>CM077086.1:23836078-24415047 GCA_039513925.1 Platanthera zijinensis | reverse complement strand
CGCGCACAAACTTTTGAATTGGCCTCCACCCTCTTAAGGCCTTCCCACTAACTTTCCGTAGGCTCTCCCCTACGTGGTGAATCCGTCAGTATCCTCCATCATTGGACTCGAAACCATCACTTTTCCCCATGCAGACTTTTAAAAAATTTTATCTTGATGCTAATAAAATTTAAATAAAAAGTTTCCCCTCAAAAATTTGTATCACTTATAATTTTTCCCTCCCTCGCCCACAATTATTTCTTAGTGATCTTTCATTAAGGAGAAAATTATATACAGGCATATCCTTGGAAATTACAAAAATAATGTAAAAAACATGAATAACCATAATTCAAGAAATAAAATACTCACCACAGCTTAACCTTTTACCCTTATCCTTTTCTGTATTAATACCATGATTTTCACGGTGACCCCATCCTCGTTTGCTTGCCTTGGAAACACTGAAATAAGATGCAAATAATTCGTGAAGCTCTCGTTTCACTCATAGTATAATACATAAGTATATGCTTACTAATAAATTTGAAGACGCCAAAAACGATAAAATCGCAAATGAAGAAGAAAAAGGCATTTAAATCACCAAAATCGGCCATTAATTAGTACTGGACAGCCATAACCTCGCATGTATGGGCTAAACCAGCCCCCAAAATGGACTTCCTGCCCTCTCAACCTGTTGTCCAGCTACTAATCAACACAATCGGTAAAGAAAACAGCTCAAAATCAGTACACGAAACAGCCCTTAAATGGCCACAGAAAATAGTCCAAAAGCCGGGGGTAAACAACCCACAAATTAGTTCAAAATAAGTAAAATTTCTGACTGAAATGTATAGGAAATAATCCATGCTCAACACTATTCAGCCAGACCAATCCATAAAACCCCAAAACAGAAATTAGAAGAGGGAAAGAAATATGCTTACAGCGGAAGAAGGAGGAAGGGGGATGGTACGCAACCGATCTCTGATGGATCGCTGGAGTGTAGCAAATTCCTTCCTAAACCTCCGTAGTAGCAGCAGCCCTAATAGCTCGGCACAGTCCAATCGAAGGCACAGGGAGGGAAGCAGCAGCGGCAAAAAGAAAAAGGCACAGCAGGAACCCGAGCTCAGGGGCAGAGACAGCAAGAGCAGCACAGAAGAAACGAGAACCCGAGCAGCCCTGAACAACCCAGCAGAGTCGTCGGCACAGGAGGCTCAGCGCGGCACGGGAGCACGGAAGCGCAAATGGCTCGGCACAGGGAAAAAAATAGCAGTAGAGTAAGGTAGAGAAGAGACGCCTCTTTGTCGTAGAGGAGCAGCCAGAGAAAGATGAAGAAGGAGAAGAAAGAGGCCGCGGGATTCACAGAAGCAGACAATTGACGATCATCGTGCGGGAGAAACGAAGTAGCGGCCCGATATTTATACAGTACATACAGCGGCTAGCGGCAAGATCCAGCCAAAGCACCGATCCAGATGGCATTTTGCCGAGCCCAAATCCCCTTTCAAACAAACAGCTCAACTTCAATCTAGCCAGCACACAGCCAACACAGCCAACATAAATAAATCCCATTAAACAGTCAACTCAAAGCAAAGCCCAGCCCAAAGATTCAATAAACTTATACAAAAATCCACATAAATAATCCACCCCAAAGGCAGAAAACCCAAATAATAAAAAAATTATACCAAAATACCAATTGCAAATCACCCAAAACACAAAACATTGCGTAAAACGCGCACTGCCTTTACTTTATCATCATCGGGGAGTGTAAAACAACTATATAAAATCAAAAATGTTGCGCGCAAACATTTGGTTCGTCACAATCTGGGTGGTATGACTAGAAACGCCACGGCCAGTACTAGTAAATGTTGAGCGGTCTGAAGGAGCCGTCGTGTTGAGAGACCTCCGACGATCTTCATCACCAAGAACCATACTGAATGCCTCCCTGAGAGATGGGAGGGGTGAACGATGAAGAATATTGGTGCGAACCATATCCAGCTCCATGCTCAAACCCATCAAGAACACATGAAGACGGAAGTGTTCTAACTCCTGAGATATACGCTCGAACTCCGAGTAGTAGGTGGAAACAGTCATAGATCCCTGTCGTAGTTCCAACATATAGCGGGTCAGCTCATAAACCTGAGTGGAATTCTCAATCTGAGAATAAGTCTCCCGCGCTCGAGTCCAAAATCTCGTAAGCAGAGTCCATTAGCATATAACTGTGGTATACCTTTGGAGACATCGAGTGGAGAAGCCAGGAAACCACCAGGGAATTCTCGAAATCCCAACGCGACCAGGCAGGATCAGTCAGGGGGGGTGCCACCTTGGAACCATCAATGTATCCAAAGAGCTGGTGACTGCGAATAACATGCTGCGCAGCACGAGACCACTCTAGATAGTTAGTGCCATCTAACGACACTGTGGTGATCTTCAAGGAGCTAGTATGTCCAGAAGGTCGCTGGAGTTCGCCCATCTGGGAACCTGAAGACCGCTGGGTTTCCCCCATTTGGGGAACAGTAATACTCGGTGATGGAGAGCCACCACCAACCGAAGAATCATCCATGGGAAACAGGGGAAGAGGGATAGGATCAGATCTGAAGAGGCTCAGTTACATCCGATCCTAAAAAAGGAGAGCTGCCGGGAAAGATAGCAGCAGAAGCATCCGGGAAAAATAACAGCAGCAGAAGCATCCGGGGAAAAAAAACAACAGCTTTGATACCTATACTGGATCTGATCTGATCTGAAGGAGCAGCAAAGCAGCAGAAGAAAGACTGGATCTGATCTGAAGGAGCAGAAGCTGCCGGGGAGATCAGATCTGAAGGAAGGCCGGAGACGAAGCAGTCGATGAAGCAGCACGCACGCAGGATTAGTCGGAGAAGACACGCACGCACGCAGGAGAAGAAGACGCACGCACGCACGCAGGAGCAGTCGATCGTCGGAGAAGACGCACGCACGCAGGAGATGCACGCACGCCGAAGAAGATGCAGGATCAGATCTAGGTCCGGCTGCTTCATGGAAGGACGGGGGCGGCGTCCTTCTTAGCATCCGGCGGTGGCTAGGAGGCCGCCCGGCAGCCACATGAGAAGCACAGTAGGAGGGAGACGCCGAGCGGGCGAGTGGAGGAGGACGTCGAACGGAGGACGACGAGCGAGCGAACGGGCGAGCGAGCGTGCGGTGGCAGCTAGGTTTCCCTTTTTTTCCTCTGATACCAAGTGGAAAACCGGGGAAATAGATTAAATTAAAGAAAGAAGAGATCCCCACACTTATATAAGTGAGGGGATAGTGTACAAAGACAATAATACCATTATGGGTAAATACAAAGCAAAGAACTTAAAATAAAACAACTTGATTACAACTCATAAAACTCATGTAATGATCTAGCAATTTAACGTAATTAACAACTTAAAATAACTCATCCACAAGCACGTAAATAAGAGACGAACAATAAAGTTTTTCAAATTAACGACAAATAGGTAAAAATGTGGATTAGGGCAAGCAAGCTCGTAATTAGTTGATCACTAAATCAAAAGCATTTAATTATATCTAACAAAATAACAACAAGAGAGAGAGGTATATCATAGGTTCAAGTGCAACATGAATCCAATCCTCTGTTGGCTAAGGAATGAAAACGCGGTTTGAAACAATGACAGAAGAGGTGCAGACAGTCGTTGTTCATCGGGAATGGCAGGAAGGGAGTCGTAATAGGTCGGGAAGAGAGGAGGAGAAGTCCTGGAAGCTGGTCGGCGTTGTAGGCGCGACCTCCGACGACATGGGTGGCAGGGACGGGCGTCGGCTCGATCGGCAGAAAAATCAATCGAACCCAATGATGGAGCAGTTGCGTCCACTGGGGAAGGTGGCGGGGGGTGCGTCTGGGTTCGTGGAAGTAATAGGCATTGGCGTCTGGAAGAGGGTCAGCGAATGTCTGGAAGAGGAACTGTAGAACTATGTGGTAAGAGGGAGGGATAAAGGAAGGGAGACAGAAGATTTCTGTCTCGTTCTTCCTTCTTCGTGAAAAGTGTATTTGTCACAATTAGCACATGTGTTATGACAGTCTAAATTGATTTTTCCTTCTTCATTTCTTTCTACATACTCAAATCCTCCATGAATGACTGTATAATCTATATTTTCCTTCCATATATGTCCATTTAGGTCTCCGCCTAAGAAAATATTCTCTCTTTGAGGAATTTTCCTTACTAAATCATCCAATTCTTCTCAAGATTGTACTTTAATACCTTCACTTAATCTTGCTTGTGGCGCATAAGAACTGATCACATTAATTGTTTATTTTCCTATGACCAATTTAAGAGCTAAGATTCAATCACCTTTTCTACTTATCCCAACAACTTCATCCCTCCAAGTAGTATCCACAATAATGTTTACTTCATTGTTTGTTTTATTTTTTTCATATGTATCATAGTTTAAAACATGAATTGTCTAAAAATTTAACATTCTTACCAACTCATCTAGTCCCTTGCAGGCATGCGATATTTATCCTTCTCCTAATGATCGCATCCATCACTTCCATCCTTTTTCATTAGTGTACATATATTCCAACTTCCAAATTTAAGTCAATCACAAACCCTATGATATCATAGTACGCAGTTTCACACAAAATAATTTGATCCGCAAGAACACTTTTCAAGAACATGTAATAGTTTCAAACGTTGTCTAGTAACTTAAATGTGATGGTTCTTAAATAATTTAGGTAAATTGCATGAAGTTATCCTTGCCAATGAATCTGTCTTAACAAGGGTAGTTAAAAAAGCTAGCAAGCAACACAAAATAGGATCATGGAAAGCTATTCCAAGACAATTAATTCATGACAGAAAACAATGGTTCACTTTAAAGGATAGAACCAATTAACAAGATAAGGAATTACCACGTTTTCATTGCCACCATTAATTGATCCAAGAATTTCTTTATCTCCAAAGGCCCCTGCTGATTGAGAAGCAATTATGAAGTCTACAAGCTCCCCTAAAGAAGAATTCTCACCTGCACCGCAAACAGTAAAATTGAAAAATAAAAATTTAGATAAAACATAAGTGTACTCATCTAGATGCAGTAATAAACTTTTCATTTCCACACACAAATAAGATTTTAAAACTAGTCGATTTCTGGGAAGTATGACGATTTTTCTACGTTTAAAAAATGGAGACTAGTGTGAAATAGAACACGTCATCTACACAAAAAATCTCTCTCTCTCTCTCTCTCTCTACCTACCTATCTATCTATATATATATATATATATATATATATATATATATATATTCATTTCTACAGTGCAATATTCTCATTTTTAACATTAGGTATTACTTGTAGCATAATGGATATCGAGGGAACTCTTCTTCAATTCTAAAGGCCTGAATCAGGCATCCAAAGCAAGAAGCAATGCCTCGAGATATTCATCATCCATTCTCACATGGTATCCAGAGCACTCTTCAATTCTATAGGCCTGAATCTGGCATCCAAAGCGAGAAGCAATGCCTCAAGATATTCCTTGTTCTTTCTCTCCTGGTTTTAGAGTTATACTCCCTCCCTACTCCTTCAATGAAGCCAACCACTCGACAACGTCTACATTTCTCCTTCGCTATCGAGCTTTGTGCATCAACTACAACCGAACTCTGCAGGGTTCCTACGCTATCGAGTGTTGATAGCTCCAGCCACGAAAAGTAATTCTTCTTCCAAAATGAGCATCCTTTGAATCTCCTTCTCCTTCGATCTCTTTGACAACAAGGAGCTGCACTCCTTCACCGACAAATTCATCCTCCTCGTCTCCTTTTAGGGACTCCTTACTGTGGTGTTCTCCGTCAATAAAATTATATAAAAACAACAAAATAATAAATTTAGAAAACTTTTGAAGTACAGGTAAATAAGCTAGCTTGGCATCCATAAGTCATCTGTGAATAGTTTTAAACATGCATATTACAATAATATCACATACACTTTTTTTAATTATATCCTATCCTTGTTGCACTATTCAACTTGTAGGGCTAATGACATGTATATGCATCCTTGGGAGATACGTATTCTCGGTTGAACGAACCTCAAGACACGAGAAGACTGGGAGCATCTGTTTTAAGCTTTATCTTTCATAATAAACATTATATTAAAATTTTATCTATTGTTTTCTCGTCTTTTTAGGAGTTCTCCATCCCTACATAGGGAGAGGCCTATCTGGTAAAGATCATCTTTAGAATCATGTAAGTTCTCAATAAGAGGGAGTTCATGGAAGGATCAAGCGCTCAAGAACAAAGGTGTGAGCTTGTCTCACGACTATTTTAGTGAAATCTTCCGTTCTTGTTTGTACCAATTGGTCTGATCCTCTCGCTCTCCATTAGCAACTCCTTTTGTCACGGGGATGTAGTGCCCTGCTCACCGCTCTGCCATAGCAAATTAGCTCCCTTCCACCATGATGGACGCCCACATTGAATGGCTCGATGCTCAGCTCATTGATCTCCTCGATCGGATCAATGCTTAGCTCGTCAACCTCCGCAATATGGCAAGCACCCATCACAGACGAACAATGTACTCCTCCCCTTTCACGCCATCATGTTCCTCTGATGCAAGTAACCACCATCGGCATGATGCATACACTATCTTCAACCATTGGCATTTTTAACCCTAGCAGAATAAGAACCTGACCTTCAAGTCGTGTGGTCGATGAACAACGGATTAAAATGAGTAAACGGAAAGAAACGGAAGAGTCTCTTAAGGAATTCGCGGCAACACGGGAATAACAACCTGCACTGGCGAATTTCAGACAGAGCGCATGAACACCCAACCTGAAAAGCATTCAGAGATATCTGCATAATCAAAAACAGGAAGAGAAGGAGCTCATCTAGAGGACACTCAAACCATCCAACATAACACTATGGAATGCGGCAATAAGGACAGAACACTCTCAATTAATGTTGAACTAGAAGCAAGAGAGAAAGCTCTCTTAATAAAGTATTTGTTGGATAACCTAGACGTATTTAAAGCAATGGCGACGACATGAAATGCTATTACTCTTGAAATTTGATATATCGCCCCAAACTTTCTATCTAAGAAGGCTTCTTTTGACAAAGTGTGCCCACTCTAGCACAGATTTTGATTCCTCTCTCTTGGAACTTCACCCAACGTTTACTTAAACCACCCTTGTATTGAGATCCTACAATCCAATCTCGCGGAGGAATTTTAAGCAGTTGTGTCATCTAAAGGTTATCGACGGAGCTTATTTGAACCTCCTTGAATTGAAGATCTTTAGACATTAACACCCATCAAGACCATAACTCGGCTAGAATTGAATCACGGTTGTGTAGTGATAGCCTGGCCCAACCTCTCGCGATGGTCTTTTGGTTTTTGTATCTCACACCGATATCTATCGCACCATTAGATCGATTGTTGTAACATCCTGTTACGCCCCCGGACGAGGTCAGGTTATTTGGCCAGCAATATGGGCGGCGGCAAAAGCACAACTGGGACGTCAACGGGACTGAACCAATGGGTTCAGCCCCCTTTTCATAAAAGCCGGCCCAAAGGGGGCTGAACCATATGGGTTCAGCCCCATTGGGGCCGGCCGGCCCCCTTGGCCGGCCGGCCTTGGGTCCGGGTATAAATATACCCGGACCCCCTCTTTGGTGGGTTATGCAAGAATTGTCAAGGTATTCTCCTCTCTTCCTTTCAAACCCTAATCTTCTCTTAGTTCCCTAGATCTCTCTCTCTTTCTCCCACCTCTTCCTTAACATTTGGTATCAGAGGATTCGTCCTCCATCATGGTCGCTACGCGTTCGCAAGAAGAGACCGGCTGGTTGGAAAACCTAGAAGAAAACTTGGCCGGATTGACTGATTCGGTGGCCGCCATCGAAGAGAATGTGAAGACATCGACTCAAAGGTTGGAAGAACGAATCGATGGAAGGTTGGATGAAATCATGGCGTTATTGACACAAAATTTGAAGGGGAAGGCTCCGCTGGAAGAGGAACCGGGCTGATCTTTTCAATTCCAAGGGCGGATCTACAAAGGAACCGACCGGATCTGGGCTTTACGGGCTTTCCGCTCGGTGGTTTTGGCGGAAGCGGCTCGCCAACGCCCGGATCGGGCTCGGGCGGCTACGCACGAAGCGCAAAGGCGGATCTGGAGGCGCGTTGGGCGGAGGCTCGGGATCGGCTGGCGGGACTCATGCGGGGCTCGGCGGGATGACTGCAGGCGGCAGCGGGGTCGGGGCCGCTCCAGGAGTTCGCAGCGGGGTCGGGGCTGCTCCAGCAGGTGGATTGGAGGCCGGCTTTGGCGGTGCTCCAGCAAACGGATGGGGAGGCCTCACAGGATCGGTCGCAGGAGGCTTGGGCGGCTTCGGGCTCGCCGGAATTGGAGGCGGTGGGCTGTTTCCGCACACCAATGGGAGGGGGCAGCCGCCGACCGGCCTTGGACGAGGCATGCAGTGGGGAGGGGCGCAAGGGGGGCACCCTCGACAGTTCCCGGGCTTGCCTATGGAACGTGACGAGCCCCGAAGACAAGATGCGGGCTGGCGGGGACAGATCGGTCCTAGGCCATACATGCCTCCGAAGCTGACGCGGATGAATTTCCCCCGTTATAGTGGAGGTGACGCGCTGGAGTGGGTGCAGAAGGCAGAGCTCTTCTTCAGTTACCAAGAGGTACCCGAGGAACAATGGGTGCAACTGGCGTCCTTCCACTTGGAGGACGACGCTTTCCAGTGGACGCAGTGGTTTTTGCGGGGACGGCATTATGTGCCGTGGGTGGAAATTGTTGACGGTTTCACTGCTCGATTTGGACCCTTGGAGTTTGAGGATTTCGAGGCTCTCTTACAGAAACTGCATCAGAAGGGGTCGGTGACGGAGTACGGGACCGAGTTCGAGCGGCTGGCGAATAGGGTTCACTGGGAGGAGCGGACGCTCCTCAGTTGTTTTGTGTCAGGACTGAAGGAGTACCTGCGCGATGAGGTGCAGGCTTATAGGCCCCGCAGCCTGAATCACGCGATCAGCTTGGCCCGCATTCAGGAGGAACGGTTCAACCGACAGCGGACTCGCAACACCGTGAGGCCTACTACGACGACGACTCCGGCTAGGAAGGACCTACCAGTCGGCGGGCGACCGACGGTGACGCGGCTGTCCTGGAGTGAGTTACAAGCACGGAAGGAAAAAGGACTTTGCTTCAACTGTGACGAGAAGTTCACGGCTGGGCACAAGTGCCAAAAGGTCCAGGTCTTTATGCTACAGCAAGAAGCGGATGACGAGTTGGGCTCCGAGGAGCTAGATTTCGAAGGGGACTTGGATCTGACCGAGCTCGGGGTCTCTCTCCATGCTATGGAAGGGTGCAACCCTCCCCCACTCACTATGCGGCTGGCGGGGAGGGTCCGACAGGAGAAGGTGACAATCTTGGTGGATAGCGGGAGTACACACAGTTTCATCCATCCGGACGTGGCACAGAAGGTGGGGCATGTGATTGACACTGGGGCTGCCTTCCAGGTCATGGTGGCCGACGGCAGCAAATTACAGTGCCAAGGTGTTCTCAAGGGAGTGGAGCTTAGCATGCAAGGGTACGTCGGGCGCACAGATGTCTATCTTTTACCTATTCGGGGCTCGGACATGGTGTTGGGCGTGCAGTGGCTACAGCAGTTGAGGAGGGTTACTTTTGATTGGGATCAGATGACGATGGAGTTCTTGCAGAGGGGGAAGCAGTTCTGTCTGAGGGGTCTCACCTCCTCGCCAGTTAAAGAAATTTCTCTTCGCAGTCTCCAACAGCTCGAGGAAGCGGGAAGTTTGATGGCAGTCCTTTTAGGGGTAAGGACGGATGAGGCGGGGTCAGTTGAGGTGCCGATACAGATGCAGGCGTTGGTGGAACAGTATGCTGACATATTCCAGGAGCCCCGGACACTTCCACCGTCACGGTTCCGGGATCCCCAAATTGTACTCAAAACAGGGACTGAACCTCCCAATATCCGACCATACCGGTACCCGCATATGCAGAAGGCCGAGATTGAGCGCAGCGTTCGGGAGATGCTTGAGGCGAGCATCATACGACCCAGCACGAGCTCCTTCTCGAATCCGATCATTCTCGTTAAGAAAAAGGATGGCTCGTGGCGGTTTTGTGTGGATTACCGCGCACTGAACAGTGCCACGCTGAAGGATAAGTTTCTGATTCCATTGATCGAGGAACCATTGGATGAGTTGCATGGCGCGACACTGTTCACTAAGCTGGATTTACGTTCTGGCTACTATCAGATTCTCATGAAGGAGGAAGACATCCACAAGACGGCTTTCAAGACACATGACGGGCATTACGAGTTTTTGGTGATGGCTAATGAGTTGACGGGTGGTCCGTCCACATTTCAGGCGAATATGAACGAGATCTTCCGGGACCTTCTCCGCCACTTCGTGCTCATCTTCTTTGATGATATCCTGATATACAGTGCTACATGGGACGATCACCTACACCATGTTGCCCAGGTGTTTTCCATTTTGCGTCAGCATCAGCTGTATGCTAAGAGATCGAAGTGCTCGTTTGGTCAGGCAGAGGTGGAGTATTTGGGACACTTGGTCTCGGCTGACGGCGTCAAGGCTGACCCTCGAAAGATTGAGAACATAGTTTCTTGGCCACGGCCCCAGACTCTCCGGGCTCTGCGGGGTTTCTTGGGGCTCACCGGCTACTACCGGCGGTTCGTGCGGGATTATGGGAAGATTGCCAGACCCCTGACACAGCTGTTGCAGAAGGATGCTTTTTTATGGCAAGAGGAGGCTAAGGCCGTATTCGAGGCGCTCAAGCGGGCCGTGACGACGACTCCCGTTTTGGCCCTCCCGAATTTCACCAAGGAGTTCGTTGTCGACACAAATGCCTCAGGGGTGGGACTGGGTGCCGTTTTGATGCAAGAGGGTCGACCGATTGCCTTTTACAGCAAGGCTCTTGCCCCGCGGACTTTGGGGTTATCGGCCTATGAGAAAGAGATGTTAGCGGTCATCCATGCGGTGGCCTTATGGCGACCATACCTGCTGGGACGTCACTTCAAGATCCGCACAGATCATCAGAGCTTGAAGAATTTTTTGGAGCAGCGGGTTTCCTCTCCCCTCCAACAGAAGTGGGTCACTAAGTTGTTGGGGTATGATTACGAGATTGTTTATCGGCAAGGGAAAGACAATCGGGTTGTTGACGCCCTGTCTCGCTTGCCAGAGGGCGCCCTGGCCCACATTTTCACACCGCATCTGGATGCGTTTGACGAGATTCAAGAGGAGGTTCAGCGTGACCCGGAGTTGAGGGCTATTGTGCAGGATTTACGGCTTGCACGGGAGACGGCTCCAGGCTATCATCTGCTGAATGACCGGCTATACTATCAGGGTCGGGTGGTCATACCCTCCAAGTCGGCTTGGAGTACGGTCATGATGCACGAGTTCCATTCATCCCCGGTGGGAGGCCACGTCGGTGTTCTCCGCACTCTTCAGCGAGCACGGGCCAACGTCTTTTGGAAGGGAATGCGGCGAGATATTCAGTTATTAGTTCGACAGTGTGATGTGTGCCAACGACAGAAGTACGAGACCACATCCCCTGCTGGGCTTCTTACACCATTGGAGATACCGCACCATATTTGGGATACTGTTTCCATGGACTTCATTGATGGTTTGCCTCGATCTCAAGGCAAGACGGTCATTTTGGTGGTGGTGGACAAGCTGTCCAAGTACGGACATTTCATCGCACTGAGCCATCCTTACACCGGTGAATCTGTGGCAGCTCTGTTCGCTCGCGAGATTGTCCGGCTTCATGGCATCCCTCGGGCAATCATCTCGGATCGTGATCCGACTTTCGTGGGCAACTTTTGGCGGGAGCTCTTTCGGTTACAGGGGACTACCCTGCGGGTCAGCACAGCTCATCACCCGCAGACAGACGGTCAAACTGAGGTGCTCAATCGCGGTGTTGAGACTTACCTCCGCTGCTTCGTTATGAATGAGCCGCGCACGTGGACGAGTTGGTTGCACTGGGCCGAGTACTGTTTCAACACGTACTATCATTCTGCCAGTAAGCTGACTCCCTTTGAGGTGGTCTACGGGCGTCCGCCTCCTTCTCTGAGCAGTTATGAGCCGGGTGGTACTGCTGTGGCAGCAGTTGACCGGGCACTTCGTGACCGGGACCGCACACTTGCTACTTTACGCGAGAATCTTCGCACGACACAGGATCGAATGAAAGCACAGGCGGACCGACATCGCACAGAGCGGGAGTTTCAGGTGGGGGAGGTCTTCCTCAAGCTTCGGCCCTACCGGCAGCTGTCCGTGTCACAACGGACAAACCAGAAGTTGGCACCGCGTTACTATGGTCCGTTTCGGATCACCCGACGGGTGGGCCCAGTTGCTTATACGTTGGCGTTGCCGGAGGGCTCCAGAATACACCCAACGTTCCACGTCTCACTGTTGAAGCGGAAGGTTGGTGACAGTGTCGAAGTCAACAAGTGTCTGCCAGAAGCTACTAGCAGGGGCGAACTGCGCCCGATTCCTGAAGATGTACTGTTGGTCAAGTGGAAACGCCGAGGCACGGCGTACTGTCCTGAGTTACTAGTCAAGTGGAAAGGTCTGGCCGTCGAGCACAACACATGGGTGGATTTGCTGGAGTTCCAGGAGCTCTACCCCGACTACCACCTTGGGGACAAGCTGGTTCTTGATGGGGCGGGGAATGTTATGCCCCCGGACGAGGTCAGGTTATTTGGCCAGCAATATGGGCGGAGGCAAAAGCGCGACGGGGACGTCAACGGGGCTGAACCAATGGGTTCAGCCCCCTCTTCATAAAAGCCGACTCAAAGGGGGTTGAACCATATGGGTTCAGCCCCATTAGGGCCGGCCGGCCCCCTTGGCCGGCCGGCCTTGGGTCCGGGTATAAATATACCCGGACCCCCTCTTTGGTGGGTTATGCAAGAATTGTCAAGGTATTCTCCTCTCTTCCTTCCAAACCCTAATCTTCTCTTAGTTCCCTAGATCTCTCTCTCTCTTTCTCCCACCTCTTCCTTAACACATCCACTATCATTGCACTCGTTGAAATCGTTCGCGATTTGCATATGTGGTATTCTGATCAGGGCGACCGACCAGCTCTGTCACGCATCATAGAGATATCGTCACCGCTAGGGAACCTTTTTGAGGACAAGTTTCCAACCAAATGGACGTCGTATGCCATACTAATATCCTTTCTAAGGACAAACTCTATCTTGTATATATGTCTTATACCCAACTGGATTATCCTTTCTAAGGAAAGATTTTATGGATGTCTTATACCCAATTGGTTTTCCTTAGTCGTTGCCCCTCGAGACCCTTTAGATTATTATCTCTTTCTTTGAACACTAACATTTCAGGTCTCAAGAAGTACCCAATCTTCAATTATTGCATTTACTAAGAGCAAAATTTTCATAATGGGTAGATTTTTACTTGGATGTCGAAGTGTGGATCCTTCTGAGGATATATACAATCTATACAAGCATGGTTTTCTAATTTCCTTGAATAAAAGAATATAATCGAAAAACATTCACACAATCTATATTGGAATTTGTTGGGACTATTTTTCCTACAGCAAGTCATATTCGGTCATATTATGAAATTAAGCTACATTGTGATGAAGGACAGGCGTCACACCTGCCAGCCACCCCGGAGTCCCACCAGGGGGCCCACCTTGGCGTCGCACGAAGGAAGCTTTATCAGACCCGTGGGCCGTACACCCCAGCCTGTCTCCGGTCCCACCACAAGAAGCTGAAAGGTTGTTGAGGCTGAGATTTGATCTCGAGACCTTGATAAAGAGCTCTCAGGATCCCGAGAGCTCTTTATTAAGGAGGTCTCGAGATCAAATCTTGGCCTCAATAACCTTTTGGCTTCCTGTGGTGGGACCGGAGACGGGTTGGGGTGTACGACCCACGGGCTGCTAAAGCTGCCTTGGTGTGACGCCAAGGTGGGCCCCCTGGTGGGATTCCAGGTTGGCAGGAAGGTTTGACATATGTCCTGCATCACATTACAGGCTCGCTATCTCCATATGAATATTCACGCATGATCAAATTTTTGTTACAATAAGGAATTCTACCATGTTGATACGGCTAATTCGCCATGTTTCCATGGATACTGGTGCGCTTGTTATACTTCGATAATAGTGAAAAGTTTCAATTCAGGATGTATCTGAGTATATGTACACGACATCCTAGGATTCTCGAACAACCCATCAAATACTTTGAAAGTCGCAGAAATTTCTTAGATCGAAAATAGAGTGGTGTTTGTATATACTTATATGAAATCCACGCGTCCTAACAAGTATTCATTAGATGTTTTTCTAATAATTATGCATGGCGTTCGCATATACTCATATGGAATCTGCACATCTTAACAAGTGTATTCGTGACATGTTTCTCTAATACTTATGAATGGCGTTCGCATATACTTATATGGAATTTGTATCTTTTTTTATCAGCGGGAATTCTTCTAGATTAAAAATAAAGTGGTGTTCGGTAGGGGTGCAATTCTGATCGGTTCGGATCAGCCACCCAAAACCAAGAACCGGCTCATAAATGTTCGATTCTGACATTTGAAATCGGAACCGACCTGTGCGTCTAAGGTAAAGAATCGAATCTGAAACATTCTTGGTTTGGTTCTGCTTCGGTTCTCGGTTTTACGGATGCCTCGTAATTTTTTTCACATATATTTGCATAGAAGATGCGAGAAGCTCAACTAAGATGGTTTGGACACCTACAAAGGAGACCATTAGAAGCACCTGTTAGGCGTTGTGAGAGTCTAGTCACTAGGCATGTTAAACGAGGGAGGGGTAGACCAATAAAGACTTAGACTGAAACTATAAGGAAAGACATGATGTACTTAGACATTAGTGAGATTATGACAAAAGATAAGCCATAATGAAGACAAAGGATCCATATAGTCGACCCCACTATAGTGGTGTACAACCCCATGTCACTGAGTGGATCCCTCCGAAGGCAAACCTAGACAAGGAGAGCGGTTTTAGGCTGCGGCGAGTCGGGCAGGCAAGTGGGGAAGGAACTTCGCAGCTCGCGTGAGGTTAAGCCATCAGTCGTAGGGGGAGAGTGGAGCGCAGAGGCCCACATTCTCCCCAGGGTCTAGCCAAGGAATTGGCGAGTGGGGCATCCGGGCCAACACTCACCCTCAGCCCTAGGGTGGTAGCGAGTGCCAGCCACATCAGGCACTCGCCACCCCGGGCGAGTGGCATCCGCATGAACCACTCGCCCAGCAGAGTTTTTACCAGAATGTCCTTGTAGGACTGCTATTAGCCCCTCTAAACAGCGGAGTTTCGTTATTGGCAGACCAATTTGGGTTGCGCTTAGCAAAACCAAAAGGCGGGATTGCGCTATTGACAGACCAGGTTCAGAAAACTATAAATAGACCCTTAAGGGCACCTTTGGAGGGGATCGGTCTCTGGCTTTCTTCCTCCTCTAACTGGCTTTAGTTGGTTTCAAGGGCCCTCCAATGTGCCCAGCTCAGCTTTGGCTTGGGAGAGGAAGCTCTCTCAGATCTTCCGGGTGTGTGGCGGGACCTCCTCGCTGCAGCTCAAGATCTGCTCCTAATTCTACGTCTATGGCCAGAAATTAAGTTCGGTATAAGTAAGTGCAGATTACCCCCCTTTCGGTCTGAACATTCTCTGAGACCGGATAACAGTTTCAACAAGTGGGATAAAGGCTTGAATGTTGTTTTTTATATTGTTATATCAGTAAGTCTTCTTAACGATTGAAAAAAAAACTTGTAGACCTGTATATTTTATGTAAAAAATCAATGTTACATAGTTGCTTCAATACCTACAAGATTATTCTCATATCGTGCATTTCATTTTCTATATTATACGAAGCTAAAACAATAACTAAGAACCAATATCATTTGTATATTATTTTTTCGGATTGAATAAATTTTTTCGTGTAGAAAGTTGTTATTTAAAAGCCATTTTCTAAAAAGTACATCTCATAGAGACACGACATAAATAACGACGTCATATAAGGACTCGACTCTAAGACAGAATAAGAGCATATTGAGAAAAATTAATACTAAATAACGTCATTAAAAGACCTGTAACATCTCTCCCTCCTTGAAAAACGAGTGTGTCCTCAAGCTCGAGGGAGATCAATGATGTTTGCATCAACCGACACCCTCATCATCAGAGTCTTCAAGGTGCAGTTAGAAAAACGGTTTGCACCTATGCCCACGAGTGTACTGCTCACCGTAGTTGAAACATAAGCCCTTGGCGCGCCGTTCTATCATCTCATCCTGAGATAGTTTACGGGCCGGTGGCGCTTGTTGGCCCTCGGTACGACCTAGTCGAATGCCCGTGTTGGTAGGCAAATAGACCTTCTGTGCCAGTTGGAGGCGACGGTCACATAGCTTGGTCAGACTCATAGCAGCTACTAAGTCTGGAGAAGCCTAAAATTCGACATCAAGTCGAGGGCGTTAGCAAAGTCCGACGGTGAAGATAGTGACCTGCATCTTTGGGGACAGTGTGACATGTGTCAGAAGATGGTGACCTACATCTTTGGGGACAGTGCGACATGTTGTAAGGGGACCGAGGGGGTTGCTGTGGATTGGAGGGCTGAAATGAAGGCTGCAAAATCGCTTGAAGTCGTATTACTTCAGACTTGGCTGATCAGTGAGGAGGCGAGTGGCCCAAACCAAGGCCGAGTCGAGAAGGTGGAAGAAGGCAAGAGGAAGTCGTTCAGTTGCCATAGTTTGTTGATGACCAAAGAATTGTTCGTACCTGGTGAGCAAGCCCAAGGGATCTGTTTTCCCATCATAGGTGGGAAATTCCAATCGGGTATAGCACGGCAGAATAGTAACTTCAGGACGAAAGAGGGTCTGAGGGGGCGGCTCATGGAGGATGAGTGGCGGTAGCGGAACTTGACCGTTGCTGGCGTGATCCGTGGGTGGATTGGAAACTACGGGAGGTGTTGTTGTCAGTCATTAAGCTTGGCTGTGAGGATTGTCATGTCGTCCTGATGACGTGCGTCAGCATCCCGAAAATGTGCCTCTACATCTTGAAGGTGTGCATCCATGGAAGATATAACTGTGTGCAGCCGGTTCATAGCATCCAAGAAATCGGGCGAGTCTCCCATTTTGTGTAGGGAGATAGCACGGGTTAAGACGCAGGTGACGGGATGGCTGGATTGCTCGGAGGAGGTTGTTTGGGAGGTGACGCGAGATCCGCGATGCTTCCCAATGGTGGAAAAAAATTCCAAGCTGATTGTGTGGGACTCGAAGAAGGGCAAAAATTAGTTGTGGAACCATAAGTAATTAAATCAAAAGGAGCAGGCAACGACGAGAGAGCGTCGACGAGAAATGAGAACTGGATGCAATAGAGCAGGCGGAGGGCGATGTGACATAGCAGGTTGTGTGCGATGCGGCAGTCGTAGTCATCAGTGGTACACAACCCTGTCGAGAAGTGACGAGAGAGGCCCGACAAAGATCTCGCTGTGAACACTAGATGACCTCCTTTTCTCCTACGGGTCCAGCAACCGATGGAAACAGGAGGTCGTCCCCTTACAGACTCTAGTAATCGTGGATGGTGAAGGTTGGTGGAAGGATCGAAGTGCCTCTGATACCAAATTGTTATGGATTTTTGGATGTTGCCGGAGGAGAGGGCGGAGGTGGAGATGACGGTGGTGGAGATACTGCGGAGCCTTGACCGTTGCTGCCTAAGCGAGGCGTGCTCGAGAGAGCTTCCAAGATCTCTTTTAGGGTTAGGGAAAATAGACTTTATTCATTCATACCAATAGAAGACTCATTGGGTCCTTTAAATAGGACATACAATTGCCACGAAAATGAAAGAACGCCAAAAGAAATAACGACAGACTTGTACATACGACTAAAAAGGGCATCTCATAAAGACACGACATAAATAACGACGTCATATAATGACGTGACTCTAAGACAGAATAAAAGCATATTAAAAAATAATTAATACCAAATGGTGTCATTAAAGGACCCGTAACAGTTTCCTTAGTATTTCTAGAAGATATAAAACCCGCACATATTGTTAAGGAAGCTTTGTGTAATCCAATCACTCTTACAACGTGATGACAGAGGTACAATCACAAATCATGAACTCGCTGAAGGCTATGGCATTCTCCGAGTACAATCTAGAGTGTATACAATTATCGTCTCGATCATCAACATTCGCATTGAAGATAGGATAAGGAAGAATCCACATATGCAAAATCAGGGAGTTGCACAACGCTAGAATCACTCATCAAAAATAATCATTCAAAATGTCGGCATAAAGGAATACAAGCAGAAGAAAAATAATAGGTAGAATAAATAACTTCCTCACTCATATCAATAAACTTCTTTTACAGGTATACAACATTTACGGTTACAAAACATTAGCGCAAACATTCAAAATAAAGAAAATACATTCAAGTCCTCCCCGATCCAAATAACAGATCTGGTGTTCGCAATGATCCCACTCAAAGTCTCGCTCTTGTTCGTAACTACTTCATTGGATGAACTAGAAAATATGAGGATGGTTGTCGATCTTCTCCGCGGGTTCCCAAAATGTTCGAGGTTGGAGCCTGAAAGGTCACACGATCCTTTTTTCCTATCATGAATGATGTTGAAGCATGAAAATTCGCGCCATCCTTTTCCTTCCCGGCATGACGTTAATGCCTGAGAGGCAAAAGGGACCACACATATGAAGCTGACAACATGATCTGACCGCAACAAAAATAGCCCAACAACCCCCCAGAAGTTATGCCCATCTAGCTCTCCGCGTCAAAGTTGTAATCTGAAGAAGAAAGCTCGTTTTTTTCAATTTAAATTTTCTCTGGATCGACTACTAGCCTATCAATAGAGAAGGAAGAGGAAGGTGAAGAGTCGGGAACCCTAACACAACCGCACTTGATACCGTAGAATTCACACAAACCCTCTTATCCTCTTATAAATTTTGAGAAAGAAGCACGAGCACTTCACCCCACAGTCGCATATATCAAGATATTAAGAATAGGCCACAGTATTCGTGGTTATCATTTATTTTTCCGAAGTTCTCGCGAATATAAAAAAATGCAGAGATTCTATTTACCAGGAATAAAACGACCGCAATCAATCCTCAAAACAAACAAACATTCTGGATAAGGCCACGCAAAATTATGCATGAAACATCGATAGCACGGGCGAACACTCCTGCTAAAATCGCGCAACCTCGGCTTCCAGATACAGCTCGTGCGGGCTTGGAATTAGAATTAGCCCGACCTTTTTCTTTCCCAATGTAATCTACCATGAACATCTCTACCTCTGCACGTTTCTCATGTACTTGGGCAGTCCATTTCTTTTTAAGCATGCATGTTTGAGCAGCTCTCCACTAGTATAAATAGGGGTGAACAATACCATGAAAGGGAGCCGAAAAGGATCATCAAGTTGTCCACAAGTTCTGGCGAGCTCGATTCCCAAACTTTCATAGTACCCTCAAACTCTATTGTGCTACAGATGTGTTGAACTCAACATTTGTAATCACAACTTCAATTAATAATATCACGCTCAATTAAAGGTTCGTGTTATGAGAAACTTAGTCTTGCCGCCCGCGCCATCTCTTCTATCCTAACAATCTCAAAATAATCATCCACACAAAATGCTTAACTCGCCCAACCTCTCCTTGAGTGTGGAGTTGAGGCATTTTCGGCCCCAACAATAAGTTTAGGGTATTGCCACGTCATACCAAACCTGCTCCATTAAAGAGCAAAAGTGCATTTCATCCTACCATATATGGAGAAAAAGAAAAAATGAATGTGAGGATGTAGTTCAATGGGAGCATTAATGTCTAGATTGAGCTTGCCGAATGATTTCTCCTTTCCCACGCTATTCGTTTCATTTTTCCATTACTCGGGCCCCCACACAATATCCATTATTGCCCTTTCCTCAATAAACTCAAAGAGCTCCTCAAATAGTCTCATCCCACATCACAATGGCATAGAGCATCCAAAAGAAACAGTCAATTATTTTAAGCATACCGTCCCTCAATTCAAATCCTACGATATCCTTCTCAAAGCCTTTGTCCACCCAGATTAACACATTAACATTGACCTCGCTATTATAGCTCACACCTACTATGACACAGCAAATTTCTATACTGCCCCGTGTTTGCTTCCACAATTTACTCCATTTTAGACCGTCGAACATCCACAACAGTTGTCCCGTGATACTCTCACTTGATTGTCGAAGGCAGCACTTTGCACCTACAAAGCTCACTACCCATTATCATGGTAGTTTGGGTTGCCAAAATTATTGAAGATTTAGAAAAAAATTATTTGCTCATCGCTGCGAACAAGATGACTCAAGCTAAATCACCATGCCTTCCTCCAGCGCCAAAGGGCTCATCACAAATATTCCCTCATTAAGATGTCGTGCACATATTTCTAAAGCTCAGCCTCGAGGACAAGGTAGATTTTCATGAATGTTGTTGACGCGGAGTAGGATAGTAAGTGAATGACTCCAAGCTATGTAAATCCAAAGGTGCAATGTCAGGGAAATTCTAACCAAAGCCCTAGGATGATGTTAACAAGCAAAGAAGGCTACTCTTATTTAAGGCGTAAAGCGCACTGAGGCGCAAATGGGTTTTGCAGTCTAGGCGCAAGCGCGTGCCTGAGGCACATGAGGCGCAAAAATAGGAAAAAAGAAAATATTTTTATATGAATAAATGTACATTTGTAAGGTTGTGATGATTCATTTCTAATTTGTGTTCTTAAGTCCATGACAAATTTCATTAGAAATCAGTGAACTTGGTGCTCAATTCACTGAAAACTAGTGAATCAGATACCCAATTAACTGAAAATTAGTGAATTGGGTGTCCAGTTCACTGAAAATTAGTGAATTTGATGAACCGGACACACAATTCACTGAAATCAGTGAACTGAGCATCCAATTCACTGAAAATCAATGTTGTCTACTGATGCTGCTCCTGTGGTCAATGATCCGCCAACGGTTCCCTCCCACCATGTGGTTGCTTCTATCGTTCACCCTCTCTCTAATTATGTATCCTTGCACTTCCTTTCTTCTCCCCTTCGCGGGTTTGTGGCGTCCTTGTCCTCTATTTCCACCCCATCTTCTATGCAAAAAGGTTCTTCGTCATTCGGGGTGGCAGGCGACAATAGATAAGGAAATGACCGCTCATTGGGCCAATCATACATGGGACTTTGTTCTCCTTCCTCTTGGTCATTCTCCGGTTGGTTGTAAATTGGGTCTTTACCGTCAAGCATCGCTCTGATAGGGCAATTTAGTGCATCAAAGCTCGTCTTATTGCACGCGGCTACACTCGACAACATGGTCTTGAATATAAATGTTTAAGCTGGGAAAATCCTTACCTCAAAATATTCGAATCAATGCAGTCTAAGTTACTTGTTTTGCGATTCATCCGCCACATCTCGGATAGCACAAGAGCAAGAGAGATAAATGTCTGCAATCACACCTCAAGTGCCTCAGCAAGGAGGTCTCATCACGTACCCGAAAGTTTGAGAGAAACTTTCCCTCCTCAACAAAAAGGTTGGGCGAGGTACGGGAAAGAAACAGACTTGGCGAGTATCCAACTTGGGGGATCTCAACATCTTCCAAAGTCTCATTCCCGGTACCCTTGGGGGTCTATTTATAGACAAATCCTGGGGGGGTATGTATGCGAGAATACCCAGCCCTGCGAGGTTGCTACTCGCCCATACTAGCGAAGTACAAGGGCTACTCACTCATACTCGCCCAAAGCTCACCCAAGCTCGCCTCTGATCGCCCAAACTCGCCTCTGCTTGCCCAAGCTCGCCTCTACTCGCCTCTGCTCGTGGCAAGGCCTGCAAATAGGCATCTATTTAGGCATTTATGGTCTCGACGAACTACGGGTCATACAATGAAGAGACATTATCTTCTGTTGCCAAGCTCAATATTGTCTGCGTAGTAATCTCTAGTCCATTGACATTGGACATTACACCAACTCGACATTAAGAATGTCTTTCTTAATGTCGATCTCATGGAAACGGTGCACATGCATAGTGTGAACTTCTTGTCTATGTTGAAGATATTCTTCTAACAGAGGATAACATCCCTGCCATCAATTTAGTCAAGAAGCATTTGACCTCACAATTTCAGACTAATTATTTGGGTCCTCTTCGATACTTCTTGGGTATCGAGGTTGTTCGACGTCCTGATGGTCTTGTCTTATCTCAACGAAAATACTGTCTCGATCGTCTTCGTGATGTCTGTTGTTCGACATGTAAGCTCACTGACACACCTATGGATGTCAATCACAAATTATGTGATCATGCATCTGACAATGATTCACTTCTTCAAAATTCAGAGTATTATCGTCGTTTGATTGGCAAACTCATTTATCACACTATCATCAAGCCGGATATATCCTTTGATGTCGGAGTTGTCAATCGATTTATGCATGTCCCTCGGAACTCTTATCTCCATGCCGTGGAACGTATTCTTAGGTATCTGAAGAATGCCCATGGACAAGGGCTTGTGTGTCAGCCTTCCTCTTCTCTTTCTCTCCTTGCCTACTCGGGCGCTGATTTTGTCGGCTCTCTCGATGATCATCACTCTGCAATTGGATTCTGCACATATTTTAATGGGCATATAGTCACCTGGCAAAGCAAAAAAAAAAGTAAATTGTCGTTGCATGCTCCTCTGACGAGGTTGAGTATCGCTTAATGACTTCTGTTGTTTCTTAACCTACAAGGCGATAGTCTTCTTTATGATTTGGGTGTCAAACTTCCTTCTCTAGCAGTCCTTTTTAGCGATAATCGAGTTGCTATCCACATCGCCGGAATCATGTATTTCATGAGCGTACGAAACACATCAAAATTGATTGTCATTTTGTCTGTGAAAAGATTGATTTTACGACATGTTCCTGCTGCAGAACAAATGTCAGACATTATGACAAAGGTCTTACATCATTCACTATATTGCAAATTCCTTTCCAAGCTGACTTGTACACTCCAGCTTATAGGAGAGTGTTGAAGAATGAAGAATCAAAGCCCGTAAAATAGTCCTTATTCTTGTTCATTGTATTTGGACCATATTAAGGCTCATATCGTCTTCTTTGTTAATTAGTCTCATATTGTGTATTGGGAGTTTGATTGTAGTTTGTCTCTTTATATATAGGGTCTAGTTTTACCAGGAAAATAAGAAACATTAATGAAAATTTTTTGATAATTAAATTGGTTCCTCAATCTTGTTGATTCTTACACTATTCAACATGTATGAATCCCACCTTGTAGAAATTGTGATAACACGTCACATCACACTAATATTGAGGCTTGTACACGTGCATTTTTTAGAGCATGAGTTCTCTATCAAGTAATGCAGCACCTAAAAGGAAACTAAATAAAATTTAGAAAGAACAATATTAAGGCAATTTAAAAGCAGGATCATCCTAACCCATAAATTTGTTGACCATATATGTTCGTTTAATTAAAATGGATTCTTGGGTCTACCCTCTCTGATGTCTTTGGCATTGATTTGAGGGCATGATTCCGCAGCAAATGTAATGGTATAGGGGGCCACTATTTCAGTGGTATCTGTGAACAACCACTTTGTGCATTTATTGTCAAAAGTTAGGTCTTTCTCCTCTGAGAGAAACCACTTTGTGCATAGTGTCAAAGGTTAGGTATGTTTCCCATCTTCCCCGTCCATACCCCCAATGATTGGGGACTATATGGGTTCTGTTGTTGTTGTACATGTTCGCTTAATTTCAGTACTGGATATTGCAAAGGTTTGCAACATTTAAGTTGTAGCAAGATGCAATTTCATAGCAGCTCTTGAATACTTATAGACAGGCCCAGGTCAGGCACAAGTGAATGTCGTGTCGGACCCAGGCTAGCCTGACCTATTTTTAAAATTTATATTAAAAATTATTTAAAATTAAATTAAATTTTATAGATTCTAGGGCCTAGGCCATTGGATGTTGGCCAAGGCGTCGATCCCGGTCATTGCCTACTCCAAGCCCAGTCCAAATTTGGTCCCAGGCCTAGCCTTGGCCTGGCCCAGGCCGAGCATCTTCCTAAAATGTGGCCCACTTTAGGACCCAAGGCCTAACCCGGGCAGGCCAGGCCTAATCAAGCTTTTTGTCGGGCGGGCCCAAGCAGGCTTTTCAGGCAGCATGAGTCATCAAGTTTATGAATAATCAGTACTATTGAAGAAAAGATAACCAAATGTATGCTACTTTTCATAACACAGTTTAATTAATATTTTATATTCTTAGAAGAAATGTACGTCGGTATAAAAATAAATTTGGAGTGATATAGGTAATTATACCATGAGTGCAGAGGAAAGCACGGCATACCAAGGCGAGTTACGGCCAACTCTATCTCTTCCTCTGTAAAATCCATCATCAATAAATAAGATTTCTTCTCCATATCAACAAGTGAAGCTGCATCCACATCCTGTACAAATTACTAGAGCAGCATTTCAAAGAGTAATCAAAATGAGCATATCCAATAGATATGCATATATAACAAAGACACGCATAAATTAACCAACCAAAACCACATGAAAGACAGAAAGATAATACAATCTTAAATTAAAATAGAGGAAAAATACAAACAAACAACAGCAAAACCTTCAGATGACCATTCACATAATATTATGCAAGAACTCATATTCCCATTCCTTAAAAATGGAACCTCACAGATATGTTGGCTCAAATTAAATTTTCTTGAAAAAGAAAAGATTCACATGATTTTAGAACTTTTTTGTGGGTGTGTTAGCACGAACAAACTTTATTTTTCTTATTGAAAAAAATCACTGTGATTCAACTTCTTCATAAGCCTCATTCTTCTCAGCTAGAGTTTCTTCTCTCTTATTAGTTGGCTCAGTGAGGTGGAAGAAGATGTGCAGACGAAATTTTTGCGAGTATCAAGACAAACTACATGATAAAGCATGCATATTTAGATATAGAGGTGGGCATTATAAATAAGTAAGCCACATTGGTTTTCTAAAGACAGGGAAATAAAAATGGAATGCATCCCTTCATTACAGGGATCTACTTGAGAGAAAAAGGAGTTGCTCACTACTTCAGATACACTAAATATCTCAAATCACATGTCTGAACCAAGTAAGAATGGAATAAAAGATCAGATAACATTATCTAACAACCATCCAATCACCCCCGAATACTTCCCCCTTTTCCTTGTCTACTCAATCAGGACAGTCTTCAACTGACCTATTACCACTGATACGACATTAGCTAAGACAACGTCTAGTTATTCTTTGCCCAAATAAACGACCTATGACAAGCACAAGGAGATGTGGCAATTTTGGGCAGAAGCCCCTGGAAAAAAAACAAGAATAAAATGAAGCTGGTGAATCAGTGGGCATTGCTTTCACATTTCTAATTTATAATAAAAATAATATAAGAGGAATAGCATTTCTTGGTGATGAAAAATACAGTTTCGAAATCATAAGCAAATGAAATTAAATTAGGCTTCAACCAACAATGTTTTTAAATTTCTACAATAAGTTTTCTATTTTATTATGTCAAAAACACAAGAAATATCAACTCCATGTGAACTCTGTTACGTACCCGCATGTATTATTATTATCATTATTTTCTATTTTAAATTGTAGGGTTTAGGGTTTCGACATGTGAGTCCCCCCTCCCTATATAAGGAGGTGGATTGGGTGCTAGAAGGATCTTTAATCATTTAGGCTTTTGAGATCTCCACTTGGAGAGGAACTTCTAGGAGGAACCAACCTCCTGAAGTTAGCCACGAGCATACCTCGTGATTGTATCGAGTTCATTGTCTACTGCAAGTATTGTTTTTCCTCTTAGTAACATTTGGTTCGACCTGCCGCCGCCCGAAGTACCAAGGCCTAACAATCCCGCATCGGCGCATCCTCCGGCTCCTCCGCCACGTCGCTGGCCTTGCAGCCCTGCTCCCTTTCGCCTCGCTTCAGCTTTACCGCATCCCGTCCCACGGTGCGGTCCGCAGCCGCACTCGCAAACGACACGGCTCTTCTGCGATCAACCTGGACGCGGTTCGTCGCGCTGCACATCCTGATCGTCCACGATCCGCACCCCTTCCCGGTTCCGCTTGCCCTAAACGCCGCTCCAGCGGCCTAGACCTCTCCGCCTAGAGCTTCCAGCGTCCAGATCCCTTCCTCAAATCAGTCGCACTGCCATATCTACAACTGATGATCTCGCCTTCCCTCGACGTTGCTCCAGCGGGATCGGTCTTCCCACCTAAGGCTTCCAGCGGCTTTTTCCGCCGCCCCCACCCACAGATCCAGCCAACCTTCGTCGTTTGGATGAACATGATGGCGTTATCGCCTCGCTGCAAGCCCTCATACTCTACATGGATGCCATGATCGACTCCCTCTTGGACGATCGCCTCCCCACATCCACGACGTCCAACACGAAATCTGGAGCTCCCCAGGATCCATACCAAACTACAGCCCCCCATGGGGTTCTTATAGGATCCTTGTTCCATTGATATTCCCTCATTCAACAGCACTGATCCGATGGTTGGATTGCCCGGGCTGAACAATTCTTCGACATTCAACAGATCGTCGAGGCACACAAGGTCAGCACGACATTCATCGGCATGGAGGGTTCTGCTCTCCACTGGGTGCATTGGCTATGTCAATCCCAACCGGCCATGTCTTGGTCGAACCTTCAGCAGGAGCTCATTCGCCGTTATGGCACCCGTTACTCGGTCTCCGCAGTGGAGCGACTCTGTGGCGTCCGTCAGACGGGCTCACTTGACGAGTACATCAATGAGTTTATCGCCCTCGCGACGAATGTTCTCGGTCTTCCACTCAACCATTACTTGACCTACTTCATGCATGGCTTACAACCCCACATCCGAGCCAGCCTCTGCACCCTGCAACCGTTAAATGTCCACCAAGCCATAGACCTCTCCCCACTGGTGGAAGCTGACTTCCCGACGACGTCCGGGGACCCTTCTTTCTCATCGTCTCCTTCCAAACCTCCATACCAACTATATTTTCATCCCCCGTCTAGACCTCCACAACCCCCACCCCCTCTAACTCGACCAACCATTATGGGCCCACGCACTAACCGTCATATTCCTACTCACCGTCTGTCCAATCAAAAGTACAATGACTTGCAAAGCAAAGGTCTGTGCTACCATTGCAGGAAACCCTATTCGCCTAATCATAATTGCCCTGCCAAGGAGTTTCGGGCCATCATCAAGGATGACTTGGACGAGATCGGCATGGCTGACTTCGACGCACTTACGATCACGGATGTACCGCTGGATGGAGCGTCGGACACCTATGCAGCAGCCCACCCACTAGCACATCACTATTAGATGACGGGCGGCACCTTGACCTTGGGGTCACGGTCAATTTTCTAGCGGGATGGATTGTTACGCATACACGTGTATTATTATTATCATTATTTTTTATTTTAAATTGTAAGGTTTAGGGTTTTGACATGTGAGCCCCCCTCCCTATATAAAAAGGTGGATTGAGAGTTAGAAGGATCTTTTATCATTTAGGGTTTTAAGATCTTCACTTGGAGAGGGACTTCTTGGAGAAACCAGAATCCTGAAGTTAGGCACGAGCATATCTCGTGATTATATCCAGTTCAATGTCTACTACAAGTATTGTTTTTCCTCTTCGTAACAATCTCACACCTATTCCACGCCTTAAACAATGAAATACACACTTGAGGAGTGGCCAGTGGGTTTCTATAACAATAGGAGTAACATTAGTGCATACAGCACAGAACAGTACTATAAATTGAAGCCTAATGGAAGATGAATGTGCCGGGTCCTGAAGCCTACTGAACGACTAGTATTTTATGGCTAATACCAATTCATCAAACTTACCAACATAGGAAACATAAAAAAATGCAGCAAAAAAAGTCACCTTCTCATCTTTCTTATTATCTGTTGTAAACTCAAAATGCTGCTGATTTTCTTCTTTTTTTGGACTAGAATAATTGGATAATGTCACTGAAGCTCGGCATGACTTCTGTTGATCCTAATAGTTTGCATGCAATTATAGAAGCATTAGTTTGTGCACAAATAATCCGTTCATCCCAATATCAAATAAGTTCAACGAACCATTAAGCATAACAAGACGGCAAATAAGACAAAATAATGAATAGCAAATAGATATGAAAAACTAATATTAAAGATACAAAATGCAAAATGAAACCAAAATTCCAATTAAAGGATGGAGCTAACAAAAAAAATCGAAACATCGTACCAACTAGCATTTGTTTATTTCAATATGAAATGACTTACAACAATATCAACTGCAAGTTAATGTAATTAAGAAATCATCCGAAACCTGAGGAAACTTGGAAGCATGTGCACAGGGACTGGTGGTATAGACAGATTGGTTTGTTTTGTCAAAATATTGATTATAAGAATTATCATATATTCCATTGTAGCCTAGAAGGGTATAATTTCTGATACTAATTGGAAGTATTTGATTTATCTTTATGCATTAATCAGTGTTATAGATGTCGACTAATATGTGGGTTTCAAGAGTAAACCGACGGTTATTCGATATTTTTAGGATAAATGGCATTTTGCAATATATTGCCCGATATATAGTTTTTTAATGAAAGCCTCGTCATAAAAAAGCGCCATGCCTATTTCTTCATTTCATGTCTTCGACGATTTCACATTGCCCTAATATCCTGCTCCGGTATTCTTGCTCTCAACTCACATCCTCTCTAATTGTGGCTTCTCTAAACTTTGGCAAATAAGACAAAATAATGAATAGCAAATAGATATGAAAAACTAATACGCAAAATATAATATGCAAAATGCAACCAAAATTCCAATTAAAGGATGGAGCTAACAAAAAAACGAAACATCTAACCAACTAACATTTGTTTATTTCCATATGAAATGACTTACAACAATATCAATTGCAAGTTATGTAATTAAGAAATCATCCGAAACCTGAGGAAACTTGGAAGCATGTGCACTAGGACTGGTGGTATAGACAGATTGGCCTGTTTTGTCAAAATATTGATTACAAGAATTATCATATATTCCATTGTAGCCTAGAAGGGTATAATTTCTAATACTAATTGGAAGTATTTGATTTATCTTTATGCATTAATCAGTGTTATAGATGTCGACTGATATGTGGGTTTCAAGAGTAAACCGACTATTATTCGATATTTTTAGGATAAATGGCATTTTGCAATATATTGCCCGATATATAGTTTTTTAATGAAAGCCTCGTCATAAAAAAGCACCACGCCTATTTCGTCATTTCATGTCATCGACGATTTCACATTGCCCTAATATCCTGCTCTGGTATTCTTGCTCTCGACTAAAAACCTCTCTAATTGTGGCTTCTCTAAACTTTGGCATCAATTGTAACTGCCTCTATAGTCAACTGCATCTCAAGGTTCTTCATCAGTTCTGCCTATTTCTCATATCTCCACCTCTACAGATCTTCCCATTATTCGGCAGTGTAATGTGAGTTATTTATTTTAACTTTTAATTTATGGATTTGTGGACAATGATTGGGGACTATATGTAACGGCCTAAAACGCAAAATAACCCAAACAATAATAAAAATACAAATTTCATTATTATATATCCCCTATGATGATACTCACTAAATCAGTGTCGTTTTGATGTCGCCTTGAGTTCGCATTGTTTTGAAGTTTTGATATGCCCGATCCTTCTTGGTTGAATGTGTATGTCAATAATTTGTATTGGTGGATTATAAGCACATATATATATAAATATAGAATAGTATTTGTTGGCATAGCTTATATGTCAAACGTGGTTGTTTTGGACAAGTGGGCAAGCTTCAATATTGTTAACTGTTTTGTTTTAGTTTTGGCTTCGTCAGTTTAAGGCCTTGAATCATTAGGCTTTGTGGGCAATAAATTGAGGCGGTGGTATTATTAAGCGGCGGTAACCACTTTATATCCTTATCCCCGATTCTTTCTTTGGACGGATAGAAGTTCACGCCGCCTGGAATGGAGAGACGATTAGCATTAGGGTTTCACGATCCCCGCTTCTTTCCTATTTTTCTGTTCATTTTCTATCGCTTGGGGCTTTGACGGGTGGACTCAACACTAGGGCTCATGGGGTTTTCATCTTCTTCCTTCGCTCCCTCTCAAATCTGTATGAAATCAGATGGGATTTCATAGTTGTTGCTGAGATAAGGGTTTTACAAGTTAGCTGACCTTGTCTGGGCTGGTTCTTAGGTCTGAAATCAGTGCTCAGATGTCTTCTCGCTGCACGAGCTGCACTACTGGGATTTGTTGCCATCTACGGCTAGTTTGTGGTGCCACTGCGGCTTTGTGTGCCGCCGCCACCATTTATCGGAACTGCTACTGCCCTATGAACACTGTGAGCCTCTTTCCCTTTTCTTGTCTTATACTTGTAGAACTGTGATATTATATACGGAAAGTTGGATGAGAAAGAATTAGTGCTTTCAAAATTGTGCGGTTTTGTTAAGTAGAGTGATTAAGAGTTTCTTGGTTTTGCCATCTACAGTTAATTTTCCTCCAGTCCTATTTCACTAGATGCTTAGGTTCTGGATGGTTGCTTTATGCTATCCTTTTTGGGGTTTTGCTTTAACTTCTAGTGATGTGGTAGTGGATAACTGTTACTTTGATTTTACAAAAAAAATTGTTAAGTTGACATTGGGGAATTTTGTATGGTGCTTTGAACAGTTATGCATTATTGTGGGTCTTTCACTCTTGGTCGGCTGTTGATATATATATTGTGATGTTAGCAAATTATTGTTGCTCCTCTTTTTATCGTGGCTAGTGGTCAGTGAATGAAACTAATGAGTTCCTATAAGGTTGTTGGGGGTTTTCCTCTTGCTGACAGTTCTTATAGTTTGGACCTTTATATTGGTATGTTTGGTAGCTTCCAAATGATGTTAACAGTTAACGCTATAACTCGAAAGAGGTGTAACCCCGATAGAAAAGTACCTAATGAAATGATTGCTAATCACAGATATCGCGAAGGATGGCACCTCCAAATATACGCGACAATGACATGAGTTGCTATGAATAAACACTGATGGTGAGAGTTACCTGTTTAAGTTTATGCTTTAGTGCCTCTTTTTCATTTATGTGCACTATTATTTTTAGTATTATAATCTCATGGTGACTCACATATGTTAGCATGAAATACTTGTACATCACTGATAATGATTACTCGCATATGTATGGCATGTTATAAAGGCAAACAAGCGATTAGATTCTGAGGGGATTAAGAAATAAATGAAACCTAAGTATAGAAATGAAATGTACGACAAACATAAATAAGAATGCATCGATGCAAGGTACTGATAAGGGTATAACTGAACACGAATGTGCATATCAAATACTGATGATTTGCCAAACCAGTCGAGCCTGAGGGCATAAACGCGTGTTGTACGTACTGGTTTTGGTATACTGATGACCCGGAAGGGTCGGGCCCAAAGAATGAAATACTGAAATACGGAAATACGGATACTGATGTTGATACAATGACAGTTACCCTTAACTTTACCTTAAATAAAAGATACCATAAGAATGTATAGTTATATCGTTACATCGATATATTGCTACTAAACATGCGAACGACGATAGTTTCACAGTTACAGTTACTGAACATGCATATTGAGCTAGTTTTACAGTTTCATAGCTGTCATGATTACATTGCTTACCTTGTTTACACTACTTACATGTTACACTGATACTTGTTTAGAGCTACTGATTAATATTGACCTATAACCGCTTATATGGTTTGATGAATACTAACATGACAGAGATAACATTGATACACAGTTTCGGGACAGGTATGTAAAATGGTTAGTAAAGATATATTTTATGATATTGTTATAGCTTTCACAGTTGTTTATGTGTACAACAGCTAAAGAGGTCTTCACCTCACTTAGTCATATTTTTATGACTAAGCCCGTCGCCTTTTTGTATAGGTACGTAAAGAACAGTAAAGATGAACGTGGAAAGATAGAAAAGACTCGTGGAAAGCTTAAATTTATGAGGTACGTCTTATTTTGTTTATTATTTTATACTCACTAGCCCTACTTCGTCCTGGGACAACTGTCTTGAACGTAGCTTAGATACAGAAATGTGTGGGGTCCAAAATGGGGTCCTCACACTATATGGGTTCTATTGTTGTTAATTTATGGATGTGCGGCTTCTCTTGCTTTGGAATCATGGATCTATGCATACCTTAATCTCATGAACTAATCTCTTGCTTTAATTTCGGAATCATGGATCTAAGCATGCCCAAATCTCCTACTCTAGAATGAAATATGGCTTCTCACGTTTGAATTTACAGCTTCTCTTCCTCTCTTCTTCCTCTGTTTTGCAGCTTCTCTTTGTCTCTTCCTCCTTTGTTCTTCAATGGGATGATAGATAACTGTGCATTTATTTCTAGTACTATGAACATAGGAGGACCCACCTAAGGACACTCGGGCACGTGCCTGGGTGCATTTTTTTGCATATCCTACCTAGTGCGAAGAACGGGGTAAAGCAGAGGTCGTGATCCAGTTCACCTTCGTGATTCGCCTAGCCGCACCCATCGTCGGTGTCATCATTAGGATCTCATCCATCTGAGAATCTCCTTCGGTCCCGTGCCCTAACAGCCTCGCAGAGTTAGTCTCGTGAGGTTGTGCCCTAGCAGCACCCATTGCCCGCATGTGCCCTTTCCGTCCATATTTGTGCCCCAGCTGCCCCTGCTAGTGAGTGGCGCCCATTTCTATATCTTCTTCGAGTTGTCGACAGTTCCTCTATGGTTGTAGCGTTTATGTGGCTTTGCCATAGTAGCCGAATAGTCGGCTCATGCCCACACCTTAGTCTATTTCCTAATTTCCATTCATTCTGATGTTTGATTATTTTATTTTCCTTCTATTGCAGGTATATAAGTTCTGGATTTTTTTTTTAAGTTCTGGATTTTTTTTTTCCAGTCCAAGTCTGCCTGCCTCCAGGAAGGTAACAATTGTGGACAATTCTCCTTCTATTCCATGTTTTTCAATTTCATTTGAGTTCAGTGGATTCTGCTGAACTTTTTTAGTTCTAATTTTTTAAACGGTAGCACTTCCATTTTATAGTATGAAAACACCCTGATTGATTTCTTTTGTGTTAATATTCCATGTTTTGATACTTGTTTGCTGGAAATGAATGACGAGCCAATTTATGGATAGATTTTGGTTATCGAGGAATAACAATTCTGCTGCAAGAATTGTGCTGAAATTAGGAATCAAAGTTTTTCTATTTTCCTAATCTTTGATGCCTTTAGGGTATTTGATATTTTTCCAGTATCCCGATTTATGCTTTTATGGGTTTAGGACAAGATTATTATTTATTACCCCATGCTTACAAATTATTATTGCACTATGTTTTTCAATTATGTTCTCAATTAATTGATTTAAATTTCTATGTAAATTAGGTGTTCTCCTAATTGTTATTTCGATGGAGAATTTTATTTTAAAAGCAGAATCGAGTCAAACTAATTTTACGAATTTACAAGAGCTCACTCCAAGTGTAAAAGACACCGTGTAGACATTAAATTTGGGGATTTATCATCGGACCTGGGTTTGAGACAACAGCTCTTACGATGTAAACCATCGGGACTCAGTAAGAAGATATTATTTGAAAAATGGCCCTTATCAACCACAATTAGATAATGTTTCAAAAAGTATGATTGGTCACAAAGCACGACGACTCAATAAGAATTGGTATAATGAATTCAAGGGTTGGTTAGAGTACAGCGTAGAAAAAGATGAAGTGCATTGTCTTTATTGTTATATTTTTCCTCAAAGAGGATGTGATACTACTCTTGTTTGTCATGAGTTTAGATATTGGAAAGATAGAACGATATTTGGAAAATACGTTGGAAATCATACGATTGCACATAATGCTTTGAGAAAGATGTGTAAGGATTTGACGAATCAGAAATAAGATATTTGGATGGCATTTGCTAGACAAGATGATGAATCACAAAATTTAGACTATCGTTCCCATTTATGTGCATCAATAAATTGCATTCGATATCTATTACGCAAAGGATTATCATGTCGTGGACACGATGAGACAACAAAGTCAATGAATTGAGGGAATTTTCTTGAACTTGTGGATTTTTGGCAACTCGCAACAATGATATAAATCAACTGTGTTAGGAAATGCTCCAATTAATAGTCAATTGACCTCCCCAAAAATTCAAAGAGAGATAGTTTCTACAATTACAAGTGAGATTACACAAGAAATTATTAATGGCATTGTAGATGTATGCATTGCAATATTAATTAACAAATCTCGTGATATTCCGCCCAAAGAGCAAATGGATACTGTTTTAAAATATGTTGGCATGAAAGGCAGGATTATAGAGCGACTTTTGGTTTTTGTTCATGTGTCTCACAGTATCGTTACTGATAATTATTTATGAAATACGGACTTGATATTTCAAAAATACATGGACAGGAATATGATGGTGCTAGCAATATGAAAGACGAGTTCAAAGATTTAAATACTTTGATCATGAGAGAAAATAAATGTGTTTTGTATGTTCACAGTTTTGTTAGTCAATTTCAATAAGTTCTAGTGGCTATTGCAAAGGGGCACTTTGAAATTGTTGAATTGTTCTCACTTCTTAATACTTTTTTGAATGTAGTTGGAGGCTCTTGTACACGTCATGATTCGCTTAGAGCATTGAAAGTTGATCGAGTTGCTCGAGAGCTTGGTTATGGTGAGTTAGAAAGTGTTCAAGAATTGAATCAACCTTTGGAACTGAAAAGGGCTGGAAAAACAAGATCAAGTTCACATTATGGCATAGTACTGAATTTTATTTGTATGTTTTTATCAATTATTGATGTTCTTGAGATTATTAAAGTTGATGGAGTAGATGAAAACCAAAAGGAAATGGTCAACACTCTTCTTATTTGTAACTTGACATTTGATATTATATTTATACTGCAATTGATGAAAAATATTCTTGCAAAAACACATGAATTACTTCAAGTTTTACAACAGAAAGATCAAGATATCGTAAATATAATAAACTTTGTGAAGGTATCAAAACATCTCTTTAAAATGAGAAATGATGATATTGAATGGCAATCCTTCATGAATGAAGTCTCCACTTTTTGACATGCGTACTATTTCAGTTGGCACGTTTCAAGTTAGAGGAATAAATGGACTTCTTCAGTTGTTAGTAGAATTGAAAAAGGACACAAATTTTCAATTTTTAGATTCTTGAAGTTGACATGCCTCCTTCTAGTTGCAACAGCTAGTGTTGAAATAATGTTTTCTACAATGAAGATAATAAAGAGTAATTTGTGAAACCGAATGAGTGATGAATTGATGAATGATTGTCTAATTGCTTATATTGAAAAAGATATCGATGCAATTAGAAATGACATAATTATCTTTTGCTTTCAAAATATGTGTCCAAGAAAAATGGCTCATTGAGCAGTAAGTTTATTCATGTTGTTTTTTGCTCTAAAATGTATTTTTTAATGATTAAGAATTTGGTTATTTATGTAGACTCTTGCATTATCATTATTGATGTATAAATTTTGTAATACTCTTGCTACTGATTTTAAAGTTTAAATTTATTGTGCCTGAGCTTCGAAAAATTTTTAGTTACATCACTGACTATGGGCTATGATATGATAAACTAACTGTGCCAACTAAATACCAAGTAGAATACCTTGAAGTACATGCTTCAATCGCAATTATTTGTAGTACTATGGAATATGGTGCATAAATTTATATGATTATTGCATGGCTGAAATTTAATTTCTGAATCTGGAATTCTGGATTATATTTGTATCACTAAAATTTTAACCAAATTACTAGTCAATGCACTATATGATCGTTGGCAATAAATGATTATATAATGTATGTTAATCATAATATTAATTCAAGTATCAAACACAATTTTACAATAAATGTTGTCTTTCATTCTCTGATATTTGTTGTGTTTGGTGCCCTGTCTTTCTTCATATGAACAAGTCTAATGATCGATGGATGATGAACTTGAGTTGCTCTCGGCATATCATCTCATTAAATGGTGAATACTTGATAGAAAATGGAAAATTGGAAATATGGATTATGAAATCATGGTTAGGTTGTTGAATGTTAATTGTCTGATAGGTTCACTATCGTTGTTCAATTTTTCACAAGATGCATTTAACATATATTGATGTTGCAAAATGAATGTTGAGACTTGGGTGGTGGCATACAACTATGCCAATCTTGCAAAAAAAAAAATTACTGATATTGCATATTACCTTTTTTTAGTCCTTGTTGTTTTATGTTGAGTGTTTTGTTTTGTTATGTGCACTTGTGTAGAATGACTTCTTCTGTCACATCAAGTGAGATGCCTCTTTTTGTGGTACCGGCTGACGAAGATTATTTTTGGGCATTTTGTGAGAAGTTTGTTGCTAATGATACCAACTGTATCAAATGCAACAACCGTAAGTAAACTGTGAAATGGGGTATTACATACTTCAAACATCATCTGGATGGGAGGAAGGGAAAGAGCAAGCCATGTCCCCCCAAGTTCCTACAGATGTAAGGGCAAAAGCTGAGTTAGCCCCAACCACCACATTAGAAAGCAAGAGATTGAAAAGCACTAAGTTGCAAGCAAGCTTGGATGAGGTGGTAGTTGGAGTTCAAGATGAATTAGACATGGAGGACTCCACCATCCGCACAAGTTTGCGATCGGGGTTAGGGCCAAGGGACTCAAGGACCAGTTTGTCCAAGTCATTGCAGAGTCAAGTAGGGCAAAAGATCTACAAGGACAACAAGAGAACACCATTGAGAACAAGTACAAGAAGAAAGTGAAAGATGGTGCGGCATTATACGTTGTTAGATGGGTATATGAAACAGGTATCCCATTTAATGTTGTATAGAAGCAGATGGTACATGCTATTAATATATGTGGACCTGGGAAGATGGTTTACCTTTTATGAGTTGAGGGGGAAATTTCTATAGATGGAGGTGGAGCGGATGAAGGAGATGTTGGACACATTCACCGAGACTTGCAAAATGAATGGGTGCAGTCTCATGATTGATGCACGGACTAATCGAAGGGGAGAATTGTGATGAACATTATAGTGTGTTGCAATCCTGGAGTTGCATTCTAGCTTTCACAGAATGTCGCCTCCTTCACACGATGTGAAGTTCATCATAGACTTATTTGATGAGGTGGTCAATAGCCCTGACAGCCCAGGAGAGAATAGCATAGTGCATATTGTCCAACGATATAGCTGCATCAAGGTTTATGACTTTGAAAAGGTCCAAGATTTTTTGTGTATCACATACACTAAACATGTTGAAGCAGATTATAGCAAAGTTGAAGTAGATTAAAAGTTCCATCTTTATGGTGCGTCAACACTCTGTCTGTATATATGGACACAACATCTCCCTTGACATATTTAGAGAATTGATGAAAAAACTGGACTCTCATGAACTTGTTCGACCAAATGTGACTAGATTTGCTATGGCGTTTCTATCCCTACAAAGTATCTTGGAGAATAAAAGTCAGTTGAGGGGGGCGTTCACATCAGCCAAGTGGAAAGCAAGTAACAAAGTTGGTCAAGAGTGTTGCAGGCAAGCAGGTAATTTATGTCTCTTCAATTTCTATTTTTTATGTTTATCTTTAGGCATAATCACTAATTGTGTTAGTTTGTACATGGTAAACTGCTACAATAGTGTTGAGCACAAAATTCTGGAAAAATGTGGAATTGTCTATCGCTTGATTCGTTCCGCTGGTTAAGGTACTAAGAAGAGTTGACGAGGATGCGCCTTCCATGGGACGATTGTACTAGGACAAAAAAAGTAGGGAAAAGGTTGGCAATGCTCTCGATCACTAAAAACACAAATATCTTCGTATATGAAAGTTGATTGATAGCAAATGGGGAAGCAAGATGAGCAACCCCCTGCACCTAGCAAGATATTATTTAAACCCAGCTTTTTAATATCCTAACAAAATCAAGATTGAGGCCCACAGAAGGTATATGCGTGGTTTTGTTGATTGCCCCCCTAGGATATATTAGAATAATCCTTGGACTCATGATCACATTATTGTTGAGCTTAATCTTTACGAATACCAACAAGAATGATTTGGTAAAGACATGGCAAAGAGGCAATTGCCCTTTGCGTTGTCAGAATCGCGATCCGGATCATAGGATCTTACGATCCAGATTTTGTAAATCGATCCATATTTTGTAAAGCGATCATCGACTCAATCCTACCATCCGATCTGATCCAACCTCATCTAGGATCTCGATCTTGACAACCTTGCCTAGTACTGCTAGTTGAAAATTAATTCAAAAAGTAGTTCAAATTTACCCAACCCTCTGTTTGCTACCACGAGTCAGGCAATAGTGCTACCACTAGCTGTAGCGGTCGTTTTAAGTGGTACAAGTAGCCTGGGGGATATCGTCGCGTGGTGTTTTCGCGGCACGATAGCTCACATCATGTTGTAAATATTGAGAGTTTGACCGTTGTATTGATGCCCGATCCGATGGTCGCGGTTTGGGTGCCCGAGGGTAAATAAGCTAACCATCGGAATTAACTTCATTTTCCTACCATTGCGGCTAGGTCACGAGTGAGAGCAAGAGGAGGGCAGTCACTCTGCGTAAGGAATGAGGGATTGTCGGAGCTCCGCCTCAAGGATCGACGAGTTGTTGCCAAAGAAAGTTTCCTTGGATTGTTGTGGTCGTCTTCAACCCATTTTCTCTGAGGATCATGGCTCCAAAGCGCGCTCCAAGGGTAACAATCATTTCGATCTGGTCAATAGGATGTGTGGTTATTTTCCTTGAATCTACCTTCACTTTTTCCCTTGATTTGATTTTGTGTGTGAATCCAAACCACGGTGTGTGACGTGTTTTAGTGATGTTCATATTAAATCGTTTGTGGGAAAGTTTTTTAGGGAGATATAGGATACCCTAGTGCCATTAGGATGCATGGACATGGGCTAGGAAATCAATGAGATGGCTGAGAACTGAAATTTCTCATTTTTTGAGAGATGTCGTTGCGTGGTAGTGCTACCGTCAGCGATAGCTGGCAGATAGAATGTTTTGGGTGCTTCCAGGTAATGTAGATGATAATAGGAAACGTGTTCATGCATGTATGCTATAATAGGGAAATGTTTGAAATGCAAAGATAAGGAATCTTGGATTCTGGGATACACCGTCAGGCAGTAGTGTTATCACGGCCGGCAATAAACCCCAGACGATAACCCCCATACAACCCTATAAATTGTTTGAATTGGAAAGGTAAAGGTGAGGAAGAATTTTGTGAGTAATGTTGTTGCATATGGAAGGAGATTTTACTCGCAATGTCACTGTATGAGCAAATTGGATAGAATTTCATAAGCGATGGAAAATTCGTGAGTATACGCCACCAAGAAGGTAAGGAGTCTTTGCACACGATGTTGTCACACATTAATTTAATAATAGCGTAGAGAAAATTTTTGGGTACTGTCGTTGTGAAGGTCATGAGCCTTTACCCTTAATGCTTACACATATGCTTGAATAAATGATAGAGAAGTACTGACTATGTGACAATATTAATATATACTTCCAGCTTGCCCCTTTTATGATATATGGTATGATTGTATGTTGATGGTTTGTTAAACTCAAACACGTGAATAAGGTTCCATGGGTAATACCCGGTTGCATTCATAGTGCATGATAAGCCCCTTTAATTTGATGCTCAACCTAGAGACGTGACTGTTGTTTGTGACATAGAATAGTGCTTGATATGCATGTTTATATGTTTTCATATTTTATGCGAAGTGCTAACTCGCAGGATGATGTGGTTCCCCAGGATCCTCTAGGATGGAAGGGAGGAGGAGAGTTGTTACGTAGTTGTGATCATCTCATAGCTGACTCTCGTGTGCCGCACCTGTAGTCTTGGTTGCAGGGCAAAGTTCTAATGTTGGAGCACACTAACCGGCTAAAAAGCCAAAACCTGATGAAATGTTTCTTCTCCTCCACTTTGATGCACTTTTCCTTTGCACATTTTGCCGGTCTACGAGCCGAGGTAGCTTAGGAGTTTAGTTGTATTGTTATGACATTGTTGATATGCTTGTAAGGCCATAAGGCCAAGGACATTTATTTATGTTTTAGTAAATGTGGGCAATCTCTTTTGGGTTCTGTTTTCATTGTGCTTTGATAGTGTTTGTTAGTTGTTGAGGTTTATTCGTATATCATCTTATGATACTAAAGTTGTAATGGTTATCTGTTTTGGGACCCGGCTGGACAAATACTATATGATCATTGCGGCGGAGGTGTTACAATGCATCATTGAAATAATTTTTTATTTTATTTTCACTAGTGCATTGGTGGAGGGTAAACATGGTTGATGTTCTCCATCTCAAAGTTGTGGCAATGAAAATTGAGAATGGCTACTACATTCTCTAGCTGTGAGAGGAATTGAAGCACTTTTGAGATAATTACAACCACTCTCCCTAAAAAAATATATCAAGTGTCTGTGTATGAATTATTTCTATTTTTTATTTTTATAAATACATTCTAAGAAGAGAAATAGACTCAACAACAAAAAATTGAACGATCTGATTTCTGGGAAGTTAAATGTTCTGTTGAAGTCAAAATATTTCAAAGCATCTTGAGATTCTTTGGCAGCCAAAAGTCTAAATTCAGGGAAGGTACAAGAGTGGATGGTGGATGATGTTTATGATGGTGATGATAATGATGATGGTGATGATGAAGTCTTTTCCTGGAGAGGGATTGACGTGGGCGCAACTTGGAAATATAATTGATACTGATCTAGATACAAGGAGAACTAGAATTATCACGAGCAAAATCTTAACCATCACTAAAAGAGTAAAGGAAAGAGAAAAGTGTCGGAGTGGAACGAAGAAAAAGATCTCGAGTCATCGAGTTCGTCGGATGTGGAACATGTGTCGTTTAAATTCTCGACTGATGATTACGAGCAGATCAAGAATAAGGTATTATTAAATTTTGAGAAGTTAAATTTTTTAATATTTTAATGTTTTAGTTGCTGGCAAAATATTTATTCATAAACATCAATATATTTGCCAATTGCCATTTTTAAAATTTGTGTTTGTTTACTACTCTACTTATAGTATTATACGGTTCTTACTTGCGTAACATAAATTATTCATACTAGTTTCATAGATTTAGAAGTTCAATAAATGTTAAATTACTAATACATCAATATAAAAAATATAAAAAATTATTATATTTATATATAGTCATGTACAAAATAATTCAATATTGAAACCCGATATATGAAATATTCCAGGTATATCCCCCGATATAATAAAATCGACATGAAAACCCCAAATTGGCGTGTCCCCGACATCCGGCATCTACAATATTGGCATTAATGCTATTATATTCCTAATTTATCATGCATCACTTGGTTCAAAAATTCCAATGACTTATCTTCTCATGAATATGATAATTTATTTGTACAGATTTTTTGAGAGATATCCTTTATTATGTTCTTGTGTCATAATTTGTTTATCTGTCCTTGTAACGTGACAGCATTACTCAAGTTGACAAAATAAGCATGAATCAGAATCTAAACTATATAAACTGGAAGGCTGAAGGTCGACACAATTTTTGAAATTCCAAAATACCCATATGCTACCGGTGACAAGTGGAAAAGAGATGGCACATTTTGCTTTGTTTAGTGAAAGGGAAAGAGGTTGGCCTACAAGCAACCAGTGTTTTTCTCGTTTAACTGTTGTTAGTAGTTGTGAGAGAAGAAGAGAAGGGAAAAAGGGAGAGGAGCGCACCAGAATATATATTTTTTATTTGTTTCGAAAATAGATTAGGTGTCTTCGAAAAATTTAATATTTTTTGGTTTATGTTATATGTGAAAATAAAATAATTATTTAAAGGAATTAGTTACTGAAGTTCAGTAACTATTTTCATTTTGATTTAACTTGATAGAAACTATAATATACTATTATCTAAAGCAATAGGAAGAAAAAATTTATACATACTAGTGGGTGCATGGTCTCCCCGTGCATGCAAACTGCTGTGACACTTTCTCGGAACCAGCAATAAGCATGAAGGTGGTTTATTAATTTCATCATTTTTTCTTAGACTTCTTGTTGCTACCAAGAGTGTCACTACAGACATGCACGGGAGGAGACAATGCACCCACCACTAAGTTAAACTATGAATGATCAATGAGAGATAGAAGTGTGAAAGTTTGCCTTGGATTAAACTTGGAATGATACAAATGCAAAATAGAAAATGGGTAAACGATCACTTACAGAGTGAGCAAGAAGAGCTTCCAATAAAACATTTACATCATCCTCCCCTAGATATATGAAAGAACTATGATTTATGATGATATATCAAAAGTGATGAAGAATTAGAAAAGGATACTACATCAAGAAGGAAGAATCTAAAAAACATACAGAGATCAAATTTTGATCATAGAAGTTTAAGCACGATACATTTATAAACATACCATTTTCTTCGATCACTTTGTCAACAAGAATCGGCGAAAATCCCATTCCGACAAGATATGATTTGAAATGACTACTTGAAGAGCTTGGAAAACTTTCCTGCAATAGAATCATGTGAGAAACTATGCGAGCCAAAAAGTCACTTCAAGAAACTAGACAAATCAATAAATAACTTGTTCAAGATACAAATAGTTTTACAAAAGGAAAAATAAAAGCAAGACATAAAAAGAATTTTAGGATAGAACAGGTTCAAAGAGAAACTAATATTTGAACTAAAAGCAACATGTAAGCCAAGACATGTCCAAATAAGACATAAAAGTAACGATGGTATCAAGCAATGAAACCAAAGATATTGAATGATACCACAGAATTTCCTGAGAGGACACAAACAAGAGTATAGGCGCCTCTATAATCACTAATCACAAAAATGATGGTAAGAAAATGTATAGTGTAAGACCCCCTTCGAAAATTAAGTACGACAAGGGGATCTTATCACACACCACCGTCAATCCGCAATAAAGAAGGGAATAACGATAGAGTAGAGAGGTATGAACTTCTCAACCCTCTCTCGTCATTCTCTCCTAACACTACGAACCGACGGCGGAGCTAAGCGAATAACCATTACACCGCATATTGAACACGCTAAAAGTAGTAGCGGAAGATGTATTAGTGGAAGACTAACGACCACGTAGTAGATTACAGAAACATATGAGTAATAAGATAAGAGACAAAAAGCAATCACAACAACGACACGATGGCCACACTGTCCAAGTACAACAGTCAATAGAAGTTTGGGGGCCCACAAGTAAACATGTCAAGCCGGATAAATACTAATATACAAAATACTGTAAATCTATAGACCTATTGAGCTAACTATAGGACTAATCATGTTGCTAAGGGTAGCAACAATCCTCTGTAAATCTTCTATCTCCATGCCATGTCCGCGTTATAGCTTGGAACACCTGGGGCTGGGGGTGTCAACAAATGGTGTGGGTTAGCAATATTATACCAATTTGCTAAGTGGTTCTTCCTCTCCCCCTAAGCCCCTAATGTTCTCAAGGGATGCGGTAAACTATCTTGTATTAAGTATCAGCACAATGCAATATATATAGGGGTGGAACTATTCACGGGTATGCCCGGGCAAGTGCCCAGGTTCAATTTTTGGAGGAAAAAATACAAGTTTTTTGGCTTATACGAACTTATAAACTTTAAGTTGATTTCTCCTCAATCGCCCAACAAAATTCAAATTTGAAAGCGGTGTTGGACTCATATCAAAAAAATACACAAGATTGACCCTTCAATCAATTTTTTTCGTAGAGATTTGATAGGACTATCAACTTTACAAAATTAACATTTTATAACTAATTGCCAAAAATCCATTAATTAGAACAACATGAAGAATTGCATAATTTAAAGAAATGCGGTAATAGAGTATTGTTAGAGAATGTGAGAGAAAATCGTGTAATAGCCCAAAAAGTGTGGCCCAATTATAAGCTCACTTAGTCTTCTTGTTTTGTCCCACATCTATGGATTGGGAATTCCTCTCTCTCTCTCTCTTCCTATATATATGTACACATAGTTGGAGTAAACAATTAATAAAATTGTGATTTTTTTGCCCTGTTTATGTGCTTCTCTATATGGTATCAGAGCAAAAAAAATTTTGGTCCTACTCCCTGCTCTAGGCGGTTAAATTTAATCTAACCGCAAGTTCGAGCATTCCCTGCTCCTAACCTTGGGGGGTTAGTTTTATCCTAACCGCAGGATAGCCTCCCCTCTGGCGTGTCTGCCACCTCCCACCCCTCCTCCTCTCTTTATACTAGTCTCTTTGGGGCCCACTTGGTGCTTGCTTCTCCTGTCTACCCGCCTGCTCTTGCCGCCTATCCGTTGATATCCTACTTCACGCTGCATCGTGCTTCTAGTCGCAGACGTCTTTGTCGTCTCTCCTAGCAGCAACCTGTCGCGGCTTCCTCACCGCCGGTTTGTTCTGTCCGCAGGGATAAGTTTGCTCCTTTCTCTCTGTTAGTCTGCTCGCAGTATGCTCGCGGCGGCCTCGTTTGCGGTATGTCTGTGCTCTGCTCGCCGCCATTAGCTTGCGGCCGAGCCACTATCTGTTGTCACAACTGCTCAGTTTGTCATTGCCCCTTGCCGACCTTACAGTTTTTGGTGCCTTACCACAAGGCCTTCCTCTTGCCGCTAGTTTTTAGCCGCCAAGTTTAAATGTTGTCGCGTTGTTTGCCCCTTGCCACTGCTGCTCAGCCGTCTTGTGTGCCCCTTATCGCTGCCCCTTGCGATGTTTGCCCCTTGTCGCTGCCCCTTGCGATGTTTGCCCCTTGTCGTTGCCCCTTGCCGACCTTGCGGTCCCTGATGAATTGTCACAAAGCCTTCCTCTGTATGTGGTGTGTGCTCCTTGCGGCAGCTAGTTTTCTCTTGTCATTGGTCTCTTGTTGCTGGCCTCTTGCCGCAGGTGCTTGTCCCTTGACGCAATCTCGACCTAGCTAGATGCAAGGCGTGTTGTTGTTCTCTACTCGCCTAGTCATCTTCTCTACTTGCCTCAGTCGTGTTGTGTGCTCCTTGTCGCCGCTAATTTCTCTTGTCGCTGGCCTCTTGTCACTGGCCTCTTGCCCATGCCGCCATCTCGACCTACCTAGCTGCAAGGCGTGATGTTATTCTCTACTCTCCTAGCCGCCTTCTTTATTCGTCAGGACTGCTTGCCTTGGTTGCTCCATGTATTCAACTACTGTCTCATCTCTTCCAGCTCGGGTTGCTGCTCCTGTCCCTGAACTTCGTGATGAACTTCGAATCACCACCACTTCTCTCAGCGGAAAGCGAAACTTTGTGGAATGGGTGCACTCTGTTCGTCGTGTGTTGCAGACAAAAGGACATCTTCATCATCTGACACGGGCTTTGCCTACTGGACCTACCGACGAGTGGCTCCGTGATGACGGTCGTGTCCAATCGTGGCTTCTCAACTTCATGGACATCGAGTCACACAGGATGGCCATGTATCATGAAACGGTCAAGGCCATGTGGGAGGAGCTCCACTCCCTCTATTCTGGCCAGCACAGTCTTCGGCACTTGTTCAACATCATTACTGATCTTCAAACCCTTGATCTGGGGGCACCCGGTGATATGACCCTTGTTGTTGTCAGGGACAAGACTCTTGCTGAAGCATGAATATACCATCAGCCCCCACCACAGATTTAGTTGCACAACGGGCACAGAAAGAAGCGGTTGGGATTGTCATGATGATGGTTCGTGTTCCTTCTCATTTGCACAGTGTTCGGGCTCAGATCTTTTCCTCCTCTACAACTCCTCTATCGGATGTTTGAGTTATGCTTCTGAAGGTTACACCGCCACCGGAGGCCCCTGTGAATCTGCCTTCGGCTCTCCTCCAGCACTCTACACCAGTTCCTTTGGCTCGTGGTTCTTTATCTCGTGGAGGTCACAGCACGTCTCGGGGACGAGGACGTACTAGGAGATCCACCCTTAAATGCACTTATTGCAGTCGGGATGGTAACCTTGAGGCCACCTGCTATCGCAAATATGGTCTGCCTCCACATCTTGTTGTGTCTACTACAACCGAGCCTCCGCTCACTACAACTACAGCAGAGTCTCCCTCCTCCACTCGTAATGACATCAATGTTCTATGCACCCAGCTCCAACATCACCAAGGGGTGCCTACTCGCTGATCTGGATCCGTGTGCCGATCTCCAATGAAGGTATATTGTGTCTATCCTGGAGCTCCAACTGGATTGTGGACTCGGGTGTCACACGTGACACACAATATTACTTCGCAGAAACCACCGCAATACTTGTTGTTTGCACATCCCAAGTTCATCACTGTGTCCAATGGTAATACCACCCCGGTCTCCGGCGCTGCTGATCTGCCTCTCACACTCACTCTCTCTGTCTTTGGTCCTTCATGTTCCGGGATCACAATTTAACCTGCTATCTGTTAGTCGGCTTACTCAAGACTTTAATTGTTGTGTTACATTCTCACCTTCTTACTTTGTTGTGCAGGATCGGCAAACGCAAAATATCATTGGTAAAGGGCGGTTGTCTAATGGTCTCTATCTCCTGGATGTTTCCCCTTGTGTTCACTTCGTCGTCTCCTTTGTTGATTGGCATCGTCGTCTTGGGCATGCCCCCCTCCAGATTCTCAAGAAAGCTCTTTCGGATGTCTCCTTGCATGAATTTACTTGTGAATCATGTATCTTTGGCAAACAGCATCGTACATCTTTTAGTCCTGCTTGTACTCTGAGTGATACTCTTTAATATTTAGTGCATTCTGATGTTTGGGGACCCTATAAAAACCCTAGTGTGTTTGGTTACTGCTACTTTGTTACCTTTATTGACGATTATTCTCGTTTAACCTGCTTATATTTACTTCGCGATCGTGCTGAACTTACCTCTATTTTTCGTTCTTTTATTACTGAAACATGTACTCAGTCCTCTTCTACCTTAAAAATCATTTGCACTGATAATGTGCGCGAAAATTCAAGCCGGACATTCTCAAATTTGTGTAATGAGTTTGGCATTATCCATCAAACATTGTGCGCTTATAATTCTCAACAGAATGGCGTGGCCAAGCGGAAAAATCGTCATCTACTTGATGTTGCTCGGTCCCTCATGATTCAAATGCAGGTCCCCACACTATACTAGAACTTCATTGTGTCTGTATACTGTCATCTCATCAATCGCATGTCTTCCTCCATGCTCGACTTTGTCACTCAGTTTAGCCTCATGTTTCCTTCACAATCTCCATTCAACCGCACGCCTCGAGTGTTTGGATACACCTGTTATGTCCATAATCTTGGTCCACCCACAGATAAATTTGTCCCGCATGCAACAAATGTATGTTCGTGGATACTCTCGCACTCAAAAAGGTTATATGTGTTATTCTCCCACCAATGGCAAAGTGGTCGTCTCAGCGGATGTCACCTTTCTTGAAGACCAACTATTTCACACATCTCCTTTCGCTCCTCCACTCCTTCCTCCCTTATCTCGTCCTACCGTTCACGTCACACCTTCTCTACCGCCTCTCCTTCTCACCCCACACCCGAAACAAGTCCCACCGAAACCACCCCTATGTGTTTACACTCGCCGTAATCCAAAATCTGGTGCCTTACAACAGCTCCCTTCTACCAGTGCTATCGCGCAACCTGTCGATCAAGAATCCACCTCTACGGCTCATTTGTTGGCAAATTATGTGTCTCTACATAGCTTATCCCCACCTCTCCTCAAGCTTGCTCTCGCTATATCCTCCATCTTTATACATAACTTTGTGCAGGAGGCTCTTTAACATCCAGGGTGGTGTGCGGCTATGGATGACGAGATGACTACCCTTTGGGCAAACTGAACCTGGGATCTCCTCCCCCTTCCTCCAGGACAGTCTTATGTTAGTTGTAAATGGGTCTTTGCAATCAAACATGCTCTGGATGGAACTGTTGAATGCCTAAAAGCTCGGCTTGTGGCTCGGGGGTTCACAAAACAACAAGGTCATGATTATAATGAAACTTTCTCTCCAATCGCCAAACTAAACTCTGTTCGGGTCCTGATTTCCATAGTTGTTCATCGCCACTTGCTACATCAGCTAGATATCAAAGATATTTTTCTAAATGACGATCTTCTTGAGACATTCTACATGCACCAACCTCCCGAGTTTGAGACCACGGGGGAGTCTCGTGAGTGTCTTCTCTGAAAATCTATCTATGGTCTGAAACAGTCTCCTCGAGCTTGGTTTGAAAAATTTAGTAAGGTCGTTAGTGAGGTTGGACTCAAGCGAAGTTCGACTGACTTCTCTCTATTCACTCGTCATCAATCAACCGGGACTGTCATTCTCTTGGTCTATGTGGATGATATTCTGATAACTGGTGATGACTCCACAAGAATACAATAAATCAAGCAACACTTAAACTCTGTCTTCCAAACAAAAAATCTTGGCAATCTAAGGTACTTCCTTGGACTTGAGGTAGCAAGAAGACCTGATGGCCTTGTACTATCACAACGGAAGTACTGTCTTGACCTTCTTCAAGATGCTGGCAACTCAGGATGCAAACCTGCGAAAACCCCTATGGATGTCAACCACAGCTTGTGTGCTTATGGATCTAACTTCGGTTCACTGCTTATGAATCCAGAGTACTATCGGCAGCTTGTAGGAAAACCGATATATCTAACGGTTATAAGACCTGATATCTCATTTATTGTGGGAGTGGCATGCTCCACGGATCTCTCATCTCTAGACAGTCGAACACATCCTCGGGTACTTGAAAGACTGCCCATGGACAGGGACTCGTATATAAGTCATCCTCCTCTCTGTCACTTATTGCATATTTTGATGCTGATTATGCTGGCTCTCTTGATGATCGACGTTCCACTACTGGTTTATGTACCTACTTTGGAGGAAATCTTATCACCTGGCGTAGCAAGAAGCAATCGGTTGTTGTTCGCTCTTCTGTCGAGTATCGTGCAATGGCCGTTATTGTGTCAGAACGTACCTGGCTTGAGAGTCTTCTTGCTGATTTGGGAGTCAAACTATCATCACCAGCTACTCTGTTTTGCGACAGTCAGGACGTTATACATATTGTCAAGAATCTCGTGTTCTATGAGCGAACCAAACACATTGAAGTTGACTGTCACTACGTTCGGGAGAAGGTTCAGTTGAAGATATTAGAATTATGGCATGTTCCTGCTTTTGGGCAAGTTGCTGACTTTTTCACCAAGGCATTACCGTGACCAATGTATCACCAGTTTTTGTCCAAGCTTTGTGATTACAATTTGTATGCTCCAGCTTGTGCATATACATATATATATATATATATATGTGTATATATATATATATGTATATATATGTGTATATATATATATGTATATATATATACATATATATATATACACATATATATATACGAGCATCTTCGCACGGGCTACGCCCGTGCTCGATGCTCTCGGGCAGCCTTCGGCCGCATCCAGGCGGGCTTCGCCCGCCTTCGCACGGGCTTCGCCCGTGCTCGATGTCTCGATGCGGACTGTGCCCGCATTAAAACAGGCTACAACTGCAACATATACATATGAGTACTCAAAATGACCGTAAAAAAATATAAATCAATATTATAGTTTTATTTTTAAAAAAAATGTATGCTTTATAGTAAAACTTTTAATTTCTCTCACTCTCACTCTCTCTCTCTCCTTCTCCCTCTCCGCTCCACTCTTTTGACCTGTCTCCTCTCTTTCTTTCTCTCCCTCACCCTCTCTGTCTCTCTCTATAATATAATATATTATAAAATATATATATATATATATATATTATTTAATAATATAATTCCCATCCGCCGCCCTCTCCCCCTCTCTCTCTCGCCGCCCCCCTCTCTCTCTTCTCCCCTTCTCTCTCTCTCCCTCTCCTTCTCTCTCCCCCATTAACCTTCTCTCTCTCCCTCTCCTTCTCTCTCCCCCATTAATTTCTCTCACTCTCACTCTCTCTCTCCTTCTCCCTCTCCGCTCCACTCTTTCCACCTGTCTCCTCTCTTTCTTTCTCTCCCTCTCCCTCTCTGTCTCTCTCTATAATATAATATATTATCATATATATCTATATATATTGTTTATTTAATAATATAATTCCCATCCGCCGCCCTCTCCCCCTCTCTCTCTCGCCGCCCCCCTCTCTCTCTTCTCCCCTTCTCTCTCTCTCCCTCTCCTTCTCTCTCCCCCATTAACCTTCTCTCTCTCCCTCTCCTTCTCTCTCCCCCATTAATTTCTCTCACTCTCACTCTCTCTCTCTCCTCCCTCTCCGCTCCACTCTTTCCACCTGTCTCCTCTCTTTCTTTCTCTCCCTCTCCCTCTCTGTCTCTCTCTATAATATAATATATTATCATATATATCTATATATATTGTTTATTTAATAATATAATTCCCATCCGCCGCCCTCTCCCCCTCTCTCGCTCGCCGCACCCCTCTCTCTCTTCTCCCCTTCTCTCTCTCTCCCTCTCCTTCTCTCTCCCCCATTAACCTTCTCTCTCTCTCCCTCTCCTTCTCTCTCCCCCATTAATTCTTCCGCCGCCCCTCACCCTCTCCCCTTTTAAATATATAGATTTATATATCCCCTCTCTCTTCCTCTCTCTCCTAGTCACAGCATCTAGGGATAGGAGATCTATGAATATGCTCTTTTGCCCATTAAATATCATTAAATATCTGATGGCTATGGCTGGAAGTTGAGATCATCGGACGGCTTATATTCAACCGATGGTAAGAGCATCAATATGCATATTCTCTTAATATAGTAGAGATATGTATGTATGTATATATATATATTCTACCAAGTATAAAAAAGTGGTGATAAATAATGACAATAAGTAAACATATCATTATTTTTATCCTAGTGGTGTCCATAGCAAACGCACACTCGTAGCACATTTTATGTTATAAATAGGAGCGCAACATAAAGTAACTAATCATATAAAAAAGTTCAAACAAATCTATATGATAAGGGTTCTGCACAATATAAACTACTGCAGAATCTAAACTACACTATTGGGTATAAACACAACTATGATCTATCATCTCAACCAATGTAAACTAAGCACGAACATCCTCGTCAGAGTATCACAACTAATAACCAACACGACTCATTGGAGTCACACTATGTAAATACATATATCGTTATCATCACATCCAAGCAAGCACATACACATGTACTATGTAAACATAGATTCATCATGCACGGTGTCGAGACACAAACACCCGATCGCAATCGAGTGCAAACTAACGACTAGAATCACTTATTCTTGGGGTTGCTATTTTCACATGCACCGTTGTCGTGGTCAAACGGTGGCAGAGACATATCCTAGCTACTTTCATGATATTTAAGCACAATTATCCATAGGCTTTACGTATAACTGTCTGAGCCTATACTAATTCTTCGCCCATACTGGTGGTGTCACCAAAATAACCGATGTATAGCTCATGTCTAACTCCAAATGACTAATATCTAAACAAACAACAATTAGACTAGAGCACACACTGTCGTTCGACCATGATGGTATCCATGAGTCACTGTCTTAACCCTCCAGTGTGTGCGACAGACGAGGCCAGTTGGCCCTCCACATACATTCACATGCATTATCATTTTACACAGGCAGAGTACATTATAATTCATTACCAACTAGGGGAGGCGATCAGCTAGTAACTCAACCCTCTTAAGAGAACTAATCTTCACGTATGTCAATCCATAATCATCTTATTTATTACATAAATATAACTAAATCTAACTATGATGAAACACATACTATTTCAAACTAATCTGATCACATAAAAGTATTAAACTAAACTAACAAATTGATTTAGAGATTTAAGAAGAGACAAGTTTGTTAGACGTACAACTAGAGTTGTCCCTTAAAACCGAAAACCGTAAACTGAACCAGAACCGAACCGAAACCCCAAAGAACCGGACCGAACCGTTCGTGAATTATTTGGGTTCTAGTTTGAATTTTGGAACCATGAACAACATTGGTCCGGGTGTGGTTCTTTCATTTTATTATCCAGATCGGAACCAGAACCGCAACATACAAGTCCCAAGCGGTTTCAGAATTTTTAGACCCGATCCAAACCGGACCGAAGCAGAACCGAACCGCAGCCCATTTATTTTTATTTTTATTTTTATTATTATTATTTTATAAAAAAAATTATTATTATTATTATTAAAATATTGTTATTTTTTCTAATTTATCTAAAATATACTTACTATTAAGGGTGAAACTAATGCAGTTTGAACTCAAACCGCAATTGCACCAAAGGGGGTCAGTTTTGGATTGAACATAATCACACCATACCAAAAACGTCCAGTGTGATTTGATATCAGTGCAGTTTGGAGTCAGGTTTTGCGGTGTTATTTCGGTTTTTATACGGTTATATAATGTATTTTTAATTTTACTCGTGTATTTTCAACGTCCAGTCCCCAGATTTCAAAGTCGCTCATGCAAAAAAAACGTGCGGGTTTACTTTTCCCCTCCGGTATTTTATTTTTGACCTCCAAGTTTGGTTTTGGTTCTGGATGGAACCGATTAGAACCGGACTGAACCGCATAGAACCAGACCGAACCGCATAGAACCGGAACGAACCACATAGAACCGGACCGAACTGCATAGAACCGGACCGAACTGCATAGAACCAGACCGAACCGTTAGTGTACGGTTTGGTTTTGATTCTTGTTGAACTGTAACCGAAACTGTTGGCACGACGGTTCTAAAAGTTATGTTGGAACCGAAACCGGCTAAACCAAATAAGATTTGGTTCTAATTTGAAGAACAATTACCTTAGCGGCTCGGTTCATGGTTTTTGTGGAACCGGAACCAAACCAGAACCGGAACAGCTCGACGTACAGCTACTTATAATCACTCAATTTCCTCAATCCAATCTCAATTAGTAATCATATTAATCATACTTCATTCTAGATTCATCGAAGTTATCTTATAGATTCATAAACTCGAGATTGCAATCATAATTTGGTACTCGATCCTGGTTTCATCATATTCGTCTAACCCTGCTAATTATCCAATATTTAAGTTCATGAAATTTGTTTTTGTCATCGAACTTGCCTAAACACCTCAAGGGTTAATGCCCCTGAAACTAAACCAGGTTTTGGAACTATCTGCCACATATGCACCGTTTGTTGGCGGAATCAATAATGTCCTTGGAAGACATCATTTTGTTGATCAAATATCATTGTAATCAGCGATGCTTCAAGAGCTTGGTTCGACAACTCTACCCTAAATCTGAACTATGTAAACAACAGACTCGATTTTGTCTCCATCGCAAGTCTCCACCGCAAGCTTAACTATTTATTTTCATTGCACGATTCTTCGTTGATTTCCATCGCATGATTCATCAACGATCTCCACCACAACACACAGTCAATTTTCGTCACATAATTTGACTTCACTTTCCGTCACACAATACGATATTATTTTTGGTTGCACGATACAATATTATTTTTCACTACACGACCATCGTTAGTTCAATCGCGTGATTCAATATTATTTATCACCACGCAATCGTCGTTATTTTAATTGTGTGATTCAATATTTATGTGATCGATGTTATTTTGATCATGCAATTCAATATAATTTACGAGCATGTGTCACGCCTCGGGACTCGCAAAGAGGGTTCGTAAAGGCCCACCCTATGTGATTCACGACCACCTCGAGCACGAGTAAGCTCGGGTGTCCGTGGGTCGTCGAAAAAATGTGGCATTTACGGGAGAGCCTCTAAAAATTAAGAACATACGATCTAAGGTTCAGGGGGTGGAGGGAAGAAACTCAATGAAGTTCATGCATGCTATCTGATCGCTGTGGAGGCAGCATTTTCCCATCACATCTATCTATGGTTCAATAACGTCGAACTTTGTTATTGGAGAGTAGACAGCCTTGCTTTGGAGTGATTGATTCGGAGAGGTGCGTTGTCTGGTTTTGCATAGTTGTGGAGAAGAGATTCTGACGAAGCGGCGGCTTAGTTGATGTGGAGAAGAGATTCCGCTTCATTTTGATATATGTTGAGTTCTGTGAGTTTCATCACTTTGGATTCCTGAGCTGCTATATTCTCGAGGGGCGTGACATATATACACGCTCGTTCTTGCATTCATGTCCAATGACCAAACGGGAAGCATTTTTGGCACTGGCGGAAGAGACACCTGACGAAGAAAAAAGAGAAGTTTTTGTATCCTTTTATTCACCCAATCTCACAGCTTCCAGAACAAAATCCTTGTTGACGTCATTCACAGTGTGAACTTTTGAAGTTGATTGGTGAGATATCGAGCGGTGAAACTGCAGCTGCAGTTGATAGCAGCGGTGAGGGCGCAGAGGGGCTCACAGGTGGGCGGTTTGGCGTGGTGGAAGAACGACAACAACAGCGTTGTCGGCCCGCTATGGCGGGTTATGGCGGCGCTATATTTTTTGTGGAGTTTTAAAATCTTTTAGGTTAATAATTATATAATTATTTAATTATAATTTATAAATATTAATTAATTATAAATATTAATTAATTATATACTTTAAAATCTTCTCCTCCTCCCCCGACTCATCACCTTCCGCCTCGGCTTGCCCTAGTCTCCCTCTCTCGCGATTTCTTACTCTCGCGACTTCTTTCTCTCTCGCGATTTCTGACTCCTTCGGCTAACGGCTCTCTGGTTCTTTGATTCGCCGGTGATTCTCGACACTGGTTCTCGACAGCTTTCGTCGGCTGTCTTTCGTCGGCCATCTTTTTATCGGCACTGGTTCTCGACAGTTTTCCTCTCCTCACCTCTTCTGTGGCTCGTCCCCTCAGCACTGTGAGTTTTATCTTCATTTTTAAGCTATAATTAGGGCTTAGTTTTCTCTTCATCCTTCTCGACTGGCTATTTGGTGCATCAGAGCATCTGCAGTGCTGCATCTGCTTTTTCTAAGTCTATATGGTAGTGCTGCATCTGCTTTTTCTAAGTCTTCATCCTTCTCGACTAGCCAGTGGTACATCAGAGCATCTGCAGTGCTGCATCAGAGCATCTGCAGTGTTGCATCCTTCTTGACTGGCTATTTGGTGCATCAGAGCATGCAATGCTGCATCTGCAGTTTTCTCTTCATTTTTAAATCTATATGGTGCTTTTGGTTTTCCTTCTCGGTCGTTTTCCTTCTCTATGCTGCAGTGCTGCATCTGCTTTTTCTTTAATCTGCTGCATCAGAGCACACGCAAGTGCATATAAGGCACTGGTTCTCGACAGTTTTCCTCTCCTCTCCTCTTCTGTGGTTCGTCCCCTCAGCATTGTGACTCTGTGAGCTTTATCTTTATTTTTTAAGTTATAATTAGGGCTTAGTTTTCTCTTCATCCTTCTTCTTCCTTCTCGACTGGCTATTTGGTGCTTTTGGTTTTTCTTCTCGGTCGTTTTCCTTCTATCTGTTGCAGTGCTGTTGTAGATGATGATGCAGATGATGACAATGATGTTGTAGATGATGATGATGATAACGAAATGTTTCCTGGAGAAGGGTTGACTTGGTCTCAGATTGGGGACATTGTAGATGTTGATGTGGGTTCTGCTTCTAGGAGTAGTGCAAGGCCGGCTTTAAAGCAGGTATATATGGCAAAATCAAAAGGAAAACGGCCTATGCCGGAGAGAGATGAGGATGAGAGTTCTGAGGAGGACATTGATGATTTACACTTCCGAGGATTATCCAACAGATCAAGAAACTTGATATTACTTAGGTGAGTTTTATTAAGTTAATATTTTTTGTCATGTTTTAATCTTTAATATCGTTTAGTCTTACTCATATGTTCATTGATTGCAGGAAAATAATATATAGATTTATATTAGAGTAGCAGATTTTGTGGAGCAGTGCACTCACATTTTGGGAATAAGGTACAATTATATTTTTAGTTTAATATGATTTTGTGATATTGTATTACATAAGAAAGTATGCAATATTGTTTTTTTTATTATAAATTGATTAGATGATTGTTAATAGTTTAACTTTCTTATATGAATTTTAGTTTACACTTGATTAGATAAAATAATTACAATTTAATTAATAAATGAAAAAATTATGGAATATACATATATATATATAATTATAATATTATAATCCGACATTATGAAATGTCCCCGATATATCCCCGCAATCCGACATCCGACATACAAAACTCAAACCGACATGAGTCCGACATCCGACATCTGCAACCTTGATAACGGCTCGTCAATTGCGAGAGACGGGAAATACGGCTCTTCTTTCTAACCCGTGAGATGAGGGTTGCGGGTTTATATCGGGTTGCAGCGGTTTCCTTCTTAACCGCAAAGAGGAGAGGAGGGGAAGCGTTATTGGCACCCCATTTCCAACCAAAACAACTTAATAAACGGTTATCGACACACCCAAACTCACACTAATTCTTTGGAATACTAACCGAAATCGCCGCGCGCGTCGATTCTAAAATAACATGCGTTACGCACTATTATTAACGCACTTAACGAACTAACGGTCGCTATCATTTGGAAAAGTAACATTATACCTTGACGACGCGCTGCCTCGATCAAAAACCATCGCGACTTGCCCCTACAATTTTAAATAAAATTTCGCGCCAGCATAAGATGTTACAGAGAGTCCTCAAATCGAGTTTCCGCGCGGTCAACGGTCGTAAAGATGAGTTTCTCAAAGTTCGTTAATCGTTATTTGAGAAGGACTCCGTAGCATCTAACAAATTGAATCCAAACGAGTTTCGCATAACCACAAGCAATAATTTATGAAATTAACGGAAATTAAAGTAATGTGAGCGTTCGAAGGCAAGCACTTTAATTATTTAAGATACGCATAAATTTAAAGCCAAATAGTTGCGAGCAAGAGATCAGTTAAAGTTACCACAAGAGATCGGCCTCTCACTCATGGAGGGGCGGATGTGGTTGGCGGGTCAACCAGACGAGTAGGGGTGTGAGTCTCGTTCTTGTCGTTGTTGCCTCTGGTCGGCTGGAAGAGTAACCGGGAGGGTGCCAGAACAGGGTGTTGATGTCAACGGCGGCCCTTTCGCAACAAGAACGGCCGGTGGCACCGGGGAAGAGTGACGATCCCGACTGGAGCTGATGGACGGAGTCGCAACTGGTGGGAGCTGGAATCAAGTTGTCAGAGTCGACAGTGCCCGGTCGGGGAGGGTTGTCTTCGGGCATAGAAGAGGTCGGCGGCACCGGCAGCTCACTGGGGTGCAGACGGAGGTGGACGACGTGGAACAAGAACTCGGCGCTCTGGTGCAGAGGCTCTACCGGCGAAAAGAGGTAGAGTGGGTCGCCGGAGGGAAGATTAGGGCTTGACAGAGTGGGACTTGTTGTTGTTGTTGGCATCGTACGATTTGAACGGCGGTGTAAAGCAGTCGATTTCATCCAGGCGGTTGGTTGCGTCGGCAGGGCGGGATACATGGGGGAGGAGATTTCACCGACAATTGCAGGAATTAATTAAGAATTAATTCATGCTATGTCCGGTCTTGTTCGTTTCTTCCTGGCCGTGAGATTTTAATAGGGGGTGGCAACAATTCTTTCCTAACATACACTCATTTATTATTTTCCAAATCTGAGATTTTTCCATTTTTTATACATAAGCAAATTTACAATATTCTCTTCCATTTCAGATGACAGTTTAATTTTCAAATAGGATTACCTCCTCAAATATTTTTTTTACTTGATTTGATTGTGAGTAATTTTATGCGTCCTAAATAATTTAAGCTTGCCTTTAACATGAAAGCAAATTTACAATATTCTCTTCCATTTCAGATGACAGTTTAATTTTCAAATAGGATTACCTCCTCAAATATTTTTTTACTTGATTTGATTGTGAGTAATTTTATGCGTCCTTAAATAATTTAAGCTTGCCTTTAACATCCTAACTACCAGAATTACCGGACCTTTTTATTTAAGATCTCATTGAACGGTCAACCCGAAAAGCAAAAAAATTCCAAATAAAAAAGGGTGCGAGAATTGAGAAAGGAATACACGATAATAAATAAATGCTGAAAAATTAAAATGCATGACTTAAGATACGCCAAAGGTGCATCACTATGTGACCAATACTACTTTGCAAGAAGGAAAGCCATCAATCTTCTAAAATGTCTCCATATGAGCCTATAAATAGAAAACAACCCCTAAGGCAAATATTGTGATTGATCTTGATTGCCCGATCTCGATACTCGCCAAAAAAATTTAAAGTACATGTCCAGAAAAATAACAACAACAACAACATTCAAGCATTTATCCCACTATAGTGGGGTCGGCTATATGTATCCTTTGTCGTCATTGTGCCCTATCTTGTGTCAAAATCTCACTAATGCCTAAGTACATCATGTCTTTCCTTAAAGTTTCATTCCAAGCCATTGTGCCCTATCCCTAGTCGCGTTCAGAGTGATGTTTCCAATTTTTATTTTGTCTTATGTCCAAAAAAATAAGAAAAATAAAATTGGAAACATCACTCCGAACGCGACTAGGGATATCAATTGTTCATATAACAATACTAAAGCTAGATGTGGAGAGAATAGTGCTGCAAGAGCCTCAAATGAAGGTGGACTGCTCCATGATAATCCCTATTGAGTTCTTCTCCACTGAGGTTCACAAATCTTCAGCTGTGTTACTGCATCAAATAACATGCTACTCGCATCTTTAGGACTAGCCATCTGCCTATAGTAGTTTTTTGTTGAAAAAAAATGAATTGGAGTACATAAACCTATGGATATGGGCTTCGATTAAACATATGATTTCCTAAGAGACCAGACATTACTTGTTATAAACCAGAAGTAGAAGAGAAGAAGATTGTGCACACATTTGAAAGATTAAAGAAGTGTGCATGCACGAGGAGCTCCTCACCCTTGCACAACACCTCTAGGTGCCCAAAATACAATATAAAATCAGCATACCTAAAACCACCACACCAATCCATTCCCTTCTATATGGGATACAAGTCATGTAATATTTTCCCAAAGAGACCTAAATCCTTTATTTGATCATCTATCATATTTCTAGAATAAACCACAATGGGTCTTGCCGTTTCTCCTAGTGGGCCTCCAGTGGATATGCGCTCATAACTATCTCAATCATTCTTTTTTTTCCATTCCCCATATTAAGTGTTGAGACTGATTTTGACTTTAGCTCGTTAGAAACAAATAACATGTTTATTGCAACATGACGAGTTGATGCATTTATCTCAAATTCTGCAGCCAGAAAAAAAACAGTGATGTAGTTTAGTAAACTACCCCATTCATAGAGATGTATAACTCATTTATATAATCATACAAAGATCTGCTGGATCCACAAACTGGACAGCCACCCCCTAAGAAGTCAGAATTCGTCGACATTCCATGCACCACAATTTTTACAAGCATTCATGGGTGACTAATTTTACAAGTTCATATAGAAGCAAAAGTTCAGGGTAAGATTTGCCTACATTTCACCCTTGTGATGGGACCCTTTCCCGGACCCTCGCTGCAAATACTCACACGGTGACTAATTTTATAAGTTCATATAGAAGCAAAAATTCAGGGTAAGGTTTGCCTACATTTCACCCTTGTGATGGGACCCTATCCCGGATCCTCGCTGCGCAGGGATGCTTTGTGCACCAGGCTGCTCTTTTTTATATAGAAATTTAAAGCAGAAAGGGTTACAAGTAGCTAAATGTTAAGAACAGTAAAAAATAATGTTTATATCAAAAAAAAACTCAAAGATAGTGATGAAATAAGAATGCAAAATTAGAAGTATGAAAACAACAACAACAACAACCAAGCCTTTATCCCACTATAGTGGGGTCGGCTATATGGATCCTTTGTCGCCATTGTGCCATATCTTGAGTCATAATCTCACTAATGCCCAAGTACATCATGTCTTTCCTTATAGTTTCATTTCAAGTCTTTATTGACCTACCCCTCCCTCGTTTAATATGCCTAGTGACTAGACTCTCACAATGCCTAACAAGTGCCTCTAATGGTCTCCCTTGTACGCGTCCAAACCATCTTAGACGAACTTCTCGCACCTTCTCTACAATTGGTGCTACTCCTGTCTTATACCTGATACTTTCATTTCTAATTTTATCCAATCTCGTGTGTCCACACATCCACCTAAGCATTCTCATCTCCGCAACTCTCAATTTTTTGCTCATGTACACAATTCACTGCCCAACACTCAGAACCATAGAGCATCGTTGGTCTAATCGTGGTATGGTAAAACTTGCCCTTAAATTTTAATGGTACTTTACGATCACACAAGATCCCTGAGGCGCCTCTCCACTTCAACCAACCATCTTGGATTATGTGTCACATCTTTATCAATACCTCTGTTTTTTGAACTAACGATCCAAGATATTTAAAACATTCACTGCGGGAAATATTATGATCCAAGATATTTAAAACAGTCACTACGGCAAATTAGAAGTATAAAAAATTAAAATAAAATTTTCTCATGGAAAAAAGGACAGTACCTCTTTTACTACAAATGGAGCAGAGCATGGTATAAAGCTAGAAGAACCAACACCAATCGCAGAATTAACCCCAGTCCCAGCAGTAGGAAAACCCTCACTATCTGTACAATCTTCTGCCTTCACCTGATAGAATAGGAATTTTTCATTGCACCATCATTAAAAAAACAGGAAATTTTTGTGGATCTATGATCAGAGATAATACCATGTTGATCCTGCAAAGCACATTCAACAAAACCTGCAAAATTTATAAGATCGAATAGAATGAAGGAGAAAAGTTAACTTTCTACAAAATTTTGAATATGTGTGCATGTCAACCTTTACTTATACTTTTGTATGATAAGGTCTAATCTGGCTGTCTTTTTAAAACACATCTTCAAAGCGGTGAATTTATTGGACTCATCTTTGATTTTAACACGGCAGCAATCAATATTAGTTTTAACTCTAAAAATATCTTCAAACTCCTTGAAATTTGACAATTTAATTTTCACACAAGATGAGAATGAATCATAATTTACTAAAACATGTTTTCTATTTTAATATAAGGATGAGATAGTGGATAGCTTATTTTTTAGTTCATACTTCATTCTTAGCTCATTCTAAGTTCATTCTTAGTGTGTCCTCTAAATTCATTCTATGTTCGTTCATTCTTGGACTCTTAGTTTATACTTAGTTTATTTTGAGTTCCTTCATATTCTTAGTTCATTTTATGTTCATACATAGTTTATTTTTAGTTTTTTCGGTCCATTCTCAGTTCATTGTTAGTTCCTTCTTAGGGTTCATTGGCAAGTAGTTTTGCTCTGGTGAATTTGGACAAAAATGCCTCCGTCATGAAACATGCATTTGACATAACAATGGTTATGATTATCACAAAGAAAAAAAAACTAATTTTGAACATAAAAGTAGATGGAGTTCCTTAGGAAAGGTAGGGATTCATGACAAACGGTTCATAACTGTTAGAAAAAGAACATGTAAAGGCCCGCACAAAGGCCCATTATTGGCAGTCTTCCTCCTTATGTATTAGTCCCACATCATGAAAAAGGGAATCTTCTCTCTTCTCTCCCTATATATATGTATTCATACTTGATTCTTGGATAATAAGAAACATATACAACGTTTGCGGGTTGTGTTTTTCTCTATTTTGTACTTCTCTACATGGTATCAGAGCCCAATACGATCCTTAACCGGTTCCTCTATGTTATCCGCGGTTAAGTTTTCTCTAACCGCCAGTCTCACTGCTGTCCGCACCTTGCGGTCTCTCCTCTTCTACTCGATTCCCTTATTATGCGGCTCCACCTCGCTCCTCTCCCTGCCCCTGGCTTTTATAGCCTTTCGTCTCTGCCTAGTGGGCTCCACCCCCTCCCACTTTCTCGTTGCGGTCTTCGGCCCTATCCGCATTTGTTCGTTGTGGTTTCCGCAGGCCGCCTGCCCATCTCAAACCCGCTGCTTCTGTGTCTTTCTGGCTGCAAGTTCCTTTCAGGCCGCCTCTCTCTCAGACCGCCAGCTCTTCTCAATCTGCTGCTCCCTAGTCGCGCAGCTAAGTAATTGTTTGCTCTACCTCAGACCGCTACTCTGTGCTCCTCTAGCCGCCAGTTCTTGCGGACTCTGTGGTTTCTCTGTTGCGGCTGCCCAGTCTGCCTCTACCCGCGGCTTTGTTGTCATCCCTCTACCCGCCACTGCCAGTCCCGGCCTGCCTCTTCTTGCGCGGACTCTACGGTTTCTCCTTGTTGCTAGTCGCGCGGCCTTCTTGCACGGACTGTTGTTTTTTTTTGCATCCCCTTGTTCCGCAGTCTTGCCTTGCTCTAACCTTGCCGGTCTCTTTGTCGCACGGCAGGTTTTGCTTGACTAATCTTTCTCTGCAGTCTGCTTTAGCCTCTAGACCGCGCGGTCTCCTTTTTGTTCTTTGGGAAATCCGTGGGATTCTTCCCTTAGCCGCTTGTCGGTCTCTTCTCTTTATCCGCAGTGGCCTATCCATGTTCGCGGGCTCCTCTCTTGCCGCCTAAGTCTGTTGTGCCTGCTTAGCCGCTTATCCGCCTAGCCGGTTAGCCGCCTTACCTAGCCACTTGGTCGTGTGGTCATGGATTCCTCTACTGCCACTTCTCTTCCTGCCCGTCATTTTTCACAAGTAAACTTATGAAGGGAGACATCAGGAAGAGCTTTCTTGAGAATCTGAAGGGAAGCATGCCCAAGACGTCGATGTCAATCAACAGAAGAAACCGTGGAGAGAACAGTAGGTGGAATATCCAAGAGATAGAACTCATTAGACAGTCATCCCTTACCAATGATATTCTGTGTTTGTCGATCTTGCACAACAAATGAGGAATATGAGAAGGTTACACAACAATCAAGTTCCTGAGTTAGGCGGCTAACAGAAAGCAAGTTAAAAGGTGATCCCGGAACATGAAGAATCGAGGATAGAGAGAGGGTCGGAGTGAGAGGCGGATCAGCAGTGCCAGAAACCGGGGTGGTGTCACCATTGGCCACGGTGATGAACTTGGGATTTGCAGATTGTAAGTACTGAGGCAGTTTTTGTGGAGTAATATGGTGTGTGGCACCGAAGTCGACAATCCAGTGGGGGCTATGGGAGAGACAGGATATACCTTCATTAGAGATCGACGTAACCGACCCAGATGAGCGACTGATCACCCCTTGGAGATGTTGAAGCTGGGTGCACAAAGCATCGATGTCGTTACGGGTGGAGTGAAGATCAGGTGCTCTGATATCATGTAGAAACACACAGGAGAGAGAGAAAATAAAAGAAGTTTTATTAATTTCTCACTTGTCGTCTACAAGAATACTTGTATTCGTACACTTATAGAAAGAGAAGAGGATTCTCAATCCTAAGATGTGGGACTAAACAAGTTTACAAGATGGACAAGATATGGGCCTTTTAATTTTGGGCCTTTACATTTCCTTTGACAAGAGCAATTAAGTTGTTTGGCTAAACTACTCACAGAGAGTAAGTTTGTAGGAAATGAAGGTTCTAAGATAACATTCTGAGAGAGATATTAAAAGAGATTTGTATGATACTTTTACCCTTCAACGATGCAACCAAAAGGATTAAATAAGGTAACCCTATTAGAAGACCATGTCATATGATTAGAAGCACCAAAGTCAACAATTTGGGACGCATGTGCCAAATATATCTCCCACAAAGGACCTCTCAATAGTGTTCTTCAAGAGAGTTAACTCTCTATTCAAACTTTCATTTTCAACCTCAAGTTGTTATCCATTGTCAATAGCGCCATATAAAGTTGTTTAATGTCTAGCATATCTCTCATCAATACCTCTTATCCATCCAATTGGGGGATGTAAATTCCAACATTTTTCTTGCTTATGTCCTTTCTTTCGACGACAGGAGCACTTCATCTTACTTTCATCCACATAATATTCCACCATCTATGCTCAGCAATGAGGATGAATTTACCATATCCCATATTCACCTAGTACGAATATAATTTTTACAGCTAGCTTCTCCTCAAATATAATGAGCAGTAGCCTCCAAACAAGAACAAAATCCTTATTTGGCATTTGAATTCCGTAAAATTTAAACTCATTGATAAGTTTAAAAAGCAGTTCATATACAATTCTCTACATAAGTTCTTTTTAATAGTAATCAACGAATTGAAAATTAGAGTATTGGTCAATTTAACTCATGTATGGGTCGATTTACAATAATACTTCTCAAACTCAATCATATTAGTCATTGTAGTCTGGTCAATTTGAAGTTGATAAATCTTCGCTAGGTCTTTCTTTCTTTTTTTAATAATTTCTGTCCATTAAGTTTTGCATCTCCTTGGTTGTTTGTAAAATAAGAACCGACTAGCAATGTTGAGTTCCATGGACTTGATGAGCCAATTGATTACAGTCAAGTGCTCTCCTTCACATTCCTTATAAGAGGTATCGATCGTGCTAAGGGAATGTTTGGACTTTGGATCCAATAATAACCAAAGTCTCCTCCAACTCCCAATGAAGATTTGTAGTGATTGGACGCAAAGAAGGCAATTTGTACCATTTAATTTGATTTGTTGCTCTATGAGGAAAATCAATATTAAAATTGCTCCATTGTAGTGTTTGGAAGAATGATTTGAGCTATTTGAATGGTTAACACTTCTTCGTTTATCTTCCCTATAGAAGGAATTGGGCACTAAGAAGAAGACCAAAGTTGGATCGAGAAGGAAGAATGTGGCTAGAAAAGACCATTGGCCTGAGCTGAAAAAAAACGGAAGGAAGAACTATTAGCAACACTGTCTAATAGTCCAGTCACACTGTTGCAAAGAATGGAAGATCAGCTGACTAAAGGGAAGGGAATTCAATGTAACATCCCAGTTTTTGATGTTGCGCTTAAATTAATTTCAGGGTCCGATTGCAAGCTTAATTAATCGCGCCGGCGAAGTATGAAGGTAACATTTATCTTAAATAGCATTCCTTAGTAATAGTGTATTAGTATATTTTAATAATAAAAAAAGGGGGATCCCCCCCTATACCGGTTCACGGTTATGAAAAACCTGTGAGAAGTTAAATAAACCGCAACCCATAGCAGTCGTCACTTCAAGTGGTGCCCCTCCTTTTATTTCCGCGTTTATCTCTTTCTCCCGCACCGCACCTGTTCGGCGACATCTCCAGAAACCGTCGCTCCTTCCGTATAGCAGAAACCTAGTCGACCCTCGATTCCGCGCCGGATTTCCAGCGTCGGGCTCTTCTTCCCCCTCTGCAGGCGCCGGAGACCTCTCTCCTCACTTCCAGTGCCTTGGGAGGTTTCGTTTCTAACCCTAGCCGGGGATGGAAGTTCCTTTTTCGCCGTTTAAGTTTTCGGTGAGTGTATTTTGTCATTTCTCCTTATATTCAAGGGTTATCGCACTTCTGCCTCGCAATCATGTCCTACTATCTTTTGATGTCAGTTTTTGGAAGAGTTAGAGCATTCGTGCACCAAGGCTTGTTTGATCTTGTGTAAATCCCCGCTGGTAAATCGAGGTAACGCTTATGTTTGTCTTCTTGTTGCTCCATAAATATTTTAATTGTCGTCATTTTGAGTTTTCCCCGCCGAAAACCCTCAGGGGGAACTCTTAAATTAGGGTTATCGTTGGATTTCAAAATTATGGTGGTAGTTGGTGCAAAGAATTGGAGAATTTCTTAGTGTTCAGATCTTTTGGGAAGAAGCTCCATGTCGCCTCGACGCGTGTACGAACGTCGAAACACCGCTGTAAGAAATTCGACTCCTTTTAGTCCAGCGGTTCAGATTATTTTAATTCATGTATTAATAATGTTGGTATATGCCCTTAGATTTACAAGTTCCTATAGTTAAAACTAGGTCAAAGGGGTAGGTATACGCTTAGGCTTAATTTAGCAGAATTAGTATCATGAAAATCCTAAGCTCATTGTATTTAACGAGAGTCTTACTCTGTGTTTGACTCACTGAACACCAGTCTAAGTGAAATTCAGGAAAAAGTCACTAAACACCAGTTAAATAAACCACAACCCATAGCAGTCGTCACTTCAAGTGGTGCCCCTTCTTTTATTTTCGCGTTTATCTCTTTCTCCCGCACCGCACCTGTTCGGCGACATCTCCAGAAACCGTCGCTCCTTCCGTATAGCAGAAACCTAGTCGACCCTCGATTCCGCGCCGGATTCCAGCGTCGGGCACTTCTTCCCCCTCTGCAGGCGCCGGCGACCTCTCTCCTCACTTCCAGTGCCTTGGGAGGTTTCGTTTCTAACCCTAGCCGGGGGTGGAAGTTTCCTTTTTCGCCGTTTAAGTTTTTGGTGAGTGTATTTTGTCATTTCTCCTTATATTCAAGGGTTATCGCACTTCTGCCTCGCAATCATGTCCTACTATCTTTTGATGTCAGTTTTTGGAAGAGTTAGAGCATTCGTGCACCAAGGCTTGTTTGATCTTGTGTAAATCCCCGCTGGTAGATCGAGGTAACGCTTATGTTTGTCTTCTTGTTGCTCCATAAATATTTAATTGTCGTCATTTTGAGTTTTTCCCGCCGAAAACCCTCAGGGGGAACTCTTAAATTAGGGTTATCGTTGGATTTCAAAATTATGGTGGTAGTTGGAGCCAAGAATTGGAGAATTTCTTAGTGGTCAGATCTTTTGGGAAGAAGCTCCATGCCGCCTCGACGCGTGTACGAACGTCGAAACACCGCTGTAAGAAATTCGACTCATTTTAGTCCAGCAGTTCAGATTATTTTAATTCATGTATTAATAATGTTGGTATATGCCCTTAGATTTAAAAGTTCCTATAGTTAAAACTAGGTCAAAGGGGTAGGTATACGCTTAGGCTTAATTTAGCAGAATTAGTATCATGAAAATCCTAAGCTCATTGTATTTAACGAGAGTCTTACTCTGTGTTTGACTCACTGAACACCAGTCTAAGTGAAATTCAGGACAAAGTGGCGAGGAAGGATTACCCTCGCGATTCTGGTGGAGGCACACCACCGTATTCCAGGGCCAGTAGGCCACCACACGTATTTCAAGCTCAGGGTCGATGACCCTTGTTTCAGATTTGGAACTCCTCAGATAGGAGTCTGTGTTCCATTTGAGGGTCACCCAGTTGAGGGCACCATCAAGCTTGCCACTTAGAATGCAGTTTCTAGTTGTGTACAGTCATCCTTAGTGACATGAGTTAATTAGAAGTCAGTGAAACGGGTTGAAACTTACAACAGATATAACTTCAAAACTTCAAAAATCAACGATTTATACAGATAAGAAAAGAGTGTGTTAGATCACACAATAGGTTGAATTCATGTCAGACCATGATTTCAAGTGTCACGTTTAATTTTAGAATTGTTATACAAACTTTTAAATTCAAGCATTACTCACCTAAAATATTTTCTTTAAGTGTTGCTGGAGAAAGAAGTTTTTCTTACTCTTCAGTGGGTCTGACCCATTTGGAACTTTTTTTTTTCCACAGGGGGCTCGGGTCAGGGGATCCGCTTAGGATAGGCGGCTCATTCGTTAGTTTGTTCAGTTGTACCACTGTTGTTGTACTTTGCTTTTATTTACAGACAATCGTATTTGTTGTACTTCACCCGTATTTTTGATTTATTAGTTATTTCAGTATGACGGTAATTCAGCCCCTTAGTAATATATTTTTAGTTTTAGTTGACTCTGTGAATTCAGCTTGACAAGTGTATTTAACCATAGATTTACTTCACTTTTCCGCTGTAAGTCTTCCTTCATAACACTTTCATTACTTTTACCTGTTTTATACCAGTTTATATACCGTTACTTAGTTTACTTGTTATCGCAAACCCGGCCGGACTGCTGATTCCTGTTAAACTTGGTTGGGGTGTTACATTCAACACTGACAATTATTGGGAATTGACGGATCTTGGCTCGTAAAAATCTAGTAACACGTAGTGAAAGAGATCGATAGAACTTTCCTCGTTGGAGTCCATCCGCACAGAAGGGAAGAAGATTGGGAGCTCCCTATTCTATATCTTACACCCACCGAGCCATCGTATGCGTCTCCCGATTCATCCACAAACATCTCCGAGTAGACTCTCATCGACGTTAGATCATGCAAACAAGTAAATGCATGGAAGGCCATCATGCTTTGATACAATGTTCTGTTTGAGAGGGGGTATCTTCAGGTCTCCTGGTCTTGATCGATAATCCCCTTCTAAAAGGAAGAGGTGATAATATATCTCGGAGTGAGTAACCCTAGACACCTTCCATGGTATGGTCACCCCCCAGTGAATAACATAGGTTGACTTTTAACAGCTCAACAATTAAACCATTGATTCTCTTCTAGAAGTAAAGTATTTTATAACATAGTATCTTCAGGTCTCTTGGTTTTGATATGTATTATAGTTCCGCGAGCTAGGAGCCCATCATAGGCAAAAGAACACAGGCTCATGACTTCTTACTAATTTTGTTTGTTTGTGTCAGTACGATTATTCTCTTATAAAAGCTCAAGCCATTTAGCATTAACAAGGTGGAATACTAACCTAAAAGGTTTGGATCATCATGACACCTTGATGATAGTTTAAACAGCTCATACGTCATCAATTCTATTTCATGGATTATATTAATGATATATGGAAAAATGGCACAGTCTAAGGCAATGTCAAGGACAATTAATTCATGACTACACAAAGTTTCGGTGAAGGTATTGGCTTTGAGAGTAAATTTTAGGGATGTAAATGAAGCAAACCTACTGATTTATCCTCAATTTGAAATTGAACGTGTTCATTACCATTAATCTCATCAAAGCAAGTACGAAATGAACATAAAACAAAAAATGAGAGCCGGAGCGAGACCCAAGATTCACTTGAAGAGGCTTCTTCCTGCAAAAATAAGAGAATCAGAAAAGGAACTAGAAGATGGCAACTCACTCCCAACAGTGTTGTAGATGTCGGCCGACATGAAGGTTTTGGGTCCAAACCGAAACGAAATCGATATTTGGAGAGAATTTGCGTTTTTGTAAAATATCGCGAGATGTCGGCAATATATCAGGCGAGTTATCGGCAGCCGACATATCGTGGGTTGTTTCAAATTAAAAAAATGTGAGAACCGTTGTTTAATTTAAAAGAACGCGAGTCGATTCTTCAAATGAATCCTGACGCCTCATTTCAATCTAGCGCTAACCTTTGCTTCTACTTCTCTCTCGGTGCTCTGGCTGCGACGGCGACTCTTCGTTTGATCATGCCCTTGTTTCGACGGTTCTTACTCTTCCCTAGCGACGACGCTTCTATCTTTGTCGGTCTGCTACTCTGCCCTAGCTTCTTCTCCTACGACACTCACTAAGAGCATTCTTTCTCCTAGCTTTTGCTCCTATCTGGATTTTTTCTGGCATTTTTTCATTTCTTCTGGCAATTTTTTATTTCTTCTGGCATTATTTTGATCTTTTCTGGCATTATTTTGATTTTTTCTGGCATTTTAAGGTTTGTTTGGCATTTTTGCTAACATTTTGGCTTGTCCCTATCTGATCTGGTAGCGTCTTCTTCTTCTAAACATTTTTTTGACATGTGCATTTTTTCTGGCATTTTAGGGTTTGTTTGGCATTTTAGGGTTTGTTTCTGACATTTTGGCTTGTCCCTATATAATCTGTTTTGGCATTGTTTTGGATGTGGTTATGGATGTCGGGTTTAATCTATTATCGCCTTTACATTTTTGTCGCAGTCCTAGTTTTTTCTGGCATTTATGCATGCGGTTAAATCAGTTGTTGACTACCGGCTAGTCTAGCTTTACTTCTAAACTTGGGTTCTACATTTCAGTCGCATCCCTAGTTTTTTTTCCATCATTTTTGCTGACATTTTGACTTGTCGGGATTAATCTATTGCCTTTACATTTCAATTGTTTTATTGCCTTATATCATTAAAATTGAACGGAGTTTCCAGTTATTATTGTTGCAACACATGATGTAATCATGATTCATGACTATCATATATAAATAATCCAAAATTTTACAATATTTTGCAACATATGATGCATGGGATGCTTCTTTGTGCGAGATTTATGCATGCTTAAGTGAAATATGATTTTACAACATATGAATGAATGGTGATTGGTATGATTAATTGATTATTAATTAATAATTAATCATAAGTGAATGATGAATAGATAATTTTGAGCGGATTTATGAATTATGAACGAGTGAGGACATGACATAGTGGTGCTTATTATTTTTGTGCTTATAAATCCGTGTTACTGAAGTTGCAAAAATTGTATAATTTTTTTGGTTATGTCAAACTAACCAAATATTATTGATGTTGCAAATATTTTATTTTTATCTTTATGTTAATTTTGATCTATTCATTCACAATTTCACATTATTATTGATGTTGCAATTATTTTATTTGATCCATTTGTTTGTTGTTGAATCAAAGAATGGACTGCTCTCAGTCTTCTAGTAAAGCCACCAATGTGTCAGTTTTTGCCGGTAGAGATGCAATTTGGGCATTTGAAGAGAAAGTGGTTGCAATGAATACCAATAGAATTTGTTGCAATTACTACAAGCAAGTCGTAAATGGGGGCATAACAAGGTTCAAACAACATCTGGCAGGGATTAAGGGTAATGTAAATTCATGCCCTCATGTTCCAACTGATGTATGAACAAAAGCCGAAGCAACTCTTGCATCAACACTAACTAGTAAGCTGATGAAAAGTAGTAGGTTACATAGTAGCTTGGATGAGATCGTTGTTGGAGAGGATGCAGATCCCGACTGTTCACAATGGAATTTGTTTTCATGTACTAGGAGTAAAGGTCCAATAGACCAACTTATTGAGTCAAGAAAAAGTTCGCAAAGCACGATTGAGAGCAAGTTTAAAAAGAAACAAGAGATGAAGCGGCTCTATATACTGCTAGGTGGGAATACGAGATTGGCATTCCTTTCAATGCTCTATATAGCATATCCTTTCAATGCTCTATATAGCATATCCTTTCAACAAATGTTGCATGTTGTAGGTCAATGTGGCCCTAGGATGAAAAGACTAGCTCCGTATGAAATGAGGGAGAAGTTCTTAAAAATGGAAGTTGAACGAACCAAGGAAATGTTAAGCATCTTTACTCAAACATGTAGGTTGCATGGGTGTAGTATTTTGACAGATGCAAGGGCAGAAGTGTCATGAATATTGTTGTTCACATAATTGCTGGAGTAGCCTTTCGGTTATTGAAGAATGTATCATCATCGACACATGATGGTAAGTTCATATATGAGTTTGTAGATGAGGCAATGAGTAGCTTGGATGGCCCGAATGGCCCAAGAGAAGCAAATATAGTATAGGTTGTGACGGATAATGCGTCCAACAATATGGCCGCATCACGATTGCTAGTTGTAAAGAGACCAAAGATATTTTTGACTTCTTTTCCACTCACACCATGAATCTTCTTCTCCAAGATATTTCAAAGCTGAAGCAAACTAAGAGTGCAAACTTTATAGGTCGACACCTTACTGTGTTTATATATGCCCACACCATTGCTCTTGTTTTGTTTAGAGAGACGACGAAAGACATGAAGTCTCATGATCTCGTTAGGGATGGTGTGACAAGATTTGTTACCACTTTTTTATCTTTACAAAGCCTCCGGGATAAGAGAAGACAGTTAAGGGAGATGTTCACATCTGTTAAATGAGAGACAACAAAGTTGTCAGTACCACAAATGGAAAGCAAGTAATGTTTTCATCTAATATTTTTAACATTATTTTTTGCAATTACACAACATTATTTTAATATCGTTGGTTGTATGTAGGCCACAACAATTGCATTGAGTGTCACATTTTGGCGTAATGTTGAGGTGGCACTCCTTATATTTACCCCAATGGTGAAAGTTCTAAGAAGAGAAGATAGAGATAAACCATCAATGGGATGGTTGTATGGAGATATGAAGAAGGCCAAGGAGGAAGTTGTTCTAGCACTCAAAAATAAATAAAACAAGTATCTTCTGATATGGAAGTTGATTGATAACAGAGTAGATAGCAAGATGAGCAACCTTTTACATTTAGCTGGATATTTTTAAAATCCTTTCTTCTATTACCCCAATAAGGAGGAGGTGGAGGCCGATACTAAGTTCATGCATGAATTTATTGATTGCCTTACAAGAATATATGCAAATGACCCTGATATACAAGATCAAATAACTAGTGAGTTTGATGCATATCAGTCCGGGCCAAGACTACTTGGAAAAGAGATTGCGAAGAGGCAATTGTTTGTCCCTTCTTTTAATCTAGGTAAGTAATTAACTAGTCATATAGTTCAATTTCTAAACTACCAAAAGAATTGTGTATATTACTAAATTTTATTTATTTTTTATTAGTACACTAGTGCAAATTACATGAGTTGAGACTCTGAAGTTGAGGGGGATGTCCATGTGGGTATTGAGCTTAACTACTAATTCATTCGGATGCGAACGAAATTGGAGCACGTTCAAAATGATAGTAGACTAGTAGTATATGCATCCAATTTATTTAAGCACTAAAGAGAAACAAATTAGTTTAAATGTTTCAATTTGTAGATCTATTCGAAAAAGAGAAATAGGCTTGAGAGCAAGCGATTAAATGACCTTGTCTTCGTGAAGTTTAATTATATGCTCAAGTCTAAGCATGCTGATATCGCTCGAGATCCAATACAACAACACTCAAGCCTTTATCCCACTATAGTGGGGTCGACTATATGGATCCTTTGTCGTCATTGTGTCCTATCTTTTGTCATAATCTCACTAATGCATAAGTACATCATGTATTTCTTTATAGTTTCATTCCAAGTCTTTATTGGTCTACCCCTCCCTCGTCTAACATGCCTAGTGACTAGACTCTCACAACGCCTAATAGGTTCCTCTAATGGTTTCCTTTGTACGTGTCCAAACCATCTTAGACGAGCTTCTCACATCTTCTCTGAAATTGGTGCTACTATTGTCTTATCCCTGATACTTTCATTCCTAATTTTATCCAATCTCGTGTGTCCACACATCCACCTAAGCATTCTCATCACCGCAACTCCCATTTTTTGCTCATGTACACAATTCACTGCTCAACACTCAGAACCATAGAGCATCGTCGGTCTAATTGCAGTACGGTAACACTTGCCCTTAAGTTTTAGTGGTACTTTAAGATCACATAAGATCCCTAACGTGCATCTCCACTTCAACCAACCCGCTTTGATTTTATGTGTCACATCTTTATTAATACCTCCATCTCTTTGAACTATCGATCCAAGATATTTAAAACACTCGCTACAGGAAACATCTTGATCACCCACCTGTCCTTCTTGAGTCATCTGTCCTTCTTGTACTGCTAAATTTAAGCTCCATATACTCCGTCTTTGCCCTGCTCAATCTAAAACCCTTCTTTTCTAAAGTATCTCGTCAAGATTCAAGTTTTGCGTTTACACCCTCGCGCATCTCATCAACCAAAATGATATCATCTGCAAATAATAAACATCAAGGTATTGCTTGTTGGATATGTCTGGTGAGCTCATCTAAGATAAGGGTAAAGAGATAAGGGCTTAAAGCTCAACCTTGATGTAATCCAACAGTGATAGGGAATTCCTGTGTTAATCCTCCAGATGTCCTCATCTTGTCACTGAATTTGTATACATATCTTTGATTATGTCAATATATGATACATTTAAACCTTTCTTTTCTAAGACTCTCTATAAGATTTCTCTTGGAACTCTATCATAAGCCTTCTCAATATCAATAATGAAGGAAAAAAAATTTGACGAAGGAAAGGCTGCAAAGTGGCCAGTAGGTTAAGGTGAAGATGATAATGATAATGAAGAGTAAGTGTTTCCTAAAGAAGGACTGACTTGGCAATAACTTCGAAACAATGTGGACACTGATTTGGGACAAAGATAGAGCACCAGACCTTCTAACCAACAATCACAAAATAAATGAAAGTTTAAAGTGAAAGTGCATGATAACACGGACATTGGAGAAAGATGACGAAGATACGGGGCTATTGGATGAGGATATGCAAGCTCCATTGTTAGACACAATTTTTGAAGACTATGAAACAGAAGAAGAGTTATGAAATGTAAGTTTTTACTAGAGAATAAAATTATAAATCAATTTATTTAATATGACTTTACTCATTAATAATTAATCTAATTATATATATGGGTTATTTTGTTTCTCTTGATGTAGACATACATATAGAAGTTAATACATACAGAAGTTATGTGTTGAGAGATTTATTTTTATTTTGAGATATAATTATATTTTTTATTTTTATATGAGCCCACAAACATTATAATAGGGCTCAAGTACTATTAACTTTATGTTATGACTTTTGAGCTTATGATAGTTTTTTATTTTACAAGCACACTATATCTATATATATTAGTCTATAAAATATATAGTATGATGTTGTTTACTTAACTTAGGTATCAAAAGTTGACAAACTAATATTTGGAATCTTTCAAAGGTTGACAAGATAAATAAAAATGTCAATTTTCTTATTTCTTTCATTAGCATCTTGCTAACAAATTAACTTAGATTTGTTTTTTTGGATATATTTACTTTTTATGATAAGGAAAAGACTAGAAAATGACGGTACCTATTAGAAGATTTGTCATGGAACTATTGGATGGTGATAGTTGATTCAAAAATAATCAACAAATAAATTAATAAAGGCAAGTTACTTTCTTCAATATTTAACATTTATTAATATGCAAAATTGTGTTAATTGTCTTTAATACTTTATTAGTTCATTATAATTTTATTATTACATGTTCACTACATTGTTTAAAACCATGCATTGTGTGTACATTTTTGCTTACTTACCAAAAAAAGTGTTTATATACTATTATTAAATTCATTTAAATATTAATGTCTGATATTATAAAATATCTCTGATATATCCCGGCAATGCAACATATGACATTTCAAACCCAAACCGACATAAACCCGACATCCGGCATCTACAACCATGCTCCCAAGGCTACCTCGATCAAAACACCCCAAAATTCCTCCCTACTTTTTGCAAACACCCAAATAAATAAACATAAACTCACACACAATGTAACAATCCACCAACTTGCAATCCCAACTTAAACCAACCTCATTTTCCTTTATGAATCAACCCACAAAATCAATTTGATCGCACTCAACTGAAAATTCTAGCACACCCAAAGCCAGCCACAATTCATCATCCCTCGGCCGCCGCCAATTAACTCTTCCTGAAAATTTTACTCCTACTCCAAAACTGCTACATAATTTGCAATGTTATTGTTTGGACCGTCGCAACTTTTGGTGTATGTTACGCACACGCATTCACCCAAGTAACCCCCCCCCCCATTGGGACCACCAACGCTAGCATATGGAAGTCGCCTTGATACATTAAAGGTGGAATTATTAATTAGTATTAATTAATTAATAATATTATTACTTAGATAGTTAGTATTAAATATTAATTAATTGGTTAATATTGATTAATTATTATTATTAATTGATATTGATTTAATTAATTATATTAGTTGTACTTTCTTATTATGTGTGTTCTCTCTCATTTATATAAGGGAAGGGGTATGTGGGTTGGTGAGCTTGTCTCTGGATTCTATTTTGCATGCTTGTTTTTCAATTAATGCAACAGTTTGCCCATTATTTCTAGTTCTTGACCACAGATTTGTCCACTACGTAGCAATGGTCTGACCTGCCGCCCCCGTCTGCTTGTTCCACGCCGCCGAGATTCAATCTGCTTTCTCCTTCGTGCCCACATGCGTCATGTTGCCCTGCATTCGTTCCACCGAGCCCATCCAACTGTTGTCGGCCTCACTCTCGTCCGAACCGCCGCCAAGTCACACCCGCCCCTGTGTCATGTCGACCGCCCACCTTGACGCCATCAACTATCACCTCGATGTCGTTGACTGTTGCCTCGCCACACGGTGTGCCTCCCACGCCGAACAGACCACCTCCCATGCCGAACAGATCGCCTCCCTAGCCGAACAGTCTGCCGCCCTCGCCGAACAGTCAGTCGCCCTCGCTTCAGCAGCGTCTTGGCATCTGCGACCTTCATGCGGCCAGCCACTCCACGATGTCGCCGCCTCCACTTAATTTGCAGGCCACCGCATCCGCCGATTTTTTTGTAGTTCAGCACCTCCCCATTTCGCAGTCGCCGCGGACGGAAAGCCATGATGGCACCCAGGAATTTCTGCCACTTGCAGTTCTACGGCCCCCATAACTGGGATAATGCCTAATTCGACTCACAGCACTCTCGCCAACCTCACCAACCCCTCCCTCGCTGGTCAGTGGCGCTCATCCTCCGAGTTGGAACCCCCTTTAACGGCCCCCGTCGACCAGTTCAACCGCCGACCACTGCTCTCGCTGGTCCTTCCATGTCATCTTTGACGCCTGTGTCGCCCTCTCGTTCGATTCATCTCCCAGTTCAACTACACAACTTGCTCTTCTTGAGCTGCACACTCCTAGTTTTTTCTTCCCCCTGGAACCTACAACACCTCTCCCATCTCTCCCTACACCATCTGCAACTTTGCATTAGGCAGCCACAGTTCCTTCCCATGGGGGCTCCACAAATCCTCTTGTCCCTTTGTCTTTTTCACAGCCTCTAAACGCCAATCTCCCAGGTCTCACTTCCTACTAAATTTCTTTATTTTTTCCCACATTTCGTTGGCGTCATCTCATGTTTCCCACCATCTCAGACCTCTTCACAGCACGGAGACTGTGCACCTGCAGCCCCAGCTATCTTTCTCCTCCATTAGCTCCCAAAACCATTGTCATGGCAGCTTTTTCCAAGCAGGCCCCACATTTCGCTCCTTCCCTCCGGTCATTTTCACAGCCATTGCATGAAAAAACCTATCCTATCAACTACTACTATACCTCCTTCCACACACAACTCAACCCCCCATTTCCCCAAAATATAATCTTCGGCTTTCCCAAAATTCCCCACGCCACTTCGGATAAATTTTGGCGGCTTGACCTTGAGGGCAAGATCGATTTTCAAGGGTGACAGTATGTTGTGAACACAGATTCGCCCAAGTAAACCCCCTCATTGGGACCACCGGCGCTCGTATATGGAATCTGCCTTGATACATTCATGACAGAATATATTATTATTAATTAATTAGTATTAATTAATAAAATTATTAATTAAATGGTTAGTATTTATTAATTATTATTAATTAATTGGTTAATATTGATTCATTATTATTATTAATTGATATTGATTTAATTAATTATATTAGTTGTATTTTTTATTATGTGTGCCCTCCCTCATCTATATAATGGGGAGGGGTATGTGAGTGAGTTTATCTTGGAGATCACTTGGATTTTAGGCTCTTTGGAGGACCCAGCCTCCAACACTTGGTCGGAGCTTGTCTTCAGATTATGTTTACTATGCTTGTTTTTCAATTAATACAACCTTGTGTTCGTTCTTTCTAGTGCTCAACCGCATATTTGTCCACTTCGTAACAGTGTATCCTTGTCATAACTTGTGTGCTTCAATTGCAAAGGAGGTCTGGTGTATTGATGTGCATATGCACCTTCAGAATGCCTCCTCCAACGATTACTCACGATGAGAGAAGGTTCAACATCATGTCTCAAAGATAATTTGATATTATCTTTTAACAGGATATTTTAATCCTTTATGTAGAGATGTTATGGTCATTTTAGGCATGTGAATCCTTATTTTCCTTATAAGGGTATTTAATTGGGCGTCTTAGTTTATGGTTAAAGTCTCTGAAGCTCTCTTCGGAACTTTTAGAGGGAATCAAACCTCAAGAGAGTTTGTGCAACTATACCTCACGAATTTGTGCTCATTTTTTTTCATTTTAGTGTAGTCATTCAAAGGTTCAATAGAGCAGCACACCAAAACTCTTGCAGTTGATAGTGCATTTGGTTTTAGAATTGTTGAGAACTCAACGAGATTTTGACTTTATAATTATATAAGATTTTGACTTTATAATTATATAAGTTAATCGATTCTTAAAGATGCTCATTTTATACTTGCAAAAGAACTTCGAATAAGAAACATGTCAAAAAATAACCATTTTCTAAAGTTAACATCTTCCGAGAGTGCCAAAGAGCATAACCTTTAGCTAATACTCTTAAGTACTACGGTACATTCTAGTATAGTCTTTGAGTATTTTTGGTTCATCACTCGAATTTAGTATTATCTCTCAGCTACAAACAGCACCAAACTGAAGTGGTTAATAGAACAATGAGTAAGGCCCATGAGCAATGCTTATATCATCCACTTACATTGGGGTTCTCGTCAACATTCAACCTTATTGATTTATACCCCCCCCCCCTCATTACTCAAGCAATAAGCATTATACATAATCTTTTATTGGACCACTCTCAAGGAATAATATAATTACTTAAACTTGTTAGAGATATTATATATGGTAGATATAACTTACATTCACCTCGGGTGTTGTGATCACCCTCTCATATGTATATAATATATATGTTTATACCCTATTGTTGAGATAATACATTGAATTGTTTCATTCTATCATGGTATCAGAGATATGTTTCAATCTAACCTTCCTGCTTCCGCTGCTCCATTCCGTCACTGATTAGCGACACCCGATCATGAGCAATCCGTTCTCGTCAATCCTATCTTTCCGCTTCTGCATCGCCGCTTACGCAGAAGTAATCACTTTTGTCAATTACTTCTGACATCCTACCAAGTACTCCTTGCTCTTGCAATTCTTCCTATCAAGTACTCATGATGAACACTTCCATTCTAGAGCCACTAATTCAGTATAAATGGAGAATGGTGGGTTGTCTTGGGAGTGTCAATTTGAGTTTCAATGTCGAGCATGTTATCTCTAAGAGAGGATATCGGATGTTCTGCACTCTTTCATTGGCATTATTGCTCCTAGCAATCATGTTTCTTATGTCGCATCAAGTATATACAAAAATTTCTACATTTAAGTATACACATGTATTTCATAAAATTATTACACAAATTAATAAACAGAAGTTTCATGCAATATACACATGCTCTGCCATGTTTCTTCATTGAAACTATCATGAAAGCACTTTTGTGCTTAACTACAACATGTGGAGATATTTCATTGTCAAGTACAAATCTTTCTTTGAATATATTAGCTTTAAGAATTTAACGCAGCACGGTATCATGATCCCAATAAAATATCAATCTCATATTGACATAATTTACATATATGGATACCTAAATCTCAGCTCTCAATCTTCTATACATAAAACAAAAGACTACAACATAAGTTGGATCAGAAATCAGTAACTGAACTGAATACAAATTTTAGGTAGCTATACTGTATATTTATGTAATCTAGACTCTGTGTTTTTGCTCCGGTGAATTTGGACAAAACACCACCATTATATAATGTATGTTTGGCATGACAGCAGTTATGACCGCCACCAAGAAAAAAAAAACTAGTTTTGAACATAAAAGTGGATGCTTTTTTTAGTGAGGTTGTGCATTCATGAACGACGGTCCATAACCATCCCTACAGCCACCGTCTTACTTCAAGGAGACACCGATTCAACCAGTCCAAGGAGAAAAGAGAAGAAGAGCAGGGAGAAGATGAACCCTAACCGACAACTTCCTCTAAAAATGAGCCGATGTCGCCGGCGAGACCTTTGGCAATCGAAGGTGCCTGCCTTATCGGAGCAGCCGCATCCGTCTTACTCTTTGCCTGGCAATCTCTCCTCTCTAGGTTTCTCCCTCTTTTGCTCCCTCGTTCACCTCCGATTCCCCCTTTGTTTCTCGCCGCACCAACCCCGCAGCCTCAGCTCAGCCGGGCAAACTGGCCCGATCCCCCATTTCATAAAACCTTCCTAAAATAGCGGGTTATGATGACGTATTTTTTTACAGAAAAAACACATTAATTAAATCATATTAAAAATTTTGCATGGTGAAAAAAATAGATGATTGTTAACCGCAAACCCGCTATTTGGTAGTGGCACCCTAAAATCTCATAATTTTTCACGCATTTTTGAAATACGTCTTGTACATGCAATTGTTAGTGGCACCCCAAAACCTCGACGAGATCTACAACTTTCGTGTTGAGCGCTTCTCCTAAAAATGCATGTACAATGCGTACTTTTGAAATATGCTCAGATTTTATGCCTTTCAGAAATACGTCTTGTATATGTAATTTTAGGAAAAGTGTTCAACACAAAAGTTGTAGATCTCGTCGAGATCTACAACTTTCGTGTTGAACACTTTTCCTGAAATTGCATGTACAAGGCGTATTTTGAAAAGACGTGAAAAATTAGTAGATTTTGGGGTGCGACTAGCCAATAACGGGTTGCGGTTAACAATCACCAAAAAATAATAGGTAAAACTCCAAAGATAAAAAAAAAATTTTACTGAAGTGTGTTTTTCACTTATATATATTATGAGTGATAGATATGGGATTACGCTTCTACGGTCAATCGCGATAGCATCTTTGTTACGATTAGTTTGGGGCTTCGCCTCTATTAATTATTTAATGCAGTTTAAAATAAATATAATATTAATTAATCAACTTTAATAAAATTTAATTGTTTAATAGTAGCTGCTCAAAAATATCGTTGATATGTCTAATGACAATCTTGCTCGAATAGATCGATAACATGCCTAACGACAGCCTGCCATATTATATGTAAGAGCTCTACTAAAAACTTTTTTGATTTTATGGATATTCATCGTCACTTTTAATTTTGAGAAAGTGTAATTACTTGAATAAATATTGTAATCGAATTTTTTTGAAATAGATTATGATATATGTCAAGTCATTAAATTATAAATAAAAAACATCATTTATATTTTAAAATGTTTGACGAAAAGCATTTTTTTCTTTTTAATATTTTATAGATGTAGGAATAGAAGAGGCCAAAGCAAGTGAAAAAAAAATAGTCACAAAAGCTTACGAGATGTTGGTGGGAAATCGGGGGCCCACCCCCCACAGACACACAATTTGTTTGTAAAATGTATGATGAATTTGGATTTCTCGTATTGAGTCAATGAATTTTGGCTACTTATAAGTCAAAAACGATATCCGAATAATAGAGAAAATGGTCCAAAAAGTTGGAGACGTTCAAATTTTTTTGTGATTGAGAAAGAATATGACATGAGAACTAACTGTTTTAATTAATTTTTGTGGAGATGGCATATTTAAATCTAATTTAGATAATTGTAACTAATTAAGACCTTATCAAGTCCATCTTCTTCTTTTTCTCATATTTTTTTTGGGATCTCTAAAAAAAATACTATCGTCATCTTCGGCCCTGTTTGAGTTGAGCCCGGACTGGGCCCGGTAGCAAAAAGCCCGGGCTCAGACCGCCTTATTTGCACGTCTAATGTGGAAGGCAGATTTTCACAGGAGCAAGATTTAAAAATTAGGAGCATAATTTCTTATTAGTGCATTTTATGTGATACTTTAATTAATATTTTTATACAGATGTATACACTAAATATGTAAATACCATATTGGTAGAACAAATTTTGAATAACCGTCCTTTACTTTATAGTAAATCTGAATAACCTCCCTATTTTTTAGAAATAGATGTATAACCCCTCTTATCTTAACTTGTTAAAAATTATGGGGGATTATTCCCTTATTTCTAAAACATTATGGGGGTTTTCAAAAATGCTAATTAACTTATTCAAACACCGTTAAGAACACAACCAAGTTAACAATATTTTCTTGGATTACATATTTGCAATTGATTCCATGGGAAAGGGAAATTGTTAAAATTAAACAAATCTATCTTGCGAAGGGTAACAATAATAATTGGATAACAATCAATAGCAAAAGCCTGGGCATACTACTTCCCCTGGAAGATAACATTCCACCTGGGCATATAGTTGCACCCCTTTTATTTATACAATCAATAATTATACAAACAATAATTATACAATGAATACCAAAACTTTCCCTGGAAGATAACAATCAATAGCATATAGTTGCAAAAGCAATCTCACTCATTTACGCATTGAACTTCTTCCACATTCAAAATAATAAAACAATTAGATAAAGAATTCAATCAGTTGTACTCATATCCACAGACATTGAACTACTGATCATTGAAGATAACAACATCAAAAAACCTACAATGAGTATGTGTACTTGATTCAAAGATTTGTATCAAAAAAAAACAAAAAAAAAGATCATATTGGATTACCCAGATCTGATCAAACAACATCCAAAAGTTACAATCTGTTTTTTTCGCAAAAAAGTCAAATCATTTAGAGTTGAAATCATCTGGAAAATCATTGTCTATTCTCATTTCTAGCATTGTATCACAATGCGCTGATGATTCTTGAGTTGAAAATGACTTGTTATATATAGTTTCTTTTGTAAGAGCAGTAGATGAAGCTTCATATGTGTTTTCCATAAAAAAATTAAATCATATAATTGGATCTCTGCATAGCAAAAGTAATTAAGATATTATCTTATATGAATAATATTTAAGCACACATGTACTCCCATATGTCACATAAGTTATACCTTAGCATACTTTCAAAAGAAATGCTAGCTTGTGTGGGCTGAGTAATCAATTCTTGCATGTGTGAGCTCCTAAAATATTAAATTTCAATAAGAATATAGCTCATCATACAAGTTATAAATTCCAAATAATATCCACAATGCATGAAATTGTATTACCATGAGGCTGCATTACATGTTTGTTGTTCTTGATGTGTATTTGCACTCTTTCTTACTTCCTTTAGCTTCTTTTTGCTTTTCCATCTCTTTTGGATTCCTCTGAGATTAGTATCAAATTGATTATCTATGAAAGATCTTGCAACATCCGCAATATTGGAGAAAACAAACAAGACATAAAACGTTTGAAATAACAATATATAGTAATGTATCTTTAAGAATATATACTAACCTCTTATATGTAGGCTTCTTTGTATATTTTCTTTTTTGTTTAGGTTCTCCTTGTACACTTTCATCTGCACTGTATACTCTTCCTATTACATCACATTTTGGTCTTCCTCCTTTGGATTTGCTCTTTGGTGGCGGCACTACATGTTCATTTTGGCATGTCCTAATATTGTTCCCATGTTGTCCACAATTTTTGCATTTGATAGTTTCCCGAGTTCTTAGCATTTTCCTTGTATTAGTTTGCTCATTAGGTCCCTTCCTTCTTTTTCCTTTAGGCCTCCTAGGCGGGTTCCTCCATGGTGGATGTAGCATTTTACCTCTCATGAGATCATCCTACAAACTCCCATCAGGTATTGGATATATGATACCAGAATAGGCAATGAGATGTTTCTCCTTGTAATATGTTGGATGCACATACTCTTCAAATCTCAAATTGTACGATGTAATACACTTCAAAACATGTAAACAAGGTATACCGCTAAGTCTCCATATTCCACAATCGCATTGATATTTTTTTAAATCAACAACATATGTGTTCATATCCAATTCATTTATTTCATCAACTTCAAATTCATCATTACCACTGAACCTTACATTACATCTTTTAAGTCTCTTTTTCAATTCCTCAATTTCTGCAATAATACCTGGGCATATTACTCCACGGTACTTCTCCATTTTTTCTCTTTATGTTGAATTCTTGTCATGAGCCTCCTCCTAATCCACTCAAGCATGGACAATATAGGCTTTTGTCTAGCATGTAACAACACTATATTTCATGTTTCTGATATGTTATTAGTAATTGAGTCATTAAGCACAAGAGGATTAAATCCATGCTTAGCCCATGACTTGAATCCAACCTTCCCTAACAGTTCAGTTGCTTATGGGCTTAGTCTATTAATTTCTAGCCAATGTTTATTGAATCTCAACTGATTTCTAATATTAGCAGCTATGAAAATTTCCTTATGTAGCAAGTCCTTTTTCAACTTGAGATTGTCGTATAAATGTCTTAAACAATATCTATGTTCAATACCTGGATAACAGTCCTCAAAGACTTTTAGTAGTCTCTGTTAGATGAGAAAAGGTAATAACATCATTAACGTATTAAAAAAATAAAGAATTAGCCTACGAAAAAATGTACTTCAACATACCTTTTGTCTATCAGACATGAAGGTAAATCCGTGAAGGTTGGGTCTCCCTAATGCATCAGCAAGGCATGATAAGAACCACTTCCATGCATCAAAATTTTCTCCTTCAACAAAGGCATAAGCTATATGATAAATCTCAAGATTTGGATCTCTTTCAACAACTGTTAGAAGCTCACCTTGACCGCTATTGTGTCCCGTCTTCTTCAAGAAAGTGCCATCTAATCTGATCCATGGTCTGCATCCAGCTAGAAATCCCTTCAGTAAACCTTCAAATGCGCAAAAAAACTCTTAAAATGAGGGGGATCATCTAATGTATGACTAAGCTTGATGATACTTCCAGGTTTTTTTCCAAGAGAATATTTGCATAATTATATAATTTGTTATACTGCCTCTCCCAATCTCCATCAATTATACTCATTGCTTTTTGCTTGCACGTGTATATTTGGCCTTTGGAAGGCTCAACTTCTAGCTCTCTAACTGTTGATTGTCTTAAACCAAATAAGTCAAGATTTGGATCATCTCTGAACCTGTTCAGATGAAATTTAGCTAGAAAAGTGCTATTTACTTGAGGGTTCTTAGTTAACCTAGCACAAGTATGTGCAGATATCATACTCCTAATGTGCATATCACTCCCATCGTTGCACCTTGATGCATATAGTTTAAAAGGACATTCTTCTCTTGGGTAATTACATAATACACTAATCCGATCAGCATCATTCTTCTTGAATTTGAAGTCGTAGAACCTCTTGATAGCATACAATCTCAGTGTTTCTCTAAAATGCCTCGCATCATCAAATCTATCTCCAACATGTATTAGTGGTTGGATGCCAGCCCTATTGCAACGAATTATGTCCTCTTCAACATTGATTTGTCTCGCAGCAGCATGTTATCATGTAATTCCGTCATTCTTAGTCTTCTAGTAGGAAAAAAGTAGTCTTCTTTAGCTATAGGCTTGAACACCTTCTCATTTCATACTCTGACTCCTCTTCAATGTAGTCACCCAATATAGGATTATACTCACCATAATGAGTATTTCCTAGGACATCTTCATGAAGTGAAGTTTTCAGGTATAAGTGGATAACTTGCATTACATTCCAATTTGTGGTTCTTGATTTAACACCCATCTGACATGCTTATCATTTTGAAGGTGTATCAGCTCATCATGTTTAGTATTGTATATAATACTATAAGAATTTTCATCAACATAACCCGCATCCTTACAAACTCCTTTGATTTCGAATCATGAAAATATCCTGCATTATGGATTTGGAGCTCTATATCTCTCTCATTCATCTCTTAAATCACATATAAAATAAAAAAATGTAAGGATGAGTATAACTAAGTAAAGAGAATCCAAAATCCACCCTAAGAACATGCACAGTTCACCACATTGCAATGGAAGGATGATTATAACTAACATGCACAGTTCACCTTACATTACAAGTCACCACATTGAATCAAGAACATGCACAGTTCACCACAATTGTTGAAGTAAACATAACAGGTACTTAGTTAGTATAACTAAGTATAACTAAGTAAAAAAATGCAATGGAAGTGTCGCCGCAAAGAATCAAAAATCCACTAGGAAAACACTTAGAAATTGCACCCTAGGAAAAACAAGCATAAATTTCTGAGGCAAGCAAAATGCACCCTAAGAACATTGCACAGTTCACCATATAGAATCCAAAATCCATTACATTTTAGTTCGGTTGGGTACCTTTGATTTCCACCAAGCTTGAAGCGGATGCAATGGAAGTGTCGTCGCCGGATGTAGGTTGTCGTCGGATGTAGGTCGTCGCCGGATGTAGGTCGCCGCCGGATGTAGGTCGCCGCCGGATGTAGGTCGCCGCCGGATGTAGGTCGCGCCGGATGTAGGTCGCGCCGGATGTAGGTCGCGCCGGATGTAGGGCGCCGCCGGATGTAGGGCGCCGCCGGATGTAGGGCGCCGCCGGATGTAGGGCGCCGCCGGATGTAGGACGCCGTCGGATGTAGGGCGCCGCTGGATGTAGGGCGTCGCTGACTGTGTTCGGCGGAGGAATGAGACGAGCTCACCGAAAAAATTCCGCCTCTTTCTCTCATGCGCGGGAATGGGGAAGAAGGGGCCACGGCTAGGGCAAAAGTTTTCTAACGCCGTTACTAGGAAAGTAAAGGGGGGTTATTAAGGTAATTTTAAAACTCGGGGGGGGGGGGGGGGGGGGTTATTAAAAAGGATGCATAATTTCACGGGGGTTATTAAGAATTTGTTCTTGAATTTTTAAATTAGTGCTCCTCACACACACAAAATAAGTTGCTCTACGAGTTCACTTATTTTTTAAAATCAAATTCAAACATTGTATACGTTCACAACAATTTTCTCAAACTTCTTAAAGAGTTTCCTCATGTTGAAATTTCTGAATTCGCTCCTGCCGGAATTGAGATCCAAATGGGTGTTTATATAGGCAGACTCTTTCTGAATATTTGCAGCCATGCGATAATTGCAATCATTATCCCAATATTTGTATACTCGTACGTTATTTGCATATCAAAATAAAAAATTTACTATATGCACATAATTTGCTTTTATATCCCCGGGACATACATATAATATAAAAGCTTTATGCTTTAATGGTGCTTTGCCGCAAAAATCACGGGGGAGGAAGGGGGAGGAAAGACGCCTAGTGGTGGGAGATGAGAACACGGCGTTGAAAAGCAGCTCCGAGCACCGGTCGGAAAGCTCCGATATGATGGCAACAGAGCTTTACTCTTCTGATACTAACGCAACGTCGAGTCACAGGCGGGAAAAAAATTTCCGTTCGGCCGGACAGCAAAGGAGGAGAAACGTGGAAACAAACCGACCCTCCATCTTGCACGGTGGTCGCGATCATGAAGGCCACAATTATCAACCATTGTTCATGACGACGGAACTCACTTATGAAACTTCATCCATTTTTATGTTCACAATTGATTTTTTTTTTGTGGCTGTCAGAATCATTGTTATGTTAAATACACATTTCATGACGGCGGTGATCTGGGCCAAACTCATTAAAGCAAAAATGTCACGTCAAACAAATAATAATTTGTAATCGCCGTATTCACGACCAACACCGTCGTGCCAAACGGACACACCGAGTGAGAAGCTATATTATTCCAACTGTATCGTTTGAGCATATTTTTCATGAAGGCACCTCCACCCATGGCTGGATTGAGGCTCCCTTTGGCACGATGGCGGTGGTCGTAAACGCATGGGTTAAACCGTCATTCGTCAAGGATCAACTAGCAGATATCGTCCGTTTGAACATAAAAGTGGATGAAGTTACTTAGGTGGGCGTTAATGAATGACAATTTAACCCACATATTCATGACCACCACCACCGTGCCAAACGGAGCGTGAATTAGTTGAAACTGCTTCCTCCCTTATGTTGCGTCTGATCTTAGGATTTTAATGACGACCAACGGTGATTCATGGAAGCTATATAGATCAGCGCATGTCCGCCTTCTCTGATCTTTAGCGAAACTGAGAAGTATTTGATGGCGAGTTCGTTCTCATCGTGTTAAATTTGTTAGAAATTTTTAATTAAAAATAATCTTCCATTAGGTTAATGGAGCTTACATAATGTTTGATATTTGGGCTTCACTGATGGGAAAAACTCAAAATCAAAATAAAGGGAAACACTTTCATAAGAAATAGTTATGATAGTTTAATCTTATCTTCTCAATATAATTTAAAGAAGTTGGTATATAAACAAATCAATTTATTCTTATTATGTTAAAAAACATAAGGTCTCGTTCGTTTGGGTGGAATTGGAATATTGGAATCAAAATTTAATTGTCAATTTCAATTTTGTCATTTGTCTCCCTAAAAATTAAATATGAAATGGAATTCTATTGAACCCTTGTACGAATTCAATTTAGAGAAATTGAATTCCAATTCCTATTGAATTGAATTTTTTCAAGCGAGACCTGGTCGAGTAAGGCATGTCTATCGATCATGGGCAATGCTCATGCACCTGAGAGCAACGATCACGGGCGTGCCATGGATTTCAGGTTGGCGGATCCCGCCTGAATGCGGGAGAAGCCCACCCGAGAGCATCGAATACGGACAAAGCCCGTGAGAAACTGCTTATACCGACACAACTGGATCGCCAAATCTGACTCGCCTAGTCAATCTACCTGAAGGACAATCCCCTGCACCACCTCGACCATCTATACTATCAGCCGCAGAAATCATGGATGCATCACCTTGCATCGCGGTCCCAATCAGTCGGTACAGACCGCCACACTGCATAGCTCACATGAGCACGATGCACCCTCGCGTCACTATCAAAACCAACGTTTTGAAAACTGGCCGGAGATCGAACTGGGGGAGAGAAAGGTTTAAGGATGAATCGATCCAACCGATTTAACCGGGGTCGAACGGTTACACACACACAGATATATATAACAATATTAAAAATAATAATTAACATTATAAAATTTATTTGCTTTTATAATTATTTTTTATTATCAATATATTTTGGTGTAAATAAAAATAATATATGTAAAATATAATTTTATTAAGATAATTTAGTATAATTAAATAATATAATACATCTTGGTATTTTATACAAATAAATATAATATATAATACTATATTTATAAAAGTTAATAAATTTAAATAAGGGTATTCTATTAATTAATAGTTAATATGAATATTAATATTATATATAATTAATATTTTGCATGTATTCACAAAAGCAAGCTTGACAAGTTGGTTGGTTCTATGGAGTCTATTTTGAAGGTTCAGGGTTCAAATCTCAGGACCACCTCTGATTTTATAAAATTTTTGAAGCCCGACGGGAATTATTTGACCCGCCCTGTTTCTCAGATTTTGGGCGGTTTAGGGCGAAAGCGGTTTTCATATCCGGACCGATTTTCAAAAGGTTGATCAAAACTCCACCTCTCATAACAAAGTTATATCTTCTGGAGTCTAGTCTGCTTAACGATATCAAATTCCTGTAAAGCTTGGGTACCATATGTACCCGCTCAAGTATACATATTGTTCCATCATGCATTTGAATGTCTACTGTTTCTATCCCCGTGACCTCATATGCTGAGGTGTCACCCAAAAAGATTGTCCTAGTCATCACCTCTAGTGGACTGAATAACACCGCATCTGAGCAGATGTGATGTGAAACACCAGAATCTAATACCCAGCTATCAGAGTCATATGAACTCTTAGTGATGATGAGAGACGCATCACTATCATCTGCCATGACTGCCGCCGCCTTCCCCGTACATTGGACGTCCTTAAAACTCCACGCCCGTTGCGGACAATGTCTACTAATATGGTCACTCTGCCTGCAGTGGTAGCATGTCACTGTCTTCCTCGACGCGAATCTAGACCGCGCACTCCCAGATCCTTTCCTGAGATGTCTCCCTAGTCCATCTACTATCAATGTCTGCTTACCCTAAGGAGTGGGGTCTGATAGAATTTGACTTGACAGTAATGCAGATATATATTATAACGCCCTTGATTTTTTGGTGTTTATTTTTAATTTATTTAGTGACGTAATTATGATGTTAGGGCGTTACGTTGACGCATAGTGAACAAGAGCCATTGTTGGAGCGTGATTTTTGCTCATCGGAATCCGAGGTTTTGACTCAGTGGTTTTTAGTATGTTGTTATTGGTTGTAACTTCGGAGAATTTTAACCCGAGTTTGGTTTGTCGAATCTTAATTTTGACTTCGCCGTTGGTTTTGTGTCATTGGTATTTAGTCTCAGAGCGAATTTCATGAAAATTCAAGTTGATTCGAGTTTTTGGGTCATTAGGATGTTTCATTATTAATAATTATATTATAATATCTCATGTGTATATATGATATCGTATGTATATATTATATTATATGTATCTAATAGATAAGATATATTGTATGTTATATTATATGTCTATAATATATAGTATATTATAAGTAATATTATATTATATATATATAAAGACTCAAGCTCGAGCCATATTCATTATCTTCTTCCCCAAGCCATCAAATCGAGAGTGCGGAAGAAAGGAGGGTGACGAGTTTCGCAAGGCCTTCGACCGCCGCTTGTTAGAGTGTCGGTACTCGGAATCGTCGACGAAGGGTAGATCCGGAAAGCTCTCGCCGAGATCTACGCGTTGGTGTTAGGTAATTTTGTTTTCTTGGCCTTTTGGCGTTAGGGTTTTTGACCTTGACTCTCGTTTGCCCTGTAAGATTTCAGGAATCGTTGCCTAAGAGTTCTTGCGGCCGATCCTTGAAGCAGAGCGCTCGTGAGGCCGAATTTTTGAAGATCTTGAGGCAAGTGGTGGTTTGCACCCTTGCCAAACATTTTATTAAGATCCTTATGTCTCTTCTCTGATTTTTTTTGTTTAAGCTTGACTGTGTTTACTTAGCATAGCAGTAATCTTGTTCTTCTCTTCTTGCCGTGTTGAGATAGAATTTTTTTTCCTGTGTTGGACTTCTGCCTTGTCTACCCCTCCCTTTTACTTAAGTTATGGAACTTAGTCTTGGTCTAGGTTTAGCTGTTGTCAAAAAATTAGTTATTATAAGTCTATTAACCTCTGTTTAGGAAAGAATTTCTGTCAAGTTTTTGCCTTAGGCGATGAGTGAACTTAGCTAGGCGTCGAGTGCGTTGAGTGTTCAACCTTTGGCGTCGAGAGCGTTGAATGTTCGACCTTTGGCGTTGAGTGTGTTGAGTGTTGTGCATTGGCGTTGAGTGTGTTGACTGAATCAGTCTTTGGCGTCGAGTGTGTTGAGTGTTCAGCCTTTGGCGTCGAGTGTAACACCCCAGAAATCTCAAAAGGTCAAATTGAGGTTCAGGCTGGTTGACACGGCCTGGGACACGGACGTGTCCCAGGGCGTGTCTAGGGTACACGGCCTGGGACACAGGCGTGTCTCAGGGCGTGTTCTTATTGGTCGACGATCATTGAGCCAACGATCGTTGAGTGTCGACACGGCCTGGGACACAGGCATGTCCCAGGGCGTGTCCTGCTAGGATGGCGTTGAGTGGCGCTGAGTGAAGTGGCATTGAGTGGCATTGAGTGGTGACACGACCGGGGGACACGGGCGTGTCCCAGGGCGTGTCATGCCCAAATATTAGCCAGAATGTCCCGAGAAGGACATGGCTTGGAGGCCCAGCCGTGTCGATCGTGACACGGGCGTGTCCAAAAGTCACCCGGGCGTGTCCAGTGCCCGTGTGGTTTTCGGGAAAAATGGCGATTTCCGTATCGATTGGGGAACACGTCCCTCGACACGGGCGTATCAGGTGTCAACACGGGCGTGACCCGGGCGTGTCGACACCCGTGTTTTGGTTTGGCTTAAGTCGGTTGTTGACCGCTTCAGGAACACGGCCGGTGACACGGGCGTGTAACTACCCGTGTTCGGCCCAGAAAATCAATTTCAGGGCTGATCAGAGCCGTTCATTTTCTTTGACACGGATCCAATGGTTTGGGCTCTTCCCTGGGTTGATAAGGCCGGGATTGTAGAAGAGAAAGCTCATTTGAGTTTCATCATTCTCTTTCTAAAGTTAAGAGAGAGAGGAGAGCAAAGTGAGGAAGAAGAAGGGGAATCCGGCTGCCGGTGGTGCTGCGGTGGTCCAAATCGCGAGCCGAGTTCGGATTTACGAAGGCAAAGCTGCTGCGAAGGCTTTTATCCATCTCAATTCTCTCCATGGCCCCGAGGCGAATTCCAAGGGTAACGATTTCCTTCTTGGACAGGTGAAGTCCTTCTTTCCTGCATTTGCATAAGGAAAACCCTTCCCCGCGAGTGTGCGGTGGGTTGTGGTGTCCCTTGGGGTAGATATCTGAAGTCCCCCTTGTTAGAGTCCGAAATTGGAGTACGGATCTAGGCATGCTGTGTGAAGCCCATCTGGACGTGTTGGTCAGGATTGGTGATGCTTTGTTTGCATTTCAGAGGAGCCTCCGAGTGTTTGATTGTTTGTGTGCAATCTGTGGTGGATACCTGTCGCTTAGTGCAACAGGAAGTACTGGAGGAAGTCCAGGAAATTGTGCGAGTTGGGTTCAACTCTTGTGGTGGACGGACAAGGTGAAGCTATACCCGCGTCAGTCCAGTCTTGAGTCTGACGATGTGAGCAACGGGATAGGCGGATCTGTACCCGCGTTATGGTTGTCTAACCTTGGGTGCTTAAGGCCCTGTTAGGATCACATAGCGAGAGTTGGCGGCTTGCATGTCGATCAAGACTATAATGCCCATTGGTGGGATCTGGTGTTTCCGGTACACCCGAATGTGCCCTGAGTGCACGGAGCGTCGGGCCGTCGGGCCGTCGGGCCCACGTTTGTGATATGTATTGACTGTGCGGTTGTGAACGTCTTGCGTGGTTTGCTATATATATATATATCATATTGGAAAATGCTATGCAGGGATGGAATTCCGCTGCCCCGTGCCCGGGGCAGGGTCGTTATAATTGGTCAGCTAAATGCTGACCGTTGCCCTGTTTGCCACCGCTTGGTGGATTGGTTCTTGCAGGTGCTGGAGGTGCTGGTCCGAGCGGGACTTAGCAGGCTAAAGCCCAAGCTGCGTTGCTGCCCTCGAAGGCTTTGTTTTGTTTTTTCTTGTTCATGTGTGGCCGGCCTGCGTGCCGATGTCTGTAAACCACACATTGTTAAGAGAAATTTTGTAAGGCCTTAAGGCCAGATGCTTTGGTTGTATACATTCCTATGGTTTAGTGGACAGTTCTTATTTTGCTTGAGTTCAAGATTTCAACCGTGAAGCTTCCGCTAGAATGCTCTGTGTTAGGATGCGTTGGTTTTGATATTATTTCGTAGCGTCTCTGCCTGTTTGTGGAATATGGTGTGGGGCCCCGGCCGGACCCTCTATTATATTCTTCTTGACGGGTAGAGGTGTTACAATTTTGTATGAGCTTGTTGGTCGATCTCTTCCGAATTCGCGGACAAATTCTTTTGAGGGGTGGCGAACACGTGTCAGTGTTGTCGTTATAACACTTAACTTGAACTCAAGAATGTCCACTTAGGAATGCAAATACGCTTGTTTGTTGTGTAAGACCCCCTCCCGGAACACAAGACACGGCACGAGAGGGGTCTTATGCCCAGAACAGCCGCCTTGCGGTAACACTAACACTCGGGTCAGCCTATACCACAAGACGCCTATCCTGCCAGCTTCAACCAATATCAACATATAAACTGCCAACCCAACCATAATAATAAAAGAAAGTCAATCAACACCAAGCATAAGTCCATAAATATAGCAAAAGAGAAGCTAAACAAGCTTCTACATAATCAGAGTACGTAAATATAATTGCCCCGAAGGGCTACAACAAAATCTCTCTCACTCACATCTGTAACCGACGGTAGCGACGGTACCGTCCCTTCAGGCCCTGTCGTCCTGGCCTGGCTGTCCAGCTGCATAGTCTGCTGCTCCACCTGCGTAGTTTCCTCCTAAAAAGGAAGACGTAACAACCGTTAGTCATAAAGACTAAGTGGCTTCACATCCGCTCTCCCGACGACTCCTCGGCACCGGGAGGAGAAAGGAACAGGTACAATATATAAATAACAGTAGTACAACAGGTGAAGTGAGTATACATAAGCAGCCACAGCAGTAGTGTATAATAAACAAGCTCTTATTTTACAAATCTACTATCTACAACAGCAAGAGAATATATAACTATAACAGTAAGTAACTCAACTTATATGGATGCCCATACAAGCATATAAGTTGAGGGTCGTTCATCAATAAGTAACTCATCGTATAGGAGTGCCCATACAAACTTATGCGATGAGGGTTTTATGTATGCAATGAAGTGTAATGCTATGAATGCAATGCAATGACACACCCATGATCAAGCACATGCAACCGCTATGTCGACACAGGCTTATAGTTCCCACTATTCGAGCAGGTAGCTAACCTCACAGGCGTCAACCGTCGTGGCCAAACGGTGACAGTAGAGCATGCATCTCCACTACTAGGCTGGTCTCCACACTACCTGGCCTAGGAATCCGTACGCCTCAACGCTAAGGACACAACAGCGGAGCTCACATGCGTACTACGGCTCAGCGGGTTCTCTTGGGTAAGTGAGCACCAAGATCCTAGCCCCGAACTGGCCTATGCGTGACACAGAAGGAGCCTCGGAAATGAACACGAGGACCAAGCCCAAACGTTCACTTGGCACGAAAGGAGCCTCGGGACATGAACACCGAGGACCAAGCCCAACCGTCCAAGGTCTGGCTGTCGACTCCCATCGGTGTGACGATTGGCGAGCCCGTAAACCTACCACACTATCCTTAACCCGGGATTACGACACCATGTGTCGACTCACACCACATGCAATTTCACAATATCGTGGCATGGAAGTAGCCTCAGGACGTGAACACCGAGGACCAAGCTCAACCATCCATCAAATGCGGAAGGAGCCTCGGGACATGAACACCGAGGGGAAAGCCCAACCGTCCAACTTTACTCATCTCAATCTCATTCCAACTAGTGACAGTCAACACCGCACTTGTTACTTCCACAATGCTACCCGTAGGGAGACGACACTCTAAGCATTGGATTACTAATTCCCTTTTATCCATCCAACATATATCATGGCCATAGTTAAATCATCTATACATTTATCCAATTATATCTACCCAATTATATCAGGTTCTTTCCTTCAATTAAACTTGTCCACAACTCGTTATATGAATTTAGATTTATAACCTCAACTTATCACGTCACTATGATGATTATGTCAAAAGAGTCCACCCAAGCCTCGAGTTGGATCGCAACATTGAATTCCACCACATCGCATTCCACGTTACACAGCCCAGAATTTAGGTGCAGCCTTAATCCCGGGCAGCAACTTCGACCAAGGATTCCCGAGGCTACAGGAATCCGACGAGTGAGTGTAACCACTCGTTGGAAATATAATTTCAAGGGCTACAACTTTCGTGTTTAGTCAAAAGCCCATATTTGATCGCATCACACCAAAAATTCACTCGAAGCCTGCTGCGTACAGGATACAGATTTCCTGGGTGGAATTTCCCCCAATTGCAGCAGATTCGAACAGACTTTCCCGTGGCTACAGGTATTGCCAGGGAACGTGCAACCACTTGTTGGAAAGATAATTTCGAGGGCTACGACTTTCGTGTTTAGTCGAAAACCCAGATATGACCAGAACACCCCCGAAATTGGCCACGAAGGTCGCTGCGTGCAGAAAACAGATTTCTGCACGCATCTTAAGGCGAGATGAACGGCATCCGTTCATCTTCCTCCTTGCACCAAACTCCCAAAATCTCCTCCAGAAAATCGTCCACCCTTATTCACCCTCACGAAGCCATATTTCTCCACGAATCCTTCTCTCATCTTCACTTTGAAGGATGAAGAGGTTGGAGGGGGCTAAAGCCTAGAAAACAAACCTAGGCATGACTTTCCTAGGAAATCTCTTCCTCACCATCAAGACTCTATGGAGTTGATATCTCTCCTAGAATATATCTACAGATCTAGCACCAAGGGAGAGGGGAGGAAACTCACCTCGTTTCCAGCGGTACCAGCGTTATTCCCGACCATGGATCTAGTCGTTCTTCTTTGCGGCATCTCTCGCTTGGTGCGGTTGTTCTTCACGGCAAAGGAAGGAGAGGGAGAGAGAGAGAAAGAAGGCCGCCTCCAAGAGCTCCGCCTGCTTCCCTCGGCTCTGTCGGTTTCGCGAGATACACGATGACGGCAAGGGTCGATCGGCGCAAAAGCTAGGGTTCGGCTTTAACTCCCTTTTATAAGCCGATGTATTAGGTTACATCTTCTGCCATGTGTCAACGCCTCATTGGACCGCCCATAATGGGTCATATTGAAGTGACCCGGTCCAAGGAACCATCCAGCGCGAATACCGAAATCCGGTTCGGTCCGCCTGTACAAGCCGGCGAATCTGCCTGGGCGAAGAAAATGCACAAGTCAAATTCGGCGGGAATCATCTGTCATTCTCGACGATCAGTGAGAATCCTCAGGCATTCTCGACGAATTCGTCGGGTATCAACAATGATACCCGGCGATTTACCCTTAGCCTAACTTATCGGAAATCTGGCGTTGAGTGCGTTGAGTATTCTCAGCGATACTCGACGATCGGCGAGAATCACCAGGCATTCTCGACGATTTTCCCTTGGGCCATGCTTATCGGAAATCTGGCGTTGAGTGCGTTGAGTATTCTCAGCGATACTCGACGATCGGCGAGAATCACCAAGCATTCTCGATGATTTTCCCTTAGGCCATGCTTATCGGAAATCTGGCATTGAGTGCGTTGTGTATTCTCAGCGATACTCGACGATCGGCGAGAATCACCAGGCATTTTTGACGATTTTCCCTTAGGCCATTCCCTTTTGATCCGTTGGATATCACTCAACCATACACTCCATCCAACGCACTTGACACCTTTTGCCAGTGCGCCCCGAGCCCGAGTCAAGTCTCTTGACTCAAAGCTCGTGCGAGGGGCCTAGCGCGAATTGGGACGTTACAAATCCTATAAACAAAATAAAAGATTTCGTCCCCGAAATCAGGCTAGGGCTATGGGGATGGAAGTACAAAATAATATGCGCTATAAAATGTTACCTTGGAAGAACAGCTCCGGGTAGCGCTTCTGCATCAAGTCCACCGGCTCCCAAGTAAATTCTTCCTTCCCATGATTAGACCACATCACTTTTACCAGAGGCACACTTTTGCGGCGCAGGGTTCTTATCTCATTATCAACGATTCGTACCGGCTCCAGTTGCACAGATCTATCAGACGCCACAGCACCATCAGTCGTGGGGATGTATTGTTCGGGCCGCAACAGCGCCTTCCGAAGCAACGAGACATGGAACACTTCGTGGAGATTTTCTAACTCGGGCGGTAGCTCCAGCCGATAGGCCAAAGAGCCAATCTTTTCCACTATGACATAGGGTCCAACATACCGTGGGCTGAGCTTCTTCACTCCTCGTACTCGTGATACTCCATGCATCGGTCGGATTTTCAGAAACACCTTGTCTCCCACTTGAAATTCCACCATCCGGTGTTTAGCGTTATAATACTTCGCCTGCCGACTTTGAGCCTCTAACATACGATCTCGTATCAACCTAACCACCGCATTCGTGTCATCTATATATTCAATACCCAAAGTCTTCGGGTCTTTATCTTGCACCCAAGACAAGGGGGTTCTACACCTCCTTCCATATAGGGCTTCATGGGGTGTCATGCCAATGCTAGCTTGATGGCTGTTGTTGTAGGAGAATTCCACTAAGGGCAAGAGTCTTTCCCACGGCTCTCCCCTATCTATCACACACAACCTCAACAGATCCTCCAATGTTCGGATGGTCCGCTCAGACTGCCCGTCCGTCTGTGGATGAAATGCGGTGCTGAAGGTAAGGCGCGAGCCCAAATATGCCTGTACCGCCTTCCACTCCTTGGAGGTAAAACGACCATCACAGTCCGAAACTATCGTCTTAGGTACGCCGTGATACCGTACAAACTGTTCCACAAAAAGACGTACTAGGACGTCCACATGAGCATCCTTCTTCATAGGAATGAACCGGGCAACTTTCGTCAGGCGGTCAACGATCACCCACACTGAATCATTTCCTGAGCGGGAGCAAGGTAGCCCATGTACGAAGTCCATGGAGATATCCTCGAACTTCCATTCGGGGATTGGCAACGACTGCAACAGGCCACCGGGGCTCCTATATTCCGCCTTCACTCTTTGGCAGGCTTCACAATTCGTGACAAAGTACCAGACATCCTTCTTCATTCCTGGCCAACACATCTTCTTCCGTAAGCCGGCGTAAATCTTTGAAATTCCTGGGTGCACGGAATATTGAGAGCAATGTGCTTCTCTCATAATATCCTCCTGGATTCTGCCACCTTTGGGAATGTAGAGCAGACCGCGAAAGTAAACGAGGCTGTCCTTTAGTGTGTACTCATCGGTAGTCCCGTATTCGATTAACTTTATTGTCGGGGCCAAAGCTGCATCCAATCCTTACTCCACTCGGATCCGGTCCCGGATATCACAAACTATGCTCATGCTGGACAGGTACTCCGTATATTCCGAAGAAGCCTTAAATATTAAGGTGATGTCCATCTCCTCGATCATCCGTGTCAACTCCATGCTCATCATTCGAGATTCTGAGCTCGAGCCGGGTACTTTCCTACTCAACGCATCGGCTACCGAGTTTGCTTTTCCGGGGTGGTAGTTCAAGGTGAACTCATAGTCGCATAGAAACTCTAACCACCGCCGTTGTCTTAAGTTTAATTCCTTCTTGGTATGGACGTACTTCAAATTTTTATGATCCGAGAAGATTTCGCAGTGGACGTCGTATAGATAATGCCTCCATACCTTCAAGGCGAACACCACCGCTGTAATGCCCCCAGTCTTTCTGTGTTTTGTTTGATCATTGCTTGGCGTTACGATGATGTGTTGTCAGCTTCTGCCATTGTTAAAGCGTGGTCTTAGCTCTTTAGGTTCCTCTAGTGACCCATTAGGAGCCTGTTTGCAAGATTCCCCAGCAAGCCGGAGTCTGTTTTGGTGACTCGGCTGGGCCTCTCAGGGAATGCTTGTGTTTTGGCTTCGGACAGTGTTAGCCCAAGTTTTGATCATCGGATGTTATTTTCAACTTCGCCGTTGTGTTTGTAACTGTGGTGTTTAGCTACGGGGCGAGTTTTGTCGAAATCCGAGATCGTTCGTTTTTCGCGTCGTTTCGACGTACGTTTGGTTAGCCGGTAGTGGCTACCCGTTTGTCGAGCATGGCCTGGTGTGATCGAGCTTGGTAAGGCTGGTGCTTGTTTTAGGCTAAGCATGGTTAGCCAATTATGTTATATATGTATATGTATGTATATATATATATATATATATATTTATGTTTGTGTGTAGCTTGGGGTGCCGATAGTGTTTATATATATATATATATATAAATATATATATACATATACAAGTAAGCTTGTGGCTTGGGTGCTTATTTTATATATATATATATATATATTGTTGAAACCGTAAAACCGGTCTTTGTGGAGTTCGACCCTTGGGGAAGGGGTGGTCGCGCACCTACTCTGCTCCTGCAAGAAAACGACAAGAAAGTGAAGAACAAAGGACTAGGTCAAGGGCCCGCCGCGGAGGTCCCACCACACGCCCAAAGATCTTAGAGCGCTTCCCCTCCTTAGCCAATTGCCGGGCTAAGGTACCTCAGAAGGCGCTTTGAGACCTGAGACTAAGTGAGCATGCCTTTCTGAGGTACCCCTTGGGTCCTATTTATAGAGAACTGAAAACGGCCTGCAAATAGCCTACCTCTGTCGGTCTGAAATTACTGAAAACCCCCTTGGGATGGCCTGCCAACAGCCAAACTCCGCTGTTATGAGGGGCCAGAGGCAGACCACCTGGGGCGTGATGGCCACTGGATCCCCTGCTTGGCCAGGGCGGCGAGAACCCGATGGGGCTGGCACTCGCCGATTCTGCTCGGCCAATGGTGAGTGCGAACTCGCCTGGCGAGCAGCTCCGGTTTGGCGAGTGCGAGCTCGGTTGGAAAAACTCTGAGCTCAGACTGACGATCTCCGAGCTCGGTACGACGATTTGCCGAGCTCGAGCTTGGCGGTGAACCCTGCCCGGCCGTGAGGCGGTCTGGACCGGCCGGTCTGGCTTCTATGGACCCACTCGGCGGATACGAGGTTGTACATATATGTATATATATATATATGTATTATATATATATATATTTATATATATATATATATAGGTTAGCTTTTGGGTAGTGGCCGACCAATTAGGATAGAATATCATTTTCTTATAGCCTAGTGGTTGCTAGTGGCCGAATGGTTGCATAAGCTTATTATTATATTAGCTAAAGTTAGTTAGTGGGAGAATTTTGATAAGCTCCAGCTGTGCTCCTCCTCCCCATTTCCCGAGCACGGCTAGCTTCAACGGAAGGAGCAGGCGGCAGGCGGAGAAGCTGCAGCCTTGGCCGGCGATTCCAGCTGCTCTAGTGGTCGGTTTGCTCGGGAAATTCCAGATCCGAGCTGCTCTCGCCGAGAGCTAGCTTCCTAGGTATGTATTTTAGCTTTTAGGGTTGTCTTTAGAGACCTGAGAGTTTCGGGTTTCTCCTTTTTTCTTCCCTAATGCTCCAGCTTAGCTTCCTAGGTGGCCGATCTTGCCGCCGGAGCTGAAGATTGGAGGTTTCCGGCTGTTTCCGAGAAGTAGAGGCAAGTGGCTCTCTTGCCCTTGCCCCCTTTGTGTTTGTAAAGCTTGCTCAACTCCTTTATTTCATTTTATTTCCTGTACAATAGCTGAATCAGCCACTTTGGGCTGTTTTGTTTTGGGTTTCTCTATCCTTCCTTTCAAGTATCTCGGTTAGTAGCTTAATTAGCAGCTTGTTTGAATTTTAGCCTAAGTGTAATGGTGTCTTAAGGGTAGGGTAGTGCTGCTAGATCGGTTAAGAGAGAGCAGCACGAGCCTTGGAATTTATTTTCCAAGACTCTGCTTGCTGTCTTTGAGTAGAGTTTGGGCTTATTTGGGTTATAGTCTAATTTATTAGGCTGTGGTCGGGTAGGAGAGATAGGAGTGAGAGCTGGAATTAAATCCCAGCCCTCGGGTTGTAAAAAAGCTTAGTGATAAGCTAGTTTGGAGCTACTGTGGTCATTCTTGCCAAAGCAGGTTTGGCGTTGAGTGAGGTAGACTCACTCAACGCCATGGCCAGGGCTTGCGGTTAAGTCTCTGGCGTTGAGCGAGGTAGACTCACTCAGTACCGCCGTTTCTTTTTAGGCTAATGTTATAGCCTTGGGATGTGAGCTTCTTTAGGGCTGTTAGAAAAGTTTTACCTTCCTAAGGGGGGTATTGGGAGTGTTCGGCTAGTTTTTGCATGCCGACTCGTGGGCTATGACCAGAGGGGGTGTTGTTATTTGGACTCTGAGGGGTGAATTGTGTGTGCTAAGCCGTAAATCAGATTGTGGAAGATATGATCCAATGCTATATTCTGGAGCATGGTGGGGCGTGGGACGAGCGTTTGCGGCTTATGGAGTTTGCTTATAACAATAGCTATCAGGAAAGCTTGCAAATGGCTCCGTTTGAGGCTTTGTATGGGAGGCGCTGCAGGACTCCCTTATTTTGGGCTGAGGTTGGCGAGAGACCGTTGTTAGGTCCAGAGGCTCTCGAGGAGATGGAAAATTCGGTGAAGCTTGTTCGGGAAAAGCTTCGAGTAGCCCAGGAGAGATATGAAAAGAACGCCAACCGGCATAGATCAGATTTGGAATTTGTTGTGGGGGGACCAGGTGTTCTTAAAAGTTTCTCCGATGACTGGGGTCAAGAGATTTGGAAAAGACCGGAAGTTGGACCCGAGATATGTGGGGCCATTCAGGGTTGTTGAGCGGATTGGTGTGGCAGCTTATAGGCTGGAGTTGCCCGCAAATTTTCCTGGCATACATGATGTTTTTCACGTTAGTCAGCTGCGGAAGTGTGTGCATAGTGGCAGGCAGGTTTTGGATTCTGTGCCCCTGTTAGAGCCGAACCTTTCTTATGTGGAAGTGCCTGTCTGCATTTTGGATACTCGGGATCGCGTGTTGCGGAAGAAGACGATTCCTATGGTGAAAATATTGTGGAAGAACCACGATGTTGAAAGCGCGACTTGGGAGCTGAAGTCAGCTATGAGGGAGGCTTACCCTCACCTTTTCCCCTGACTTGTGCCTGGTATGTTTGCACTATTTCTTTTACGGCTCTTGATTAGCTTGTTCTTATTCCCTTTTGATAAAAGGGTTGTGTGTAAAGTTTCGGGGCGAAACTTTCTTTTAGGGGGAGTGACTGTAACGCCCCTAGTCTTTCTGTGTTTTGTTTGATCATTGCTTGGCGTTACGATGACGTGTTGTCAGCTTCTTCCATTGTTAAAGCGTGGTCTTAGCTCTTTAGGTTCCTCTAGTGACCCATTAGGAGCCTGTTTGCAAGATTCCCCAGCAAGCCGGAGTCTGTTTTGGTGACTCGGCTGGGCTTCTTAGGGAATGCTTGTGTTTTGGATTCGGGCAGTGTTAGCCCAAGTTTTGATCGTCGGATGATGTTTTCGACTTCGCCGTTGTGTTTGTAGCTGTGGTGTTTAGCTACGGGGCGAGTTTTATCGAAATCCGAGATCGTTCGTTTTTTGCGTCGTTTTGACGTGCGTTTGGTTAGCCGGTAGTGGCTACCCGTTTATCGAGCATGGCCTGGTGTGATCGAGCTTGGTAAGGCTGATACTTGTTTTAGGCTAAGCATGGTTAGCCAATTATGTTATATATGTATATGTATGTATATATATATTTATGTTTGTGTGTAGCTTGGGGTGCCGATAGTGTTTTTTTTTTATATAAATATATATATACATATACAAGTAAGCTTGTGGGTTGGGTGCTTATTATATATATATATATATATATATATATATATATATATATATATATATATATATATATATATATATATATATATATATATATATATATATATATACATATATATGCCGACCAATTAGGATAGAATATCATTTTCTTATAGCCTAGTGGTTGCTAGTGGCCGAATGGTTGCATAAGCTTATTATTATATTAGCTAAGGTAAGTTAGTGGGAGAATTTTGTTAAGCTCCAGCTGTGCTCCTCCTCCCCATTTCCCGAACACGACTAGCTTCCAGCGGAAGGAGCAGGCGGCAAGCGGAGAAGCTGCAGCCATGGCCAACGATTCCAGCTGCTCCAGTGGTCGGTTTGCTCGGGAAATTCCAGATCCGAGCTGCTCTTGCCGAGAGCTAGCTTCCTAGGTATGTATTTTAGCTTTTAGGGCTGTCTTTAGAGACCTGAGAGTTTCAGGTTTCTCCTTTTTTCTTCCCTCATGCTCCAACTTAGCTTCCTAGGTGGCCGATCTTGCCGCCGGAGCTGAAGATTGGAGGTTTCCGGCTGTTTCCGAGAAGTAGAGGCAAGTGGCTCCCTTGCCCTTGCCCCCTTTGTGTTTGTAAAGCTTGCTCAACTCCTTTATTTCATTTTATTTCATGTGCAATAGCTGAATCAGCCACTTTGGGCTGTTTTGTTTTGGGTTTCTCTATCCTTCCTTTCAAGTATCTCGGTTAGTAGCTTAATTAGCAGCTTGTTTGAATTTTAGCCTAAGTGTAATGGTGTCTTAAGGGTAGGGTAGTGCTGCTAGATCGGTTAAGAAAGAGCAGCATGAGCCTTGGAATTTATTTTCCAAGACTCTGCTTGCTGGCTTTGAGTAGAGTTTGGGCTTATTTAGGTTATAGTCTAATTTATTAGGCTGTGGTCGGGTAGGAGAGATAGGAGTGAGAGCTGGAATTAAATCCCAGCCCTCGGGTTGTAAAAAGCTTAGTGATAAGCCAGTTTGGAGCTGCTGTGGTCAATCTTGCCAAAGCAGGTTGGCATTGAGTGAGGTAGACTCACTCAACGCCATGGCCAGGGCTTGCGGTTAAGTCTCTAGCGTTGAGCGAGGTAGACTCACTCAGCACCACCGTTTCTTTTTAGGCTAATGTTATAGCCTTGGGATGTGAGCTTCTTTAGGGATGTTAGAAAAGTTTTACCTTCCTAAGGGGGGTATTAGGAGTGTTCAGCTAGTTTTTGCATGCCGACTCGTGGGCTATGACCAGAGGGGAGTGTTGTTGTTTGGACTCTGAGGGGTGAATTGTGTGTGCTAAGCTGTGGCCACCACTAAGTTTGGACACTGTGGCCAACTTGTTGGGTGTGTGGACCCTGAAGCTGCCACCGGTTGTGTTTTCACCCTTGAGTATTTTTTTGGGGTCTGGTTGTTGGTGTTGGACACTGTGGCCGCCCACTCCAGTCCCCCTTATTTTTTATACCTCGGTCATTTGCCCACAAGCTTAGGACTGTTAGTTTCCTATTGTCTACTTTTGGTTTTTCCCTATTTTTATGCTGATGCATTTCTTCTGCAGGTTGATTCTTTCCAGAGCAGGTAGATTTGTGCTTGCACTTAGTGTGTTTTGCCTTTATTGCTCTATAATCAATGTTTCTTTCTTTTCCTGCTTCTGTAGTTTAGTACTTTGTTGCCGGGTTGGAAAACCCTTCTTTATTTAAGTAATCTGACACTCCTTTCTTTTGTTTATTTCCTTGATGAAGCATTTTTTTTCTTGAATGTCTCAGGTCCAGGTTGTAGCCGATTGAGCGGCTGATTTTCCATTTGCTGGGTCTTGCTGGTAGCCTCCAGGGTAGCAGAGTTGCAGATCACTCCCTTGTGAGGTAGTCATTTTTCTTTTCTGTATGGACATGCACACTCACCGGTGGGTTCGTGTCGGGTTGTCGACGCCCACTGGTGGCTTTCTTGTTTTGCTAAGTATGAATTTAGACTGCTGTTTTTGCCCTCTTGGGGTTGTTTACTTGCTTCTGGGAAGGTTTTATGCTAGGTTGCATATTAGGTATTTTAAAATCCTAAACTATTATATGTACCTCATGCATAACATGTTTGCCAACTAAAATACTATTTTCTTATATGCGTAAAACATCTTTTAATACATATATACTATACTCACCTTAGGCGTCGTGCATACTATCAGTGGCCTCTTGAGGGCCCTTATACTCATTTAGGGTGTCAAACTAACTGAATCAAAGAATTTTTCTGCTGTAAGCATATATATTTTCTTAGCGTGAACTAGCTGATCCATTGTGCCGAGGGATACAACCTTCAAACAAACTGGCTTTCTATTAAATTAAAACTTGTGATTTATGGTTTTGGTGTGTCGCCTGAGCGTCGGCAGTTATCCCCTGCTCGACGTGGCATCACAACGCGTGTTTTTCCCTTACTCTGATACTTCTTAACCTCGGGGAAAATGCGGGTCGTGACAACCGCTCCTAGCTCCAAATCATGCATCGGGTAATAGATTTCATGCTTCTTCAATTGTCTTGAAGCATAAGCAATTACGTGCCCGTGCTGCATCAACACCGCTGCCAACCCCTGATAAGACGCGTCCGTGTAAACTTGGAATCCTTCCTTCCCAGACGGAAGGACAAGGATGGGGGCGGAGGTAAGTCTATCCTTCAATTCCTGGAATGCCGCTTCACACTGGGGTGTCCACTCAAATGGCACTCCTTTCTTTGTCAAGGAAGTAAGCGGAAGGGCAATCTTGGAGAATCCTTTTACGAACTTGCGGTAGTATCCGGCAAGTCCAAGAAAACTCCTCACATCGGCCGCCGACTTCAAAGGCGACCACTCCTTCACGGTACGCACCTTGGCCGGATCCACAACTAGTCCAGCCCCACTGATTACGTGACCCAAGAAATCCACCTCCCTAAGCTAGAATTCACACTTGTTAAACTTGGCGAACAGGGCATGCTCTTTTAGCTTCTCCAGAACTAAGGCCAAATGTCCGGCATGTTCTTCCTCCGTCTTCGAGTAGACTAAGATGTCGTCAATGAACACAATGACGAAGACATCTAAGTAGGGCTCAAACACTTTATTCATCAAGCTCATGAAAGCTGATGGGGCATTGGTGAGCCCAAACGGCATCACTGTGAACTCATATAAGCCGTACCTTGAGTTGAAAGCCGTTTTCTGTATATAATCCTCCTGTATTCTCAATTGGTAGTACCCCGAGCGCAAATCTAGCTTGGAGAACCAATGTGCTCCCACCAGTTGGTCGAACAACTCATCGATCAGAGGTAACGGGTAGGTGTTCCGTACTGTCAGTCGGTTGAGTTCCCGATAGTCTATACATAAACGCAGGGTTCCATCTTTCTTCTTGACGAATAGAACAGGGGCTCCCCAAGGTGATGAGCTGGGGCGAACAAACCCTGATTCTACCAGCTCCTGCAGTTGAACTCTAAACTCCGCGAGTTCTTTTGGGGCCATCCGATAAGGGGTCCTGGAGACAGGCTTAGCTCCTGGTACAAGCTTAATTTGAAAATCCACTTCTCTATGCGGGGGTAACCCTGACAATTTCTCAGGAAATACCTTAGGGAAATCCCATGCTACCCGCACATCCTTCACATCTACCTTCATCTCTTTTAGTTTGAAACATATCATGTAGACTTCATCCCCTCTCATATGAGCCTTCAAGGTCTGGATTGAGGATAATAATATTCGTGGTGCGAAATTTATACCTTGGAAGACTACATCAGTATCCCCATGTTTCAAATAGATGCGCTTCTCCGCACAGTCGATTCTTGCATGGTGCCAATCCAGCCACGCCATACCCAGGATGAGGTCGAATTCTGGTATTCTCAAAATTATGGCAGGGGTATCAAAGGTCTTTCCCCCAATGGTTATCTCTAACTCACACTTCGCGGTTGCCTTCATCTCAGATCTGTCTGGGAGGCGTACTCTTCGGGCAATACCAGTGAAATATTGCACTCCGGGTATATTCTCGATGAAGTCTTCGGACATGAAAGAATGTGAGGTGCCGGTGTCAAATAACGTATAAGCCGGTTTCCCGCCGACCATCACGGTGCCTAAGTGTCATTTAATAATACTCAAGCTAGACATCTAGTATATCTTAAGCCACTAGAGAATATTAATGAAGCAAAGTGACTAATTCAAATCGTACCTGCAATCATCTCTTGAGGATTCCGCTCTTGAGTCATGTCCAAGGCATACATCTGATCTCGAGCGGGTCCGGAGTTTCTTCCTCGTGGTCCTCGTCCTCGACCACGCACATACCCTCTCCCCCGCGGGGCTGCTCGAGGGAGAGCGAAAGGCGCATCTCCAAACAGTTGCGGGCAGTAGCGTCGAATGTGGCCCGGTTGGTTGCATTCCAAGCACACCCGTTCCTGCCTTCCGCCGTGTTGCTGAAATTGTGGAGGTGGAGGTAATGCTGGCGGTTGCGGAACCGGGCGCTCCTCTCTAAAGTTCTGGGGGAAACGCCCGCCACCCCTCCGATATCCTCTTCCTCTTTTATTGTCGAATCTCCTTCTGTTGCTGGGGCCAGCTTCCATCACTCCCTCCGCTGGCCTCTTACCACTTCCCAAGTGGTCTGCTTCCAATCTCTTCGCCATATCAATAATCTCCACCAGACTAGAGTCCACTATAAACAAAAGGGCTTGCCTTAGGGGATCTCGCAAGCCTTTGTAGAATCGTTTGGCGTACCCTCTATCATCCAGCTCATAGGAGTCAGCGAATCTAGCCAGGTGCTGAAACTCCCGTTGGTACTCCGTCACCGACATGGACTCTTGCTTTAGTTGCAAAAATCTCTCTTCCAGACCATCCCGAGCGGCCGAGGGGATGAAATGCTCTAAGAAGGCTTCGGAAAATTCACTCCAACTAATGTCCGTGTACACTCTTCCACGAAAAGTGGAGCCCATGAGGGACTTCCACCACCTTTTGGCGTGCAGCTCTAAGAGTGTCACCACAAGGGTCACTGCCATGTTGTTTGGACATCTTATTCCTGCCAACAACTCTTGTATAATGTCGAGCCACTCTTCCGTACGCACCGCCGACTCTGTCCCAATATAAGCGGGAGGGGAGAGAGCTCGGAAAACGCTTAACCAACTAGATCCCGGACCCTGTTGTTGTACATGTGCCTGCTGAGATTGGGACCTAAAGGCGTCCAAAATAGCTGTGAGCGTCTGCCCCAGCTTTGATTGTTGGAATTATGTAGGTACGGACGGGGCGGGGGTGCCCCTTACTGGCTCAGCATGTACTGGGATCTATACATAAGGTACAAACCTAGGGTTAGGTTGGCTAATCTAAGGTTAAAGATGGACAACTTAGTGTGAATTACATATGAGCACACCACTGCTTCCGCTAAGTCAGCTTGTCCCCAAACTGACTAATCAAACGGGGGTGGCACCATTGTTAAGTGACTTTCGCCTTGGAGGATCATAGCAAGCTGATACCATTTGTAAGACCCCCCCTCCCAGAACACAAGACACAGCCAGGCCAGGACGACAGGGCCTGAAGGGACGGTACCGTCGCTACCGTCGGTTACAGATGTGAGTGAGAGAGATTTTGTTGTAGCCCTTCGGGGCAATTATATTTACGTACTCTGATTATGTAGAAGCTTGTTTAACTTCTCTTTTGCTATATTTATGGACTTATGCTTGGTGTGGATTGACTTTCTTTTATTATTATGGTTGGGTTGACAGTTTATATGTTGATATTGGTTGAAGCCGGCAGGATAGGCGTCTTGTGGTATAGGCTGACCCGAGTGTTAGTGTTACCGCAAGGCGACAGTTCTGGGCATAAGACCCCTCTCGTGTCGTGTCTTGTGTTCCGGGAGGGTGGTCTTACACGTCACGATAGGGGTCTTATGCCCAGAACAGCCGCCTTGCGGTAACACTAACACTCAGGTCAGCCTATACCACAAAACGCCTATCCTGCCGGCTTCAACCAATATCAACATATAAACTGCCAACCCAACCATAATAATAAAAGAAAGTCAATTCACACCAAACATAAGTCCATAAATATAGCAAAAGAGAAGCTAAACAAACTTCTACATAATCAGAGTACGTAAATATAATTGCCCCGAAGGGCTACAATAAAATCTCTCTCACTCACATCTGTAACCGACGGTAGCGACGGTACCGTCCCTTCAGGCCCTGTCGTCCTGGCCTGGCTGTCCAGCTGCATAGCCTACTGCTCCACCTGCGGGATTTCCTCCTAAAAAAGAAAACATAGCAACCGTTAGTCATAAAGACTAAGTGGCTTCACATTCGCTCCCCCGACGACTCCTCGGCACCGTGCGGAGAAAGGAACATGTACAATATATAAATAACAGTAGTACAACAGGTGAAGTGAGTATACATATCATAAGCAGCCACAGCAGTAGTAGATAATAAACAAGCTCTTATTTTACAAATCTACTATCTACAGTAGCAAGAGAGTATATAGCTATAACAGTAAGTAACTCAACTTATATGGATGCCCATACAAGCATATAAGTTGAGGGTCGTTCAGTAATAAGTAACTCATCGTATAGGAGTGCCCATGCAAACTTATGCGATGAGGGTCTTATGTATGCAATGAAGTGTAATGCTATGAATGCAATGCAATGACACACCCATGATCAAGCACATGCAACCGCTATGTCGACACAGACTTATAGTTCCCACTACTTGAGCTGGTAGCTAACCTCTCAGGCGTCAACCGTCGTGGCCAAACGGTGACAGTAGAGCGGGCATCTCCACTACTAGGCTGGTCTCCACACTACCTGGCCTAGGCCTCCGTACGCCTCAACGCTAAGGACACAACAGCGGAGCTCACATGCGTACTACGGCTCAGCGGGTTCTCTTGGGTAAGTGAGCACCAAGATCTTAGCCCCGAACTGGCCTATGCGTGACACAGAAGGAGCCTCGGAAATGAACACGAGGACCAAGCCCAAACGTTCACTTGGCACGAAAGGAGCCTCAGGATATGAACACCGAGGACCAAGCCCAACTGTCCAAGGTCTAGCTGTCGACTCCCATCGGTGTGACGATTGGCGAGCCCGTAGACCTGCCACCCTATCCTTAACCCGGGATTACGACACCATGTGTCGACTCACACCACATGTAATTTCACAATATCGTGGCATGGAAGGAGCCTCGGGACGTGAACACCGAGGACCAAGCCCAACCATCCATCAAATGCCGAAGGAGCCTCAGGACATGAACACCGAGGGCCAAGCCCAACCGTCCAACTTTACTCATCTCAATCTCATTCCAACTAGTGACAGTCAACACCACACTTGTTACTTCCACAATGCTACCCGTAGGGAGACGACACTCTAAGCATTGGATTACTAATTCCCTTTTATCCATCCAACATATATCATGGCCATAGTTAAATCATTTATACATTTATCCAATTATATCTACCCAATTATATCAGGTTCTTTCCTTCAATTAAACTTGTCCACAACTCGTTATATGAATTTAGATTTATAACCTCAACTTATCACGTCACTATGATGATTATGTCAAAAGAGTCCACCCAAGCCTCGAGTTGGATCGCAACATTGAATTCCACCACATCGCATTCCACGTTACACAGCCCAGAATTTAGGTGCAGCCTTAATCCCGGGCAGCAACTTCGACCAAGGATTCCCGAGGCTACAGGAATCCGACGAGTGAGTGTAACCACTCGTTGGAAAGATAATTCAAGGGCTACAACTTTCGTGTTTAGTCGAAAGCCCATATTTGATCGCATCACACCAGAAATTCACTCGAAGCCTGCTGCGTACAGGATACAGATTTCCTGGGTGGAATTTCCCCCAATTGCAGCAGATTCGAACAGACTTTCCCATGGCTACAGGTATCTCCAGGGAACGTGCAACCACTCGTTGGAAAGATAATTTCGAGGGCTACGACTTTCGTGTTTAGTCGAAAACCCAGATATGACCAGAACACCCCCGAAATTGGCCACGAAAGTCGCTGCGTGCAGAAAACAGATTTCTGCACGCATCTTAAGGCGAGATGAACGGCATCCGTTCATCTTCCTCCTTGCACCAAACTCCCAAAATCTCCTCCAAAAAATCGTCCACCCTTATTCACCCTCACGAAGCCATATTTCTCCACGAATCCTTCTCTCATCTTCACTTTGAAGGATGAAGAGGTTGGAGGGGGCTAAAGCCTAGAAAACAAACCTAGGCATGACTTTCCTAGGAAATCTCTTCCTCACCATCAAGACTCTATGGTGTCGATATTTCTCCTAGAATATATCTACAGATCTAGCACCAAGGGAGAGGGGAGGAAGCTCACCTCGTTTCCAGCGGTACCAGCGTTATTCCCGGCCATGGATCTAGTCGTTCTTCTTTGCGGCATCTCTCGCTTGGTGCGGTTGTTCTTCACGGCAAAGGAAGGAGAGGGAGAGAGAGAAAGAAGGCCGCCTCCAAGAGCTCCGCCTGCTTCCCTCGGCTCTGTCAGTTTCGCGAGATCCACGATGATGGCAAGGGTCGATCAGCGCAAAAGCTAGGGTTCGGCTTTAACTCCCTTTTATAAGCCGATGTATTAGGTTACATCTTCTGCCATGTGTCAACGCCTCATTGGACCGCCCATAATGGGTCATATTGAAGTGACCCGGTCCAAGGAACCATCCAGCGCGAATACCGAAATCCGGTTCGGTCCGCCTGTACAAGCCGACGAATCTGCCTGGGCGAAGAAAACGCACAAGTCAAATTCGGCGGGAATCATCTGTCATTCTCGACGATCAGCGAGAATCCTCAGGCATTCTCGACGAATTCGTCGGGTATCAACAATGATACCCGGCGATTTTCCCTTAGCCTAACTTATCGGAAATCTGGCGTTGAGTGCGTTGAGTATTCTCAGCGATACTCGACGATCGGAGAGAATCACCATGCATTCTCGACGATTTTCCCTTGGGCCATGCTTATCGGAAATCTGGCGTTGAGTGCGTTGAGTATTCTCAGCGATACTCGACGATCGGCGAGAATCACCAAACATTCTCAATGATTTTCCCTTAGGCCATGCTTATCGGAAATCTGGCGTTGAGTGCGTTGAGTATTCTCAGCGATACTCGACGATCGGCGAGAATCACCAGACATTCTCGACGATTTTCCCTTAGGCCATTCCCTTTCAATCCGTTGGATATCACTCAACCCTACACTCCATCCAACGCACTTGACACCTTTTGCCAGTGCGCCCCGTGTCCGAGTCAAGTCTCTTGACTCAAAACTTGTGCGAGGGGTCTAGCGCGAATTGGGACGTTACATGTTGAACATGTATATTCTTTTTGTATGTTTGTCGTTTTACTTGGTCGCTAAATTGTGTGTTTTACACATATAGGTGACTAGAAGTGTTGCGGGTCAATCCGAACCTCAACATTCTGTAGAAAGTGCGACACCAGCTGAGGTGCCCACACCTCCTCCATCCGCTGAAATGGTACGTTTCATCACGGAAATGGTACTTGCTGTGATGAATGCTCAGCAGGCTGGGCAGGCACGTCCTGCAGTGGTGCCAACGCATGCTGGGGTATGGCAAGAACCGGTAGAAGCTGTAGTTGATCCGCGGGCAGCAGATCAACAATTGAAGCAATTCTTGAGCTTCAATCCTCCACAATTTACTGGGGCTGGTTTGCCGGCCCAAGCAGAGGATTGGCTTGCAAGGATCAAGAGGATCATTAGAGCAATCAAGGTTGAGGAGGGACAGAAGGTTATATTGGCCACTTTCCTCCTGGAAGGAGAGGCTCGTTTATGGTGGGATGAGATTGAACTGTATCACTTGGCCGGTAGACAACTTGCAGAGGTCTCGATGGACGAATTTTCTCAGTTGTTCTTGGCACAACATCTACCAATACAGCAAAGGATATCGATGGAAATGGAATTTCAATGGTTAACCCAAGGAGATCGTAGTGTGGATGATTATCTGTATGAATTCACACGTTTGGGAAGATATGCGGGTACAATCTTCGCCGAAGAAGAGCGTAAGACAAGTAGGTTTTATGAGGGACTGCGAGATGAGCTGCGGTATTTGCTCTCGAGTTCTGTGAGTTAGGGATTTCAAGCCTTAGTCTGTACGGCTCGGTCTTTGGAGACGGACATGAAAAGAGGGCAGGCAAAAGGGACCTTGGTTGTGACAAAGCCAGAGTTCAAGCCGCCGCGTCCGGATAAGTTTGGGTATCGTAAGAGATGAGGAAAGAAGTTCAAGTCTGCTGGACAAGCTCCTTCTGCGACTGTGACAGAGACATCTGGGTATGGATCTCGTGCTTGTTTTACGTGCGGGAAGTTGGGACACTTCGCACGTGATTGCCGAGTTGGTCCTCCAAAGGGTGACAAGAAGACGGGAGCGTCTTATGTGGAGAAAGGGAAGACTGTGGTGGAGTCTTCTGCCTCGCATGCGCAGCCCAGGGTCTTCAACCTTGGACAACAGGAGGCTATTAAGCAGGCGGATGTTGTCACAGGTGCGCGCAGTTTTTAATGTTATTTTATACTGTGTGCCGTGCTTGTTTTGATTATGATGTTTTAGGGTTTGTCCTTATACGAGAGTATCCGGCGCGAGCACTGTTTGACACAGGTTCTTCACATTCATTTCTGTCTGAAGATTTCGTCTTTCATATCGGGCTACCTATCCGGACCACGACAGACAGTGTAAAGGTGTTGTTACCTAACAGATGTTTGATGTGCGCGGATAAATCTTGTGGTCTTGAGGTCAAGATAGGGAGTCAGGAGTTTAAGGTGGAAACATTAGTATTGCCGATCAAGGAATTTGATATAATCTTTGGTATGGACTGACTTTCAGAGCAACGTGCCTGTATAGATTGCACTTCAAAAGAGGTCACACTCGGGCAGAATACCGAACAAGAGACCAAGTTCATTGATATACAAGGGATGAATGAGATGTTGTTATCTGCTCTCCAAGTCGTAAAGGCAGTTCGGAAGGGTGCGGAGGTTTTCTTCACACTCGTAGAGGCGGTGGGGCTGAAGGCTAGTGTGAGTGAAGTGCCGATTGTGTCAGAGTATGCTGATGTGTTTCCAAAGGACCTTCTGGGGTTACCTCCCCAAAGGGAAATCGACTTCGCTATCGAGCTGGTGCCGGGTGCGAAACCTGTGGCCCGTTCGCCGTATCGGGTAGCGCCAAAAGAGATGGCCGAACTGAAAGTTCAGTTGCAAGAGCTATTGGAGCAGGGATACATACGCCCAAGTATGTCACCTTGGAGCGCGCCTGTTCTTTTTTTGAAAAAGAAAGACGGTAGTTTGCGGCTATGTATTGATTATCGCAAACTAAATAAGCTGACGGAGAAAAACAAGTATCCGATTCCACGGATCGATGACTTGTTTGATCAGCTAGTAGGCTCAACCGTCTATTCCAAGTTGGATTTGAAATACGGGTATTACCAATTGTGGATTAGGGAAGGTGACATTCCCAAGATGGCGTTTGGCACACGCTACGGTCATTATGAGTTCACAGTGATGTCGTTCGGCTTATGTAATGCGCCTTCGGTATTCATGGATCTCATGCATCGAACGTTCCGCGAATACTTGGATCTGTTTGTGATTGTGTTCATTGATGATATCCTTGTGTACTCACAGTCGGAGGAAGATCATGCAAACCATTTGCGACTGGTATTGCACACCTTGCGGAGGAATAAGCTGTATGCCAAGTTCGCTAAGTGTGAGTTCTTGCTCTCGTCGGTGGCTTTTTTGGGTCATGTGGTAAGTGGAGAGGGCATAACGGTGGATCCGGCAAAGATAAGTGTCATTCGTGATTGGCTAGTGATGTCTTCGGTGACCGAAGTCAGGAGTTTTCTTTGACTGACAGGCTACTATAGACGATTTGTGGCGAACTTCTCCCGGATTGCTTTGCCTTTGACTACGTTAACGAGAAAAGATCAGAAGTTCGTTTGGACGCTGGAGTGTGCGCGAGCTTTTGAGGAGCTAAAAGGTCGTTTGACCACGACGCCTGTTTTGACGTCGCCATGTAGTACCGACGGTTTTGAGATATACAACGATGCGTAAGAAAGCGGCTTAGGCTGCGTTCTCCTGCAGTTTGGCAAGGTGATCGCTTATGGCACATGTCAATTGAAAGTGCATGAACGTAATTACCTCGTCCACGACTTGGAGTTGGCGGCGGTGATCTTTTCGCTAAAGTTGTGGCGACACTATCTTTATGGTGTGAAGGTAGATATTTATACAGATCATAAAAGCCTGAAGTATCTGCTAGATCAAAAGGATTTGAATATGCGACAAAGGAGGTGGATGGAATTCCTAGGGGATTATACCTTCGACATTCACTATGTTCCCGAAAAAGGAAATGTGGTCGCTGATGCCTTGAGTCGTCGGACTCCGGTGCGGGCAAGTTGGTTGCGAATACATGATGAGCGTCTAATCCAGGAGTTGGAAGCGTTGGAGATATCCTGTGTGGAAAGGGATTCTTCGGCCGATGCATGCTTGAACTGGATGGAGGTTCAATATGACCTTGCGGACAGAGTTCGGCGGGCAACGGAGTTTGATGAAAGTCTCCAGCGCTATGCAAAGGAGGGGTCTGGTGACCAATTCTCCTGGGATGACGGTTTATTACGAAAGGATGGCCGATTGTGCGTCCCTTATGCGGGTAAATTGCGAGAAGAATTGTTATATGAAGCACACTTTACAAAGTACTCAATTCACCCTGAGAGCACAAAAATGTACAAGGACATGAAGAAATTGTTCTGGTGTCCCGGTTTAAAGAAGGACATAGCCGCGTATGTGGCTAAGTGTCGTACTTGTGCTTTGGTTAAGGCAGAATGTCAACGGCCGAGTGGTTTCCTGAAATCATTGCCGGTTCTGCAGTGGAAGTTTGAGGATATTTCTATGGATTTCGTGCACGGATTGCCGAGATCGCAACGCGGAAATGATTTAATCTGGGTGATTGTAGACCGGTTGACAAAGATGGCTCACTTTCTACCGAACAAGCGGGACGATTCAGTGGAAATATTGGCAAAGCTCTATGTGGAGCAGATTGTTCGATTGCACGGTGTTCCCCAGAGCATCGTAAGTGACCGAGATGAACGATTTACTTCGAAAGATTGGAGGCTAATCCATCAGCTGTTGGGCACGAAGTTAGCATTCAGTACGGCCTTTCATCTGCAAACGGATGACCAAACTGAACGAACCAACAGAACGATGGAGGATATGCTCCGTATGTGCGCCCAAGACTTCGGTAAGAAATGGGAAGATCATCTTGTTATGGTAGAATTTGCCTATAATAATAGCTACCAAGCGAGCATCGACATGACACCGTTTGAAGCTCTGTATGGTCGCAAGTGCCGTACACCGTTAGCTTGGTTAGAAACTGGCGAATCCAAACTTTTGGGGAAAAGGGAAGTCGAGGATGCTAACTCAACAATACACTCTATTCGAGAGAGACTACTAATAGCCCAGGATCGGTAAGCCAAGTATTATAATGCTAAGCACCGGAACGTGGAGTTCGCGGTGGGTGACTGGGTCTATTTAAAGATTAAACCCTTCAAAGGCGTATCTCGGATTCGGTGGTTGAAAAAGCTAAGTCCGCGATACCTTGGTCCGTTTGAAGTGGTGGAGCGAGTTGGGGAAGTTGCCTATCGGCTAGTTCTTTCAGCGGAATTGGGTGGACTGCATGATGTGTTCCACATCTCGGTATTACGAAAAGAAGTCAAGGATCCAACTCAAGTGATTGAGAATGATCGGGTGCCGGTTGAGTATGGGCTAACGACAAAGGTGAGGCCCATTCAGATCGAGGATCGTGCCGAGAAACAGTTGCGGAACAAAATGATCGGGATGGTCAAAGTCCGGTGGGACAATTGTGGCCAAGAAGAGCTAACATGAGAGCGAGAGCAAACCATGCGAGCCGAGTTTCCCGAGTTATTTTCGTAACATGTTCGCTCGTTTGTATATGTGATAGAAACATATATGTCTCTTATTGTGTTATGTTGTTATCTCCCTACTGTCTTCAAATTTCGGGACAAAATTTTATTAAGGAGGGGAGGATTGTAACACCCCAGAAATCTCAAAAGGTCAAATTGAGGTTCAGGCTGGTTGACACGGCCTGGGACACGAGAGTGTCCTAGGGCGTGTCTAGGGTACACGGCCTGGGACACGGGCGTGTCCCAGGGCGTGTTCTTATTGGTCGACGATCGTTGAGCCAACGATCGTTGAGTGTCGACACGGCCTTGGACACGGGAGTGTCCCAGGGCGTGTCCTGCTAAGATGGCGTTGAGTGGCGCTGAGTGAAGTGGCGTTGAGTGGCATTGAGTGGTGACACGGCCGGGGGACACGGGCGTGTCCCAGGGCGTGTCATGCCCAAATATTAGCCAGAATGTCCCGAGAAGGACATGACTTGGAGGCCCAGCCGTGTCGATCGTGACACGGGCGTGTCCAAAAGTCACCCGGGCGTGTCCAGTGCCCGTGTGGTTCTCGGGAAAAATGGCGATTTCCGTCTCGATGGGGGAACACGCCCCTCGACACGGGCGTGTCAGGTGTCGACACGGGCGTGACCCGGGCGTGTCGACACCCGTGTTCTGGTTTGGCTTAAGTCGGTTGCTGACCGTTTCAGGAACACGGCCTGTGACACGGGCGTGTAACTACCCGTGTTCGGCCCAGAAAATTAATTTCAGGGCTGATCAGAGCCGTTCATTTTCTTTGACCAGGATCCAATGGTTTGGGCTTTTCCCTGGGTTGATAAGGCCGAAATTATAGAAGAGAAAGCTCATTTGAGTTTCATCATTCTCTTTCTAAAGTTAAGAGAAAGAGGAGAGCAAGGTGAGGAAGAAGAAGGGGAATCCGGCTGCCGGTGGTGCTGCGGTGGTCCAAATCGCGAGCCGAGTTCGGATTTACGAAGGCAAAGCTATTGCGAAGGCTTTCATCCGTCTCAATTCTCTCCATGGCCCCGAGGCGAATTCCAAGGGTAACGATTTCTTTCTTGGACATGTGAAGTCCTTCTTTCCTGCATTTGCATAGGGAAAACCCTTCCCCGCGAGTGTGCGGTGGGTTGTGGTGTCCCTTGGGGTAGATATGTGAAGTCCCCCTTGTTAGAGTCCAGAATTGGAGTACGGATCTAGGCATGCTGTGTGAAGCCCATCTGGACGTGTTGGTCAGGATTGGTGATGCTTTGTTTGCATTTCGGAGGAGCCTCCGAGTGTTTGATTGTTTGTGTGCAATCTGTGGTGGATACCTGTCGCTTGGTGCAGCAGGAAGTACTGGAGGAAGTCCAGGAAATTGTGCGAGTTGGGTTCAACTCTTGTGGTGGACGGGCAAGGTGAAGCTGTACCCGCGTCAGTCCAGTCTTGAGTCTGACGATGTGAGCAACGGGATAGGCGGATCTGTACCCGCATTATGGCTGTCTAACCTTGGGTGCTTAAGGCCCTGTTAGGATCACATAGCGAGAGTCGACGGCTTGCGTGCCAATCAAGACTAGAATGCTCATTGGTGGGATCCACTGTTTCTTGTACACCCGAATGTGCCCTGAGTGCACGGAGCGTCGGGCCGTCGTGCCGACGTTTGTGATATGTATTGACTGTGCGGTTGTGAACGTCTTGCGTGGTTTGCTATATATATATCATATTGGAAAATACTATGCAGGGATGGAATTCCGCTGCCCCGTGCCAGGGGCAGGGTCGTTATAATTGGTCAGCTAAATGCTGATCGTTGCCCTATTTGCCACCGCTTGGTGGATTGGTTCTTGCAGGTGCTGGAGGTACTGGTCCGAGCGGGACTTAGCAGGCTAAAGCCCAAGCTGCGTTGCTGCCCTCGAAGGCTTTGTTTTGTTTCTTCTTGTTCATGTGTGGCCGGCCTGCGTGCCGATGTCTGTAAACCACACCTTGTTAAGAGAAATTTTGTAAGGCTTTAAGGCCAGCTGCTTTGTTTGTATACATTCCTATGGTTTAGTGGACAGTTCTTATTTTGCTTGAGTTCAAGATTTCAACCGTGAAGCTTCCGGTAGAATGCTCTGTGTTAGGATGCGTTGGTTTTGATATTATTTCGTAGCGTCTCCGCCTGTTTGTGGAATATGGTGTAGGGCCCCGGCCGGACCATCTATTATATTCTTTTTGATGGGTAGAGGTGTTACATCGAGTGCGTTGAGTGTGTTGACTGAATCAGCCCTTGTCGTCGAGTGCGTTGAGTGTTCAGTCTTTGGCGCCGAGTGCATTAAGTGTTCAACCTCTGACATCGAGTGCTTTGAGTATAGCTTCTTAGGCGTCGATTGGCTGTAGTTTTGGTGTCGAGTGAATTTAGAGTCTGTAGACTTGGCGTCGAGTGAACTCAGAGCCTGTGTCTTGGCGTCAAGTGAACTCAAAGCCTGTGTTTTGGCGTCGAGTGAACTCAAAGCCCGTGTTTTGGCGTCGAGTGATCTCAAAGCTTATGTTTTGACAATTTTGATGTGTCCGTCGAGTGACTTATATATTCGTTGAGTTTACCTTAACAACTTCTGGTTTTCTTCTATTTGCATCGTTATGAAAATTTGATGCTAAGCCTTGATTTTCGTTTCGTTGGTTTATATAATGCATTATTGTCGGTGGTCTTGGTTATTTATATATTGCATGGTTATATAATGCATGGATATTTGTGGCCCCGGGTTGGCAGTGGATAAAGGACCACCACCTTATGGGTATATATAGAATGGTTATTTGTGGCTAGGTTGACAGTGGATAAAGGACCACCAAGTTGATGCCAGTTTGTGAATCATTACACCTGATGGATTTTTTTCTCGTCTTATGGACTGTTGGTTTGTGTTGGACAATGTGACCCCGGCCCCCACCACAATGCCTTTTTGAGATGCTGGGTCTGAAGATTGGTGTTGGACAATATGACCCCCAACTTAGCACCGTTTTTACCGGTGTTAATGATTCACGTGTTTTGAGCTCATCAGTCTCTTTTGTTTATATACATATACATATATGTTCTTATGCATGCACTTACAGATGTTAACGAAGCATGACTTTATATCACACTTGGTGCAATTTCTTATACTTAAGACTCTGAAAATTTTTCATTGCTTATTATTTTATGATTTATATATTGTGGTTTGACAATTATTTCTGACTTGGGCTGGTAACCCTTTAACTCCTCTTGGTCATTTACCTTTGGTTTTCTTTTTGCCACTTGTACCTTTTGCTGAGACATACTTTTCTTTTGAATGCCTCAGGCTCGGAGCTGTAGCAGGTTGGGTAGCTAGAGTTGGTGGCCTCAGGTGTTCTACACCAGTAACATCGGTTCATACCTTCCCTTCATGAGGTAGTTTTGTTGTTCTTATTTAGTTCAGACATACATGTTTTATGGTGAGTTTGCGTTAGGTTGTTGACGCTCACTGGATATTTTGGTAGATGATAATATACTTGCTAGCTGCCTAGTCTCTTCTAGATAATTTGTTGATTTTACTTGCTCTTTGGGAAAGTTTTATGTTAGGATTGCATGTTGATTATTTTAAGTATTAAAGTATCATTATGATTACCTCATTCATAGCATATTTCAAGCCAAGTCAATCTATTTTAACTACGTAAAAATGCTCTTTATATATTAGTATTAAATCTAGAAGTATGCATATCATGAGTTGTCCTGTTTGGATGGTTATGCTCATGTAAGACGTTAATCGATATAAACAAAGTATTTTCCGCAGCGTATATTCATGTTTTCACTTATGCACTAGTTGATTCACTGGGCCGAAGGATACGACTATCAAAACTTAACTTAAATTGCAGTTTTCATCATAATAAACTTGAGAATTTCATGATAAGTGTCAGGAGTAGGTTCTTGTCTGAGCGTCTGAAGTTATCCCGTGCACGACGTATCATCACGACGTATGTTTCTCTTACTTTGATATATTGTTAAAATGCGGAGAAAATGCAGGTTGTGACAGATGTGATCTGCTCCACATCTACTGTATCCTTCCCCTTCATCAGAGTGATATACATATGTTTCTATGGCGTCGAGAGAGAGGTAAGAAGTAATAAGACATTATCTTATTACTCCACCTTCACACCAACAATATGTAGTTGGCTAAGAGGGTCATCAAACACGTTGAAGTGTTCTTGTAGGTTATTACCCTCCTACATCTATAGGCTGTACATTCGCTGCTTCGATAATAGCGTCATGATCATCGACTTGCTCATATAAAGTCTCTCAAGCTTCTCCCGCAACATGACAACATACACTTCAATACAGATGTTGAACATCACCTTGTCGTCGACGCACATCCTGATGGCGTTGGTGACGCGTTCATCCATCTCAATCCACTGATAACCCTTCACTAGAGCGAGCAAAGAATTACGCGCCCGAAATACTTTGATTAACCTCTGCTCAAGCAGCATGTCCTTGACCCAAATCTGTCATAGAAGGAAATTTCTGCTACCGTCAAATTTCTCCACTAAATATCGGGCCTACACTTTGTTCTTCGCTGCCATTGTTGCCCATAGTATCTCTAGGCAATCTGATTAATTCACATATCAGATCTGGGAAGATAAGGAGCAGACCAATGTCATCATCTACAGTTAACCCAAAACTAAACTGGAACATCTAACCAGTCACCTACTCGGAACCTGACTCTGATACAACTTGTTGTAAAATCCGGTACAATACACAAACACTGCTATAATGAACGTAAGATATATAAGAACACAACACAACGTGCAAATGCATAATCAATAATATAAATGCAAATACATGAAAAACGAGTAAAGAAATGACCGTCCGATACTCCGATGAAATGCACGTGGATGAGCTGGACACGCGCGATCTGTGCGAGAGTGGTAGATCTGGACTGCAATTCGCCTAGCGGATGCACAAGATTCACCAGACCTTCAAAGTCGATGTTCGACGTTCAACCGCACCACCAACGGTGAAAAACACCGTCGTGATCAACTGCACTCACACACACCTTTGATACCATGTCTCTCCACTCTAAAGAACGTCCGCCGCAACGCCAACGACTTTCTCTCCAAGACTGGCGATAACACCCTCCAACACCGACGACTATCCTCCAAGACCGACGGCAACCCCACGAAGCCCGACGAACCTCCTGGAGGCCGGCGGCCTCCCTAGTCGCAATAGAAAAGAGGAAGAATGAGAGAGGGAGATTGGCGGCGTTCTTCGTGAATCGTGAGCCCGACTGGCGACTACACTCATGCAAGAGAGGGAGGGGCGGTTGCTATTTTTCTCACGCTCGAGCGCATTGAAGGAGGGGAGCATATTATATTTTATATTAAGGTTTGACGCCAGGATCCAATCAAGCCAAAAAGACAACATAAGGATTTGTTATTTTTTATTCTACACTTGGATTTGGCAAAGTTCATTGTAAAATTTTCATTTCCAAATGTCTTCATTTTTTTCTTTTAGCACAGGAGAGCGAAGTGAGAAGGAAGAAGGAAAAGCCAAATTAGGATCTTGTTCTGATTTTAACATTTTTGGGAGCAAAGTGAGAAGACAATCATGTTGTAATTTTGTGATTTTTACTTTTTAATGAGATAATCAAGTGCGGTGCCTTTAATAACTTTGCGGTTCAATTAATAATTAACAGTGCGTCTATCAATTATTGAAAAAGTACCGTGCCTCTAACAAAAGATTGCAACTAGCAAAAAGTGCGATGCCTATAACAATTCTCTTAAATATTATATTAGTGACAGACACGGGCCTCCGCCCCTACAACCAACCACGACAGTATCCCGATCACGACAGTGCACGAGGCGGGCCCCAATGCCTTGCGTGACAACACTTCGGTCACGACATTGCCTCGACGTGATGACGCTCCCACCGCTGGAAACCCCCGAACGCTATACTCCGCCTGTCGCTTATTTTTTTCCTTGTGCATGAAAGTTTCCGAGCAACAGTGAGAGCATATTTTTTATTGTAGAAAATAAAATTTGTATATATAAAAGCATATATTTTAGAATTAAAAAACCACAAAAATTGATGAGATTAAAATACTTATTACAAGACTGATAAAATCAAAAAAACCAATGTTCAACCAAAGTTATTTTTCTTTTTTAATTTAGTAAGTATAGATATAAATTTAAATCAATAAATTTTCTTAATTTATAATACATAAGTACATATATTGAGATAAATAAAGAAAAACAACATCCTTTAATACTTTAAATCTTTAATTCATAAATAGAAAAAAAGAGAGTAAATTTATAAATGTATAATCAGACTGCTGTTGCTGTGCGAAGCTCCAAGGTTATCCGAAAATGGTCTCTCTTCACTGCGCTTTCCGCCTAGCTTCATTGTCACCGTGGATTGCATCGCCCAGGGAGTGGGACTCTTTGCGGAATCCCAACCCCCTCATGTCGTCGCCGTCGCCGTCGTCGTCGCCGTCGTCGTCGCCGTCGTCGTCGCCGTCGCCCTTGGTATGTGTCCGGTCTTGAAAAGTTCATCTCTATAATGTCAAATCTAATTCTGGACAATCAAAGTGTGTACGGAATGTTATAGTTTTGGTGAAAGCATCATCTCCTGTTCGTTATCATCATCCTGAATCGAGATTTTCAGCTTTCAATTTCGTTTCCAAATGCTCTAACCCTAGGGATTGAATGTCATTTCAATAGTTTTTTCAAACTAAGCATTGTGATTCGATTCTTGATGCCAGTCATTCACAAAGAAATTCAGGAAATAGAAATTTGTGTTTGGCAAAATAATTATTTGCAAACATGCATTTTTTTGGTGGGAACATGATATTATTGTTCACCCCAGTTCTTCAACCAAACAACAGTCAACAAACATAGAAGTGATGAAGTGTAGTATGGTATAAAATGAGAGAAAATGAAGGGTTTGTCATATAGGGGTTCTTTCACTTACCCATTAGATGCAAACATGTCCCCATTGAGCATGCCAACAGATTATAGCGAGACATGATGTAACGCCAGCTGAAGCCTTCGAGAACCCTCCGGCCACACAAGGCTGCATAGGTTATTCGGACCGTCACTTGGCAGGATTTAGACATGCCCCACGCCCTCTATATGGAGCAACACACTACTGCGTGTGATCCCATTCAATCCACTCAAAAACGCTTTGCCCAGGAACTACAACAGGTTACACTTTCTTTATCAAAATCTCAGCATCAACAAGAAAGGTTTCAGTAACAGGAAGAACACACCCAATAGGCGAGTAGAGTGCGCAATCAGACGATTGCGGAGGGGTGTGCGGACAGGCCGGCAGGCGAGCTGGGCACAAGACAGTAGGCAGGCGGGCAGGCGAACAGGCAGACAGGCAAGTTAGCGAGCTGGTCACAAGCCAACGAGCAAGCAAATAGGCGAACAGGAGGGCAGGTTGTAAGCAGGTGAGCAAGCAGGCAGGAGATCAACAATGAGGAGGTCGCGCGACAAGAGGCTGAGCAGGAGCGTCAGAAAAATTATTAAACCAACAATAGAGGAATATAGGAGAGGAAAGGGAGCATGCAGAGGGGCGGGCTGCCAAGAGGAGGTCGTCGGGTAGCACCAGGTTGGAAGGCGGACTGAAGGAGCAGACAGGGTCCGACTGGGAGCAAGGGCTTCAACCGGAAATGAGAAGAGGTTTGAATGGCTCTGATACCATGTACGAAACCAAAGGAGAGTGTGAATAATTAAATATTCGAAATAATATCATTCTCAATCTTGCAATATTACATGTACAAGGAGCTCCTTTATATAGAACAAGGGAGAATGATCACAAATGAAAAAGGCAATGTGGGACTAAAGAAGTCTAAAAGAGAGGGCCCAATGAGCCATTTATACATGGGCTATTTAATGTTCTAACAAGGTTAAATTATCCGATGACCATGATAGTTTGACGGATAATTTAAACTAACTCTCAATATACAAGTTCAAAAATAAAAAATAAAAAATAAAAAATACATATAAAATGAAAAATCGATCCAGTGTCAAATCGAAATCACGGTCTCCGACTGTCCATCTAACGATCCAAAAATTCAAACTTACAAATATCTAAACGGACGTCAATTGTTCTCCATCATGTTACAACAAGTATCTAAAAAACAAACAGAGGCCCAATTTCATATTTGTATACCCATTTTGATATGATTTGATTTGATTTCATCATGCATAAATATGGTTAGACTGATTGGACACGTGCATGAAATGATAAAAAATGTACCAATTAGGAACACATAGATTTAACGTTTAAATGATTAGTGAGGAGAATGGAATATAGATGAAAGTTGTTCAAAGTGATATTCTTTAATTAGATTTAACAACTAAGGTATCAGTCAAAATGAAATACTTAAAAATGAGGATTGATAAGACCCATGCGGATTGGTTTGGATAAGGCTACCAATGGTGATGAATTCCATCATGTGTGTATCTTTTATTTGAACTTGTCATGTTTTGTTCTTTCTTACTTTCTTTGCCTTCTGTATTAATCCCTCTCTATTATTTTGACACTTTGGGTCTCTGTTGTCAAGCAGAAGGGCACAAAAACATGTTGAACTTGTCCTTCATGTCCCCGTTTTGTTAATTGCAGGATGGCAGTAATCAATCTAAGTTTTTATTAAAAAATGGAGTCCTTATAAGGATTCATGATAAAAAATACCAGCCAAAGAGCGCCATTATTAGAAATGACCACCCACAAAATGCCGATTTCCCACGGTACTACTCTAGGAAGGAGAAGAAGCCATTTCCAATCCCCATAGTTGAGCTGCGGCGAGCTGCAAGGGAGAGGATAAAGAAGTCAAAGGGAATGCCCAAGGGCCCCACGCCTCCTCCAAGGAATGGTATGCTGGTCAAAAGCCTTGTTCCTGTTGCCTATGAAGTGCTGAATGCAAGAATTTCCCTCATCAACAGTCTGAAGAAGTTAATGAAAGCAGTACCAGTACTGGCCTGCAGGTAACCATCTTCCTGCATTCCTCCTCCTTCAAACAATATCATTTATTTCTGATATTTCTTTGATGAACATCAGTCTTCCACAGGCATTGCAACGAGATCCATGTCGGGCCGACAGGGCACCCCTTCCGATCATGCCGAGGCATCCGGGCTGAAAGTCGGCGGGGCCTTCATGACTGGACGAGTGCAAACTTGGAGGATGTGTTTGTTCCCATCGAAGCCTATCACCTGTTCGACCGATTTGGAAGACGCATATCCCACGAGGAGCGATTCTCCATCCCTCGCATCCCAGCTCTTATAGAGCTCTGCATACAAGCTGGTGTTGACCTCCCTGACCTCGATACCAAGCGGCGGAGAAAACCAATCATTCGTCGTGGGAAGAACGACATCATTGACGCCAACGAAGACGATCTTCCCGATGATCTTGACCTTTATGCCAAGTTTAGGAGACCAATTCTCGCCGAGATCCCCGACTCCGAGGTAACTCCACCAGTCGGATCGGAGCAAGTGGCCATGCTCGCATTGGAGACATTCGAGGCATGGGAGATGGTGAGGGAGGGGGCTGGGAGGCTGATGAGAAAGTACGCCGTGCGTGTTTGTGGGTATTGCCCCGAGGTGCACATTGGATATAGTGGTCCCAAGACGCAGAACTGCGGCGCGTACAAGCATCAACAGAGAAACGGGCAACATGGTTGGCAAAGGGCAATCCTGGATGACCTGGTTCCTCCAAGGTATGTGTGGCATGTGCCGGATATCATGGTTGAGATGCAGAGGGAGCTGAGAAATTTCTATGGACAAGCTCCGGCGGTGGTTGAGCTCTGTGTGCAAGGGGGAATGGAGGTGCCTGAAAAGTACAAATCAACCATGAGGATGGACATCGGCATACCGACCAGCTTGAGGGAAGCAGAAATGGTTGTGTGAGGGGAATTCTGAGCTTGAGGGAGGCAGAAATGGCGATGTGAGGGGAATTCTGAGCTGGTGTTAGATTGAGTTGAGGAATTTCTGATGGAGACTTTGAAATCATGGATTAGCAGCAGGTTGAGTACTGTGGTTGCTGTTTCTCCCGGGCTTGCTTCAATATGCTATGGAAGATGGAAGGGGTCATGTATAATGGCTCTTATAATTCGAGGTTGTGGTATGCCTCTATTCTTGATGTATTAAATTTTAATTATTTTCAAATCTAATTCTGGATAGTTAAGTATTTGACCAATCTTGAACGATCAGGTTTTTTTACTTGAAGATATGATTGCGGTAAAGGTATTTTCTCAACTGGTGTTTCTCTCATATGCTAATTTTAGTTTGAATGATGTTAAATTGTTGTTGTTTAGGTTGATTTTGTATGTAAGGTTTAGGTTGACATTATTAGATGATGTTTATATATATATGTAACATACCTTGGGTAGAGAAGTGTGAGAAAATCCATTATTCCTATCATGGTATCAGAGCTACTCTAGGGTTTCCCGTGCCTGTGCGGTCGCCGTCCTCTCCAGCGATCGATCCTGCGCAGATTTTCTCCAGCATGAAATCCCGCCGAAGTGTTGTTGCTGGGCCGTCGTCGACCTCGGCAAGCCCTAACTCGACGACCCAGAGCGACGCCTCTCTCACGGCGCAGTTCCTGCTCCACAACGCCACTGCTACTGGGTCGACGTCGACTACAGAGACACTATTCCGTCGATCCAGAGCAACGTTGGAGCTGTCGACCTCCTGTCCATTCCGGTTCCGCCGACGCCAGAGCCGCCGAAACTTGGGATCTAACGGTTCTATCTTCACCTCCGACGGATTTTTCTTCGTTGGTTGCTGCACATCTTCGTCTTCCTCTTCACGACACCGTTTCTCGCCGATAGACACGTCGAAGAGCATCAGAACAAGCAGCTTCTCCTTTCTCCCGACACCGGATCCTGCAGCTCCCGCTGCTCTCATTTTCCTCGACGGAAAACGCTGTCCCCTGCAGCCCGAAGCCAACCACCTCCGTTGCCGTCCGTAGCACGCTGCTCTCCACTGTCTATTACAGCCCGTCTGATTTCATTGTTTTCGTTGCTTTCGTTGCTTTCTGCTTTTCAGCCGATTTACTGTGATCCCGATCGCTTGTACACAGCTTCAATTCGCTTGATCCTTGGATCCTATTCAGCTGATCCGTGACTTTCGACACTCCCACTCGTTTTCGCCGAGCCCGTTTGCTGTCTCCTGCAGCCCGCATATCACTACCAACCTTCTTCGCTGCATCTTGCAGCCATGGTTATCAGGATCGCGATCTGGATCGTTGGATCTTACGATCCTACGATTCAGATTTTCTAAATCGATCCGGATCTTACCTAAGATCTAAATTGGCACATCTACGACTGGGATCGCGATCCGGATCTTAGGATCTTTAGGATCGCGATCCTGATTCTACCGGTCTGACCAAAGATAACTATAAACATGTTGAACCATATTTCGACCCCATTCAACCGGTCCAACGCCCATAATCCATTGTTTAACCTTATTCCAATCCCGCCTCATACTCCATCACAAAATCATATCATGCTGCTTTACTGTATCCCAAGTGTCGATTGTCGACTGCAAATTAAGGCCAAGAGCGGCTTCTTCGGTCGCTTCCAGTCCAGATTTGTTTTTATTGTCAGTAAATATTTAGCGTCTTACCTGAAAGGCTGAAACTGAAATTGAACTTAATATGATATTATCTTTTTGATTTAATTATTCAAAAAATTAATATAGTTATTCACATACTACTCAATTTATTGATTTTTTTTAATTGAGCATGAAATTTAATGATACAAAATTCAATTTTATTTTTTAGTCTTAATTTATGAATGTTGTAGGATCTTGAGATTCTCGATCTGATCCTACGATCTGATCCGATATAACCTCAAAATGATCCCACTTAGGATCTCGATCCTGACAACCTTGCCTGCAGCCCGCCGAACTCCGCCGACCTTCTCCGTCTTCTATTGCTTCGATGGTGTTGTCTCACACCGTCTCTGTTTCTCAGTCGGCGGCCTTCGCTCTTGCAGGTATCTCTCCGTCCGATTGGTTGCTTAACTCTGGAGCGTCTTTTCACATGACCTATGATGCTACACACTTTTTGTCCTGTCAGCCCATTTCCTCTGCCCTTAGTATCATGGTTGCAGATGACACCATTCACCCCATCATTAGTCATGACCTTTTTCATACCAACCATTTTCATATTCCCGATGTTGCCTACATACCTCAGTTATCCATGAACCTTATATACGCCAACCAGCTCACATCTCATGGTTGTCTGGTTGCCTTTAGTGAGTTTACATGCCGTGTGCAGGATCGTCGAACCGGGGCACTCCTTGGGGCTGATCGTCGTCGTTGCGGGGTGTACGTTCTTGATCTTCTTCACCTTCCATCTACTTCATTGTCACCTGCATCTTTCTCTCTTTGTCTTTCTTCAGTGGGTTTCGCTCAGTGTCATCATCGTCTTGGTCATCCCAGTGATTCACGTCTAGCTTCTCTCATCAGTCATGATTTCCTTGGTCGTGTCTCTATTGATCGGTCTCACTCATGTTTGGGTTGTAAGCTCGGTAAACAACTACAACTCTCCGTCTAGTGAGTCTAGGTCTCAGCGTCCTTTTGATTTAGTTTATTCTGATGTATGGGGACCCACACCTTTTGTATCAAAGGGTGGACACTGGTACTATGTTCTTTTCATTGATGACTATTCTCGTTATTGTTGGGTCTATTTTATGCACTCTCGCTCTGAATTTTTTCAGATCTATGTTACCTTTTCTACTATAGTGCACACTCAATTTTCTGCTTCTATATGCATTTTTCGTTCTGACTCACGGAGGAGTATCTCTCTCATGCTTTTCGAGATCTGCTAGCTACCTACGACACTTTTCCTCAGCTTGCCTGTCCCGGTGCACACACTCAGAATGGCACCGCGGAAAGGAAACATCGTCATATTATTGAGACAGCTCGCACCCTTCTTATCTCCTCTCACGTTTCTCCTCATTTCTAGGCTGAGGCTGTTTCCACTATTGTCTATCTTATTAATCTGCAGCCCTCCACTTTCCTTCGGGGTCAGTGTCCTGATGTATCTATACTCTCGACCCCACGTTACACTCATCTTTGTGTTTTTGGATGTCAATGCTATGTTCTATTCTCTCCGCGTGAGCGTACTAAGCTCTCTGCTCAGTCTGTTCCTTGTGCCTTTCTTGGATACAGTACTGAACATAAGGGATATCTATGTTATGACTCTGTTGCACGTTGACTTCACACCTCACGCGATGTTACCTTTGACGAGTCTCTCCCTTTCTTCGTGTCGTCTGTCCACTCGACCTCACACTCATCCGTTACTCCCTCTGACGTACGGTTTCTCACTCTTCCCATCTCTCCGACTCATGTATCCTCCCCTCCGGGTATGTCCACCTCCACTTCCCTTGCCACAATCTACTCCGTCACCTCCTCCTCCCTTGCCACAGTTTACTTCATCTCCTCCTTCCTTGCCGCAGTCTACTCCGCTACCAAGAAAAAAAAACTAGTTTTGAGCATAAAATGCATGAATTTTTTTAGGTGAGCTCGGGCGTTCACGAACGACGATTCATCACCACCGCGTTCACGATAGCCACCACCATGCCAAACGGAGCCGTAATCTCTTTATTGTTTGTGGTAATAAGCAGATGCATGCATAACTACACATTTAGCAGCTTGTAGAAGAGCTCCGAGAACCTCTCCATATCCTCTCGCGGCAGCGCCACCAGTGCATTCACGATAGCATTCTTCGCTCCGACGATGCTGATGTGGTAAAGGAACAATTTTTTCCACTTTGGTACTAGTACCTGAATTGAACAAAGAGATTGGTCCTCTATCTTCACCCCTAACCCTTCCTCAGGCGCTGCAAGCTGCCTGAAGACCGGGTTTGGGTACTCGAGCTCTCCCAATTCGTCAACCCTCAATTCGCTTTCCGCCACCACGTACCCCACCCCAGCGCAGTTACACTAGATGGCTAGCCGCTCCACCATTCTCAACCTCCCTGCGAGAAAGTCGCACATCACCAGCAACCTCTCCATCGCCGACCGCACGATCTGCGCCTCTGTCTCAAACCCAAACCCCGACTCCTTCGAGGCAAAGAATTGGACTGCCTCGACGCTGAAGTTGAGGACTTGATCGATGTTCGAGAGGAACATCGTACGCTTCTCCGCCGGCTCCGACGGGCAGAGCACGGAGGAGTTGATGATTTTCAGCTTGAGGTCATCCAGGAGCTTCAGCGCCTCTCTTCGACGCATTGAACCATCACCCAGTGCTGCTAGGGATGGTTATCGATCGCTCGCTCCTTTGTGTTTGTGTTGAAGTCCCGTGCCTTTAAGTTTTATACAGATTTGGTTGAGCATTAGATGAATGAATTATTAGAACATAAATAAACTAAGAATGCATTTACAAATACAAATGGCAGAAAAGTGGAGGAAAATAAAAAAAATCAACGGAGTAAAAATTAATTGTTGGAAATATTCTTCAATGGCTTGCATAAATTAATTTAAGCCGGGTTGAAATTGTGCATGTGCTCAATAAGAGATCAAGTCAACTCCCAATGTCCACTCGCCTGCAAAAATGACCAAATTCGTGATAGACGGGCTAGACAATTTCACGCCTCATTTGAGTGAAGCAGCATTCCTTCATTATTTCTTTGCCACTGGAGAAAATATAGGCATATAAATATTTGAGCATTTATGTTCATGCTTGGGGTTGAGAAATCTAAACTAAAAATGAAACTGCATTGAGCCAAAAGACAGATTCCATGTTGTGCTCATTTAAGATTTTGGAGTGCATTATTTCCTGTATTATTGCTGATATATTTTGCATTATTTAACTTACGCGGGCACCTTTTCGTTCACAATTACACGCTGTAATATAAACAATGTTAAGTCTGTGTAAAACTTTAAGAAATGAAGAGGGATGTGAAGTGTTTCCTTGAGCTCAGTAAACTAATAAAGTGCATTTAAAAGCTTAACTTAATGTTAAAGCATTCCTAATGATGATGTAATTTGAGGGTTGAATGTCAAGTGCGCCTTTCTTTTATTCACGATGTTTCTTTCTCCTAATTTTCGTTGCATAGTTCGGCTTTGCTTCGTGTATGTTCAGGCAAATTCTGTTTTTAGGAGTTGTTTGGGCTTTTGTTTTATGATGTGAATTGATGATTTTTTCTTCCTCTGCATTCCTGGCTGTATGAGCCTTGCCCTCTTTTGGCTTCTTTGTGTTTTAGCCGGTTGCATCCAGTTGTGGATTTTTTATTATATTAAATTGAATAAAAGGGGGTAAGTAGAGGAGTTTATTGCCCTTACATCTTTCAGTGAGCTCTAAGCGGGCTTCATTCCTTCCTTCGATTAAATGATAAGGGTGATGCATGAGAATATGACAGTAAGGCTCCGTTTGGGGGGACTTATTTTCACCGGTCAAGCGGTCGTAACCGCTATTAAGGTCCGGTTCATGCGGTCGTAACCGCTTGACCGGTGAAAATAAGTCCCCCCAAACGGAGCCTAAATCATTTTTGCTAGTGGATTTTGAGGTGATTTTGTGCCAGCATGAAATTAAAAAGGCCCTTCTCTAGTTCTACCTTCTCCCAGCTACTCTCTCTTTCTCGAGGCCTCCTTATGTTAGAATTTCCCTTTTCCTTCTTCACCCTTTGTTGGATCACAATCCTCTTGCGGTAGCCTCTTCCTCTTCCCATCAGACTCCTCGACTGGAATTCTTGGTGGCTGTTGTTGCAAGCTTGTCTAGACCGCCTCTCCTTCTTAGAATATTTAGTGGTGAGTTAGTTAAATTACTCTCTTTATTAAAGGGTTTTTACCCCTTAATTTGAAGGGGGGATATTGGATAAGCTAGAGAGACTTGTATTCATAGTTTTAATGAAGATTTCAAGGAGTTTGCTATACTGATTTTTTTAGCATTTCTATTAGGCGCCGATCGTTTGACAAGAATTGGGAGAAATGATTTGGAATTTGGCCCAATTTCATTCCTGATGAGAATTGAAATTGTAGTCAATTCTAATTCCCACCGGAATTGGAACTGAAATAAATTCTAACTTTGATGTTCAGCTGAATACATGAATTCTATCACATCAATTGAAATTAGTAATTCCGTTGTTCGATTGCAATTCTCCATTGCAATTCTCTTGCAATTCTCCACTTTCTCCTGGACTGCCACGACTTCTGAGAGAAGACCTCTGTCATTAGTAACGTGACAGGTAGCACCGCTGTCCAGCCACCACTCAGAAGACGCACTGTGGTGACTACTCCCAATCATAGTCACGAAGGACTTGGGATCAGAGTTGTCGACCACCATGTTAGGATTATGAATAGTTATATTAGGACTGCTTATAACATCGCTCATTATTTATTTGTAGTTTTATGACTCTCCCCTCCAATGGAGTTGTAGTAAAGTGTCTTATGATCACTCTGTTGGGGGAGGCTCCGCTTAAAGTATTCTACATGTCCCTATCAAGTTTGGAATAAGTATATATTGTACCTTCAAAGTAGAGCCTAACCCTAGAGCGACACGAACCCAATGACCTGTTCCGAACTGGTCTCGACATATGCGGACATATACACAATATATCTAACACACTCTCCCCTCTAAATATTAAATGGAACAAACTTGATACACAAAAATACTATAACATATGATTTATTAATGAATCTTGGTTGTGTTGTAAATGAAAAGAGAATTATTTAACTACCGTCTATTTGTATTCTTAATTTATATGTAGTTCATTCTCCATATTTTGCTTTGATAGGATTACATTAGCCTACTCTAAATAAAATATCTACTTTTATCAATACTATACCTTAATAACTCATACAAATTTAACATGTTTAAAATATGAGAGCAAGAATAGTAGAATAGATCGATGATTGGAATCGTGTACGCCCTAAACCGGGCTTACATATATATATATAGGCTAAAAAATAATAGATAAACAATAGATATATTTAACTCTCCTCCTCAAGTTGGGAATATATATTAAGCATTCTCAACTTGTTTGTGCTGTCCTTGAAGTTATCGCTGCATAAACCCTTGGTGAAGACGTCTGCAAGCTGGTCGAATGAGTTCACAAAAGGGGTGCAAATATTTCCTTTGTCTAGGTGATCCTTGATGAAATGTCTATCAACCTCCACATGTTTGGTTCTATCATGTTGCACTGGATTGTGTGCGATACTGATGGCAGCTTTATTGTCACAGTAGATCATGATAGGGTTATTCCCCTGAAGACCAATATCACGAAGAAGAGTCCTCAACCACAATCCTTCACAAACACCTTGTGCCATAGCCCTATACTCTGCCTCTGCACTTGACCGAGCTACCACATTCTATTTTTTGCTCCTCCATGAAACGAGGTTGCCTCCCACAAAGGTGCAGTACCCCGTGGTTGATTTTCTATCGTCTTGGCTTCCGGCCAATGTTGTCAAAATCGCGATCTTGCACGTAAGATCGTACGATCTTACGATTTTTACGGGGGATATGATCTTTGGACGAGCCTAGATCACGCGTACCGTAGAAACGGTAGGATCGCCGTTTAGCATCGAAGGATCGTACGATCCTACGATCCTAAACGATCTTACCGTTTCCACAGGAAACACATATATTAACTCACGATGTCACGAACCCGAACCCATCGCAGGAATTTCGACATCTGGAGAACGAAGTCGCCCAAGGGTTCGGCCCGACACTCCCAAGGGTTCGGCCAAGGGTTCGGCCCGACACTCCCCTCCCGCGAGCTCTGCGAAGCAGCCGCTGCCCGTTGCCGCCCTATCCCGCCTGCGCGCGACACTGAGGCGTCGCTGCCGCCCTATTCCGCCTGCGCCCGACAGTGAGACGCCGCCACCGCTGGTGTTTGCTCGCCCGAGAAGGGTTCTGCCGCCACTTGCCATCCCGATCTGGTGCGAGTTCTTCTTCTCCTTCCTGCTGTTCTGTTGAGCTATTCTGCCGCCTCTTGCCATCCCGATCTGGTGCGAGTTCTTCTTCTCCTTCCTACTATTCTGTCGAGTTGTTCTGTAACTTCTGTTAACATTAACATTTCTTCCAATTATCCCTGAACATCTTTACTCTCTGATACGTTCACAAGGCATTATGGGGTATGAATATCTTGATCATAGAGTTTTATAGCTTGAATGAATAATTACAGCTAGTTGAGGAATTGTTTATACATGAAATAGGTGTGAAATAATATCTTAGTAAACTCCACTTATAAGTCTAGGTAATTAGTTCTTTAGTATAATGTTCAATCCAAGGAATTATTTATACATGAACTAGGTGTAAAGTAATATCTTAGTAAATTCATCTTACACATCTAGATAATTCATTCTTCTTTAGTATAATGTTCAACCCAAGTCAAGAAATTTGCATGCATTAGTATTAATATCTAATTTTTATTCAAAAGCATTCCCCTAAGGTTCCACCTATTTTTGTAATACGATATTTTGTGAATAACATAGCTTTAAGATCATACTCATCTTGTTGTGAATAACATAGCTTTAAGATTTGATATTTTTCTGTCATAAGTTTGACATAGCTTTAAGATTTGTATGCCTGTATGAGTTAATTTGTTGATTTTCTAGTTTCTTTTGTGTGAATATTGCTTATGAAAGTTGATGTACTTTATGCAAGTTACTAAGTTAGTGTATGCTTGAATATTTTTTTTGTTTCATGTGCTTATGGTTTGATTTGTATTGAGTAGATAGTTAAAAAAGGCTTCAAGTGGTGCTTCAGGTAGTGCAGTTGGGAGTAGCAATGCTCCTGCCACCGCTAGCAAAGGGTCTAAAACGGGCAAAAATGCTCCTAGAAGTAAGAGTGATATTGGATGGAAGTATGGCATCCCAGTTGAAGAAGATGCAAGAAAAATAAAGTGCAAATTTTGTGAGAAAACAGTGACCGAGGGAATTTATACATTGAAGTATCATTTGGCGGGTACTCAAAAAGACGTTGAAGCATGTAGAGCTGTTCCTGCGGAAGTGAAGCAAGAGATATGAGAGATTGTTGTTGGATTGCAAGAAAAATTATTGAAGAAAACAATCCCCCATGTGGAAGAAGAAGAGGATGCTGGAAATTTGAAAAGGAAAAGGGAAGATATAAGCTCAATTGGACTTTTCAAGAGAAGTGGAGCAAGTACAACTCAAAGTACCATCAATTCAATTTTCAAGAAGGGATTGCATGGAGAAGCATGCAATGATATATCATCATTCATATACAACAACGCTTTACCATTCAATGTGGTAAAAAGTGAAGAATTTCATAAGATGTGTGAATCTATATCAAGACATGGCTTGGGTTTTAAGCCTTCATCATATCATGATATCAGAGTGAAATATCTGAAGCAACAATATCAACAGACTATGGAGAATATTTCAAAACATAGAGCTCATTGGAAGAAAATGAGATGTACTATAATGACAGATGGATGGACTGATAAAAGAAGGAGAACATTGATCAATTTCTTAGTGAATAGTTCAATGAGAACTATATTTCTAAAGTCTATTGATGCATCTCATATATCCAAAACAACAAAAAATGTCTTCAAGATGATTGATGATATTGTTGATGAGGTGGGTGATGAGAATATTGTCTAGGTGGTGACGGATAACGCTGCAAATTACAAAGCCGCTAGAGAAATGTTAATGTTAAAGAGGAAAAGATTATATTGGACTCCATGTGCTGCTCATTGTATTGATTTGATGCTAGAGGATTTTGAGAAGAAGATACAAGTGTATCATGATACAATTCCTAAAGCAAAGAAAATCACGACATATATTTATTCCAGAACATCCCTCATATCTTTATTGAAAACCTTCACTAAAGACAGAGATTTGGTGAGACCGACAATGACACGTTTCATCACTTCATACTTAACTTTGGGCTGCCTTAATAAGAACAAACTTGCTTTGATAAGAATGTTCAATTTAGATGAATGGAAAGTTAGTCGATCTGCATGTTCAAGTGAAGGAAAGCTAATTGAGGAGGTGGTGATGGATAAAGATTTTTGGAAGACTATCGTCATTTGTTTGAAGGGTGCATATCCCTTAATGAAGGTGCTTCGTTTGGTTGATTCTGATGAGAAGCCAGCTATGAGATATATATATATATATATATATATATATATATTTATATATATGAGGAAATGGATCGAGCAAAAGAACACATTGCCCATGCCTTTAATGGTGTGCAAAAATTGTAAGTCAATTAGTTTCTTTTTTAAAGTATTATAGTCTTATAGATATGCGATTTTTTTTCTTATATACTAATTCTATTATTTGTGATGATTAGTTATCAACCAGTTTGGGATGTGATTGATGCTCGATAAGATAAACAATTGCACATACCATTACATGTTGCAGGCTATTATCTAAGCCCTCAATTTCACTATAGTCCATCATTTAAAGCTGATTATGAGGTGAAGCGAGGACTATATGACTGTTTAGAAAGAATGACCGGGGGAGATATTGATGAAATTTCTAAGATTGATGGCCAATTGGAGGATTTTAAGAATCAAAAAAAATTCTTTGGCTCTATAGTAGCTAAAACCGGTATTAATATCAAAACTCCGGCGGCATGATGGGATTCTTAAGGAGAAGAACATCTGGAGCTACAAAATTTTGCAAAACATGTATTGAGCTTGACATGTAGTTCTTCTGGATGTGAACGAAACTGGAGTGTATTTGAAAGGGTATAGTTACAATTTATTAAATATTTTTAATCACCAAAATTATTGTATACTAATTAATTTTTTTTTATAGGTACACACAAAAAGAAGAAATCGTTTGAAGCAAAAGACAATGAATGATGTCTTTGTGATTGCGAATTCTCGTTTGACCAATAGCAAGTTGAAGAAAACTCAGAAATATAATTTTGATGATATTCCATCTGATAATGAGTGGATTGTTGTCGATGAAGATGATGAAGAAGATCTTAAGATAGAGCCTTCAGATGTTGAAGAGGTAGCTGCTCAAATAGAAGGAGGAGAACAAGATCTTGGGATAGATGAAGGCGACGAAGATGCTTTATTGGGCAATTTGGACTTTTGCTTAGATCACTTTTTTTAATGAGATAAAGGGACTACTACTATTATTATTTACAATGCAGTTGAACTTTTCTTTTATATATATTGATTTATGATTATTGATCTACTACATATATTTATATATATATTAGATTTATTTAATTTTGTATACTAAGTAAGATCTTACCGTTTCGTGTCGATCCCACGTTTTACGATCTTACCACTGCCGACCGATCTTAGGTAAGATCTCGATCTTGACAACATTGCTTCCGGCCCAATCAACATCTGTAAACACTTCAACTTCTAGTGATTGTCCGTTTTTGAAAAGGATCCCACGACCTGGTGCCTTTTTGAGATACCGCAGCACTCTAAAGACCGCTTGCTGATGACGAACGGAAGGAGAGTGCATATGCCTACTTAGGACTCCCACAGCATACGTAATGTCAGGGCGAGTATGGGACAAGTATATGAGACGTCCAACCAAACGTTGGTATTTTGAGACATCCACTTTTTCTCCACTAGCATCTGCATCAATTTTGTGATTAGCCTCAATAGGTGTGTCCACGGGTGCACACCCAAGCATCCCAGTTTCTTCAAGAAGATCCAGAGTATACTTTCTTTGGGAGATGAAAATCCCTTGTTGGGACCGCACCACTTCAATTCCCAAGAAATATTTCAATTTTCCCAGGTCTTTAACTTCAAATTCCTTGCTCAGTTGCTCCTTCAGGTAAGTGATCCCCTCCAAGTGGTCCCCGGTAATGATAATGTCGTCCACATACACAATAAGAATAGAGACCTGGGCACCCTTTCTCTTAATAAAGAGTGTGTGGTCAGCATGACTTTGAGTGTATCCAAGTTGGAGCATGAACTTGTAAAAGCGTCCAAACCACACTCTCGGGGACTGTTTCAAACCGTACAGGGATTTCATAACTCGGCACACCTTTCCCTTGGACCCTTTGATAACAGAGCCCGGTGGAATATCCATGTAAACTTCCTCCTCCAGATCGCCATTCAGAAAGACATTCTTGATATCGAGCTGAAATAGTTCCCATCTACGGCTTGCAGCAACCGAAAAAAGCACGCTGATAGAGTTCATCTTCGCAACAGGAGCGAAGGTCTCCTGGTAGTCGATACCCTGAGCCTGGGTATATCCCTGAGCCACCAAACGAGCTTTGTACCGCTCCACTACACCATCTTGGTTTTGTTTAACTGTGTAGACCCAACGGGATCCAACCGTTCGCTTCCCTGGAGAAAGGCTCACCAGCTGCCACGTTTTATTCTTGTCCAAGGCACGCAGTTCCTCCTCCATTGCCGTTTTCCATTCAGGTATCTGAACAGCCTCCTGCCATGTCTTAGGGATAACAATAGATGAAAGAGAAGACATAAAGGCTTGATGTGCCTGAGAAAGGTGATCATAACGAATGTAGTTGGCAATGGGGTGATTGGTGCTACCCTTCTTACCTATAAGACGGGCAAGAGGAATATGGAGGTCATCATCTGAATCTGGGCTGGAGACAGGCACCGGTACTGGCGAAACATCTTCAGTCTGCACTTGCTCAACAGTCGTAGGGCGACGAGAGTATGTGTATATTATCGGAGGAGCGGAGGTGGAAGGGACGGGAGCAGATGGAGGAATAGGAAGAGTATCAACGATAAGAACGGGAGCAGGTGGAGGAATAGGATGGGGAGCAACAATAGGGAGCGGGGAGTCGATCAGCTCGTCACCAGTGCTAGTCATCTCCCCCTGACGAGGAGCAAAGTACGACTCCCCCTCACGAAAGGTGACATCGACAGTACAATAGTACCGACGTGTCGGAGGGTGATAACACCGATACACTTTGGTGGTAGAAGAATAACCGACGAAAACACACCGAAGAGACCGCACATCGAGTTTATCACGATGTGGGCTATGGACATGAACAAAACACACGGAGCCGAAGATACGAGGGGGAAGATGGGAAGTATGGACAATGTGCGCTTTTTCGAGACGAGATAGGGGCGTATCAAACGAGAGAGCACGAGACGAAAGACGGTTAATGAGATGCGCGGCTGTAAGAATAGCATCCCCCCAGTTGGATTTAGGGAGGTGCATAGAAAGAAGTAAACACCGGGCCACCTCCAGCAATTGCCTATTCTTTCGTTCGGCCACCCCATTTTGAGTGGAGGTGTGTACACACGTAGTTTGATGGATGATGCCATGGTCCGCAAGATAGGCCCCAAAGGCACCGCGATCATCATATTCTCCACCATTATCACTACGTAGCACACGTATTTTGCCTCCGAATTGTTGGACCACCATCTTATGAATTTTTTGAAAGCATAAAAAAACATCACTTTTCTTTTTAAGCATATAAAGCCAAGTAGTGCGGGAGTAACAATCAATGAACGTTACAAACCCTTTATAGCCAGATAAAGAGAGAACACGGGATGGACCCCAAACATCAGAGTGGATAACATCAAATGAATACAGACTAGGAACAAACAAATGAGTAGAACGACGACGAACATGTTTAGACTGTTCACACGCATCACAAACAAAAGACTGAAGTAAATGATGAAAGACAGGAAATAATTTAGTAAGATATAAAGGAGAAGGGTGGCCAAGGCGCTGGTGCCATCGTCGAAGATCATCAAGCGTCGGAGATCTGGTGGAAGAGAGTGCACTGGGAGAAGACGGGTTCAGCAAGTACAGACCGCCAACATTCCTACCACTGCCAAGTGTCCGCCTCGTAGCCAGATCCTGAAAAACACAAACATCAGGAAAGAATGTCACAGAACAGTGTAATGAGCTAGTCAAGTGACTAATAGAGAGTAAGTTGCGGGGAAAAAAAGGGACATGCAAAATAGAGGAAAGTGATAGGTCAGGAGAACATGGGACTGTCCCTTTGCCAGCAATGGCAGAGAGAGAGCCATTGGCAACAATAACCTTATCACGACCAGAGAGGGGAGTGTAGGAGGTAAAACCTGAGGCAGAACCCGTCATGTGGTCGGTCGCACCTGAGTCGATGATCCACTCAGAAGATGTGGAAGACACAGCATGAGCACTGGACAGACCTGAAGTGGCAACAGCAGCGTGAGAGGAAGCCGAAGGAGAGTCAGTGTGAGAGCGCAACATGCGGCGGAAGGCCTCTAACTCGGCCGCAGACAAGCCACTAGAGGTGTCCTCCAGAACCTCAGTAGAGTGTGCAGAAGACTGAACACGGTCAGCAGAAAAACGACCACCTCCACGATATCCACTTCTACCACGAGTACCAGAACCTCGACCGGATGGGGCAAGGTGCGGATGCAGGCGAAAACAGGAGTCTTTGAGATGGCCTTTTTTCCCGCAGTGACTGCAAACAGGAGGGGGGCCGCGAGAAATCCCAGCGAGCGCAGAGTAATCAGTAGTAGGTCCAAGAGTGCGGCGACGGTTCTCATCACTGAGGAGCATGCTGAATGCCTCCCGAAGGGAGGGAAGAGGCTCGCGATGGAGAACATGCAGACGAACAACATCAAACTCCATGTTAAGGCCCATAAGGAAGACGTGAACACGGAAGCGGTCTTTATCCTTCTGAAGAGCCACTGCATCAGTCGTACAGGTTGCTGTAAAGGTATTAAAGAAATCCAACTCCTGATAAAGGCGCTCAAACTCAGAATAGTAGGCAGCAACGGGCATAGTTCCCTGTCTCAGGTCCAGAACACGGCGAGTAAGCTCATATACCTGCATCGAACTGCCTGCCTGGGAGTAAGTATCACGGGCACTCGTCCAAATATCGTATGCGGAGTCCAACAACATATAACTCCGATACACCTGAGGAGACATCGAATGAAGAAGCCACGGGACGACCAAAGAATTGTCCGCATCCCATTTGCGCCACGAGGGATCGGAACGTGATGGCTCAACGAGAGTACCATCAAGAAGGCCATATAACTGGTGGCTGCGAATCGCATGTTGAGCCGCCCTAGACCATTCCAGGTAATTTGTGCCATCCAAGGCAACAGTAGTAATCTTCAATGACTGGCCATGACTCCGAGGAGGATCACCCGAGTGGCTATGCAAGGTATCCGATTGGGTGGCCGAGGAACTGGGAAGAGCACCGGATTGAGAAGCAGAAGACAGTGGATTGAGCATCCATAGGGAGAACAATGATCTCAAGCGGAAAAAAAGGACATCCTACGGGTGTGGGCTAGAGCTGAAAGCCGAAGAGAACACCCGAGGAGGAAAGGGAGGCATCTTCGGCAGCCTCCATGGAGGGCAAAACGCCCTCCGATCAAGCCCTAAAAAAAGGGCGAGCGAAGCCTTCCTGCGCGCGGAGCGGGCGACTGCGGGCGAACGACCTGCGGGAGAGCGACGGGCGGGCGAGCGACCTGCGGGCGAACGACGGGCAACAGGCGAGGCGACGGGCGGGCGAGCGACGGCGGGCGGGCGACGGGCGGGAGAGCGACGGGCGAAGGGCGAGCGAGCGAACGAGCGGCGGCTTAACCTGGCTCTGATACCAAGTAGAATAGATCGATGATTGGAATCGTGTACGCCCTAAACCGGGCTTACATATATATATATATATATATAGGCTAAAAAATAATAGATAAACAATAGATATATTTAACTAGAATAAGAAACATTAGGTATTTTGATAGGTTGTAAACTTGTAATATGATTTAGGTGATAAAGAGTAAGGATAAGACATTTTAGCAATCTATATCATTGCTAAGATATATGAGAGTTGTTCATCCGCCGCGTCTAGCTTCCTAAAATCGCGTCACAGGTTTTCTTCCCGATTGCGAGTCGCGCGACCTTCCTCTTCCTCCTCGGCGTAAAATTTCCAGCAAGCTCCTAAGCCTGCCACAAGCGTCGTCGTCGACGTGACAGCGGCAATAGGCACAGAAGCCAATCAGCCGCTGGCAGGCTGGCCTGAACCTATTTCACGAGAATGACTAGAGCTCTTTGAAAGGAGCAGTTTCGCCGGCGATGGATCCTTAGTAGGTAATCACCGTCCGTTTTCTCCCTTCGCTTGAAGGATATCTTGAGCTCCGATAACTCACGATTGTTGTTAGTTGCGTGATCCCCTCGTCTCTCTCTATCTTGCCTTCAATCGAATTCTTTTACCCTAATTTTTGGTTTTTGTGCTTTACGCATGGGAAGTGCAAACTGATCGATCAATGTATTTTACATCAATCTCCGGCCGCCGTCGTCCAGAAGTTTGCAAATCCTCGCCGTCGTCCAAGAAGAAGCCAAACAACAACAACTCTTCCATCATAACTATCCAAACACCAACAGCTTACTTAAAACAACTTTTAAAACAGTTCCGTTCAAAAAGTTCTGCTCGATCATCAGCTCTTTCATCCCCGAAAGCTGTCCTAAACAGAGCCTAAATCTTGTTTGAGCTGGTTCTTAAGAAAAGAACACATATCCCAGCAGCCACAAAGTTTACCTCAGTACCCATGAAATCAATCATCTTAAATATTCACATGTAATTCATATCATAGATAAATAATACTATTATATTTGTATAAGTATATATTAATTTAATACTTCAATATTACTCACACTTAATAATTTAATACTTCCATTCTCCGACTGGGAACCGGATCGTGAAATGGATGGTGGAGATCATTTTATCGACATCCAACGGTTGACATTAATTAAGCTATTAAATACCTCTTTTCCTGTGCATTTTCAGTTAATGCCATCCGTTGAATTTGAATGAAATGATCCCCACCATTCAGAGGATGCTGATCCCGCCGGCTCACGCATCGCTGCCGCACTGCGGCAACAGGTTGTGCAACAGCTTCCCGAATCTGTCCAGGTCCTCTTGCGGCAGCGCCACCAGCGCGTTCACGCCGGCATTATCTTCTCCGGCGATGCTGGGGAAGAGCAGCACTATGTCCCGGCGAGGGTGCGCCACCGGACACGTGTACAGCGGCTTCCCCCACGGGTACTCGACGTCGGCGAACCCCAGCCGCCACCACGAAGACACGAATATGTCCCCCTTGGGATACCCATTGTGGAGACTCCCCCAGTCGATCACCGACCTCGCGTACTCGTCCTGCATCCTCTCCGCCCCCTTCGCCACCGCCTCCACCAGCCGCCAGAACGGCCCCGCCGCCAACTCCGCCGCCGTCGCCTCCCCGTACGCCGTCAGCACCGCGTTCCCCGCATACTCGGGCGGAAGGGGCGGCCGAAGCCTTCCCCTTATATCCACAGCGTAAAGCACCGTCGAAGTTTTCTCCGGTTCGGCGGGGGCGGCGGGGGCGGCGCAGAGTGATTTGCAGCGCCAGATGTGGGCGACGACGACGTTGAAGCTGGTGGGGCGGGAGGCGTGGGGATGGGCGAGGTGCTTGAGGGCGGCGATGTCGGCGGCGGAGAAGCGGAAGAGCCTGAAGTCGAGGTCGGCGGGGGAGGGCTCGAGCATGGAGGATAAGGCTGCGGAGGCCTCGACGAGCTCCGGGTGGGGGAATGTCACGCGCGGAGGGGAGCGGACGGATAGGAGGCGGCGGTCGGTGAAGGGGACGGTGGCGAGATTGCCACCGCCGGCGAGGGCGGCCAGGTTCTGCAGGAATGCTTTGAAGCTTATGCCGTCGAAAGTGGCGTGGTTGTTGGAGATGCCCATGGCAAATCCGCCGCACTTGAAAGATGTAACCTATAAAAGGGATTTACATAAATAACTTCAATTAGCAATTAATATTCCCAACAAAATAAAATTTAAATGAGGATATAATGAACTCCAAGTAATATCTGTATATATATAAATAGATAGTAGCTATATGCAGCCCAACTTTAGCTACGTGTAGGACACACAATTTCATAATGGTTATGTGCAATTCAAGGCCTTTACAGGTTCACGGTTTCTTATGATTTTTTTAGTTTGGTCTGCATTTAGGGTGGGTCACTAGGATCCAGATCCCTTGGAGTTCCTGCGGAAATTTCAGGGGGTGGAGTTTCAATTTTGCGAGTCGCTCAAGTGGAATCAAAAAAATTGGTTAACATGAAAGTTGTTGAACTCTCTGAGACGAATAACTTTCATGTTGAACATTTTTTGATCTGAAGTCGTTTAGACCCCCTAATTTGAGCTCTGAAAAAACTCATTCCGAAAAATATTAAATTAATGTTTTTTGTAGTGAGTTTTTTCGAGGCCCAAATCGGAGGTTTAAATGACTTCAAATCAAAAAATGTTTAACATGAAAGTTATTCTTATCATGGATATCTACAACTTTCACGTTAATTTTTTTTTGATTCCACTCGAGTGATTCTCAAAACTGGAACTCCACCCCCTGGAGTTTCCGCAGGAACTCCACCCCCTGTAGTTCCCGCAGGAACTCCACCCCCTGTAGTTCCCGCAGGAACTCCAGGGGATCCGGATCCGGGTGACTATACCAGCACTAAAGCACCAAATCCCATCAGAACTCTGCAGTTAAACGTGTTTGGGCGAGAGTAGTACTGTGATGAGAGACCTCATGAAAAGTGCTCGTGTTGCACCGATCTTTAAGGGTAGACCAATAAAGACTTGGAATGAAACTATAAGGAAAAACATGATGTACTTAGACATTTGTGAGATTATGACAAGATAGGGCAGAATGGCGACCAAGGATCCATATAGCCGACCCCACTATAGTAAGATAAAAGTTTGAGTGTTTTTTGTTGTTGTTGTGGTTTGCATTTATTTCAGGACTGTACATAGCTGAAAATGACATGCATATAATAGCACCATATAAAAATATAAGGTTGATTATGGGGACCTCCGTCAGGAGTTTGCATAATTAAAGGATGCCTCCCTCTATCTTTTGAAAGTACATTTACCTCGGGGACCTCCCTTGGGAGTTTGCATTATTAAAGAATACACCGCTCTATCTTTTGAAATTATATTTACCTCTGCATGACTGCCCCTTGCGCTAGAAATATGAATGGAAAATGATAAAATCAGTCAAATTATTTTATGATATTTAAATTTTATATTTTTTATAATGATTGTAAATTCATTACAAACGATAAAATGTAACCCAATAAAATTAGAATATTAAAATAATTTTGACATATTTGATAACTTTTCATCTATATTTCTATTGAAAAAGGTCAGGCCTTTCAGCTATAAAGAGTAAAATTGAATATTATAAAATAATTTGTTTGGATTTATCTTTTTTTTGTCAATATTTCTAAGGAAAGGGCTATTAAATTTTTTTAAAAAAATTCGAAGAAAGTAATTAGGATACGTTTTTTAATTAAATAAATATTATCGAATTAGACAGGAACATAAGGTTCATATCTGGGCCTTGAAAATGGATATACGCGTAAAGCTTATATCCGAATTCTCCGCGCTCTTTTTTTTGCATGACAGCTGGACGGCCGGCGACTCCGCCAGCAGTCCCGCTGTAAAAAAATTGCAATAGCAGCGGCGCCTCTGTTGCAAAAATTTTTTCAGAGGATCGGCCGGGGCTTCGGGCTCGCCGGCCACCGGCCTCTCTGGGCTCGTCGGCGTCGATGAGGACGAGCCCTAGGCGGCCGATGGCCAGCGAGCCCGTAGCCGCTCGCCGCTCCTCTGTAAAATTTTTTGCAACAGAATTTTTTTAATAACCGTTATTAGGATGCGCGCGGAAATAATAAGTTTACGCGTTACACGTATATTAAGCGTACCCTATATATAGAACCAACGATCCTCGCTCCCTCGGCTTCATTGGTTTGTGAAAAAAACGGAGCTTCAGCCAGCCACTCTCCCATGTAAGTTTTTTAATTTTTTTAGTATTTAAAACAAAATATCTAAATTATATAATAATTTAAAATTTATATAATTGAAAAATAAAAACAAAATAAATAAATAAATAGAATAATCGTACTCGGGCGTCCCGGCGACCCAAACCCTTTTTATATTTTATTTATTAGTATATTATCAAAACTGCACCTGAAAGGAACAGAGAGGGTGGTCATCCATCTTCAACCCAAACCCCTTTTCCATCTCCGGCAACCCCGCGGCGGCAAGCTGCCGGAAAATTGGGTTGGGGTATTCAAGCTCTCCCAATTCATCAATCCTCAGTCCGCTTTCCGCCACCGCGAACCCCACCCCGGCACGGTTACAGTCGATGACCAGCCGCCCTTCCTCGACCCGCAGCCTTCCCGCGAGAAAATCATACGCCACCAGCAACCGCTCCACCGCCGACCGGAGGATCTCCTCCACTGCCTCAAACCCAAACTCCGGCTCGCCGGCGGCGAAGAAGTGGACCGTATCGACGCCGAAGTTCAGGACTTGATCAATGTTGGAGAGGAACATCAGCCGCTTCTTCGTCGGCTCCGATGGGCATAGCGTGGAGGAGCGGAGGACGCGGAGCTTGAGGTCATCTAGAAGTGGCTGTGGCTCTCGCCGGCGAAGTTCGCCGCCGCCCATTGCTGTTTTCCTTTAGAGATGGCTACAGCTCCGGCGAGTTTATGTTCTGAGTTAACGTCTTGTAGTTGAGAAGAATATAATGACGGTAGGTCTGGCTTTTATAGGCATTTAGGTATTAACTGAATTTATTGATAATTTATTATAGATGCTGGTTGCAACTTGCAAGGGGAATTTTTTTTTGATGCGCGTATCTATCTATTTTCGCTTGTGTGGGAGCAGATACAGTCATATGATTCGTGATTTTAGTAGTGTAGATCTTTGTCTGAAACATATGAACGCATTTCTTAAATACGGTCGTATTGAAAAGTGATTGTACTATATGGTCCAATACAATTTACACCGTTGTAATCGCGATCATACAAGTGTATTTACTCCAGCACAAAAAATAAACGCGCATACATACCAAAAAAATGGTTCGAATCGAATTCACCCTAAACTAAAAATCGATTATTATTGCACACCCAAGAGACCCGGATACGTGTGATTTGCATGCTCGATATTTTATGTGAAAATATTACTCGATCATTGTTTGATAATTCAATCTTTGATACAGGTGTGGTTGGATGGTTGCGGAAGCATAATCCTCAGGAACAATTAAATACAGAGTCACAATAAAATATGTATTTTGCATAATTTTATCAACACAATAAAATTAGTAAGCACTCAAATTAAAAGATAAAAATCCGATTAGTACATTGCAGAAGAACTCAGACTTCGAAAATCCACAGGAGTAATAAAAACTTGACTGCAATCCGTAAAACAGACACACAAGATTCGTGGCAAAATGAACATTCGTCGTCGTCAGACGACCAACCACCGCCACCACCGCTGCCAAGAAGAGATCCAAGTTTGGACTTGACCTTGCCGCGAACGTGCAGCCCGCCAACGTCACCACTTGTGCACAACCACCACTGCCTACTATACGAGCATGCACCCATCAAGCATTGCACACATTTCCGCAGCCTGCGAATCAGACGCCTTGCCGCTACCTGCACGCTTAATTTCGCTCTTCGTTGCTGATGCAGCCCGCAATCGGATATCGACGCCCACCGTTGTCTTCGGTCGTGCACTACCGCTCTCCTCTTCAAGGATTTACCTCTCTTTGATTTGGATTTTGGTGTGCGTTCATAGCTTGTCTTCCTCATCTTTTATAAGGCCATTTCACATGCTTTTGCCTATTTTCAAGAAACTTCCTCGCATTTGAAACACATGGGCGGCTTAGAGGATCAACATTAGCGACCGGTAGGTGGAAACATGAATTATGTGGGTTTGAAAAATAAAACCAACTCAACAATCTATAGCCTCCCAACATATGCATGCACTTCAAGATGAATAACCTTGTGGTTATTTTGTACCTATTCAACAAACATCCACTTAAGTCAATAATTTCAAATCTTCAGAACCCATTTTTATCTATAAATTACAAACCAACATTACAACCCTAGTCAAAAAAAGTAGTACAATGCTTACAAATGAAAACAAAAATGAAATTTCATCATTGAATTTGAAGTTAATTAATACCTTAGGAGATCAACAATAGACCTTTAAGCTTGAAATATTTTGAGCAAATTGATGCCCCATTGGATGAATTTTGATTGAAACCCCATAAATTTAGGTCATAAATATAAAAATGATGCCTCCAAATAGAGAAAAATGAATTTTTTTCGTAGAAGATTAAGATAATCCCTTAAGAGTTCCAAATATTGTTCTTTTAGGCTCCGTTTGACGGGACTTTTTTTCATCAGTCAAGTGGTTACGTTCGCATGAACCGGACTTTACACATGAATTGGACCTTAATTAAAGTCCGGTTCATGCGATCGTAACCGCTTGACCGGTGAAAATAAGTCCCTCCCAAACCGAGCCTTAATCTTTAAAATCTATGAGCAAATCGAAACCCTAGATGAAAAGAAAGTAACTTAATCCTAATGATCATGAAAATCAAAAGAAAAACTATTTCAAGTGGAAATCATGCCAAAGCACGGCGAAATTATGACTCCCCTCTAGGGCGTCTAGCTACCGGGCGCGGGGCCTCAAGGAAGGGGAGGCAAAATGGGCTCTGGCCTCTGGCAGGGGTCTCCAAAGGTAATAAATTAAGGCTGGAAGATGGGTATACTTTTTTTGATGAAGGTCATGAGCAGAGTGGGGGATGCAAAGTTAATGTGCTGCTTTGGAGGGAAAAACATGAATTTGGTAAATATTTGTGTGAGGGACAGCAGACAATATTATTGCTGGAAGAACTTTAGAATTAATGATTTGAACTTTATCATACAAATTTGATGGTTTTTGCAGCTGGCACACCAATGCACCCCAAATATGCTTTTTTTTTTCTTTCTTTTTGACCTAATTGTGTGCAGGACTCACCCAGTCACCCTACCTTTTTCGCTCTCTCCTCCCACTTTATCTTTTTCACACGCTCTTGCTTGCCCAACAATTGTAGAAAACAGTACAAAAGAGAAGTTACCCTAAAGCTTTTGAGTCTCGAGCGGTAGTACCCGGGCTGCGGCGGCTGGCTTCGGGTGCTATTAGCGAGACTTGCCCGTTCCAAGCGATTCTTAATATCTTTTTATCGTGTAATTTTTTTAATTATTAAAAATTAAAAAGTATCATGTTTATATATTTTTATTATAAAATGTTTTTTATAACATAATTTTTTAATTCTTAATATATTTTTTCTCATGTAATTTAATTTTAAAATTTATGTAAATTATTATATTTGATTTTAAAAAATATAGAATAAAATAAAAGAAATTAAAAAACATTAAAAATGAAAAAAACAAACAAACAAAACGTATGCGTGCTCACCAGGAGGCTCCATCGACGCCGTCGGCCTGACTGGCACCCACCGGCAGGTTTGTCGGACCCCGGTGAACCCGCTGTGGGTTATCCGGCGGCGAACGGGCCCGTGAGGCTTTAAACTAGGTCTCACGGGAAAGGCCACTACCGTCGGTGGCCCTGCCCGGTCGGCGCCGGACAACCCCCGACGGATTCGCCGGGGTCCGGCGAACCCGTCGGTGGGTGCCAGGCACACAGGCGGCAGCGACAATGCATAATAAAAAAAATCCCGCGGAGAGGCAGATCAGGAGTAGCATGGGGGCAAATCCCTGTTTTGAGGGCTTTTCTTTATTCGCAAACCCTCTCCTCTTGGATCCAACATCTGAAAATAATTATTTGGAGGGCCTCAATGTTACACCATGAAATTCTATTAGATGGTGATAAATCTTGTATATAGTATAAGATATGGACACACACACACACACATTAGCAAACATGCATATGGCTACACTCAAGATGGAGACTGCTCTTGGTTGTGAATGATTTTCGCACGCTTATGAGTAGCAAAAGCACTCTACCCGCAAACCAATTGAAGTGCATGCATATGCTCGATCTACTCACCCCCGAAGTAGTGAAACCCGCGGGCAACTGATATAAGGGCCCGATCATGTACGACAATATAGAATGCTTATGCACGATTGCTTTTGTTGTCCTATATACTACTCGTAAGAGCTTCGGGTGGCCAAGGACACTAAGGCTGCGTCTGGCGTGACTTATCGTAACTAATTTGCTCCGGTGAGGTTGGACAAAAACGTCATTGTCATAGAATGCATGTTCAGTATGACAAATGCTACAAAAAAGAAACTAGTTTGAGACATAAAATTTTGATATGACAATTACATTTTTGACCAATCTCATCGGAGCAAATAAGTTGTGATAAACCGCTCCAAACGCAGCCGAAGTCATACAAGAATATTTGCATCATGTATGATGAGCTCGTGGCGTGTAATATGGGCTAAACGCTAAAGTGACTTTTCGTGGACTCTGTTGAGTGTGCATCATGATCCTCTCCATTTGAGTATAAATGAATAGTATATATTTCATGATCCAGATTAATTTGTGGTTGATTCGACGAACGGGTTCATTAATTCCATATATCCTTTTATATTTTTTCTTTAATTAAAAAAATTATGCACCTTTAAATAAAGTGAGAATCAGTCATCATCCTAAAATAAACCCCCATTTGGGGTCCCAAATGAAGAGAATCTCAATCCGTCCAGCGGGGTATTTACAAAATATTAGTGGCCGGGGACGGGACAAGGAGAAATCCACCTAAAGAGTCTCCGTGCAAGACAAGTTGTGTAGTTATCTAAAATTTCTCTCCGGCCTCATGACGAAGTGCTCTACATAAAATATACGATGATACTATGCTAGCATCTCTGCGAGCTATTGCACCAAAAAAGATCTCTTTAGATACTACCTATGTTAGAATCAAACCTCTGTGTACGCGAGACTGTAAAATCTTCATAAAAATTAAGACCAAGAGCATGCATGATCGTAACATGAACTCAACCGCAAACTAATAAAATGTCGTGCATGTTTCGCTAAGGCGTGATCTTAAGACCACAAGCAAATCAATATATGCTTCAATAAATATGTATAACACGGCTCGATTTGGGGCAGTAACGGTGGTCATAAACGCGGCGATTATGAAAATTTGTAGCCTGCCGATCTCCGTTCACCGACCGTCGACCGAGAACAGTGTTTGCCGACGGCCAACGGGAAGGAAGTTGCAAGTTGTGAACGGGTGTAGCCCAATATATAACTATGGACAAGATTGGGTAAGCTATAATAAAAAAATAGAAATAATTAATTAATCATAAATTAAAATACAATAATGAAAATGATTTGAGAGCAGTGCTAGTCTCATCAGCTTTAAGTTTCTGCAATTAGAGGTGGCTGCTAGCTCTTCAATTACGCGCCGATTTTATTGTCCAATCGTCTATTCTCTCCCTTGCGCGGCGATTTTATTGTCCCATCGTCTGTTCTCTCTCTCTTTAAATTGTTAAATCGGCAACAGAAAAGGCGGCCAATAGAAACACGGGACAAGCTGGGCCCGGCCCGCAACGCGTCGTTATTACGACCGGGCTCCGTCACTAACTCTCCGTCCGGGTGACTGGAGAAGTTGCCGAGTGGAGATAACAATGGTCGCCATTTAGAGAGAGGAAAAACAAGCCACGCAACGCCCGCCGAATGCTCACGTGGCAGACGCTGAGTGGACGCGGACGGCGTCCGAGTCCCGGATGCAAGAATTTCTAGCCCGCAACACACCGCTAGGCAGCGCGCTGCAGGGGGCCAGCGCAACTCATTGCTGAATTTTTGAAACCGGGCTTCGGATCTAAATTTTCGTCCGGGCAGTATATCCGAATGATTTTCGAGGAGATCATTTTGATTCCCGAGATCACTTTTGATCCTCTTTTGCCCGTGAGCGAATTAGGAGATAGAAATAATCTCTCGGGAGATTGGAATGATACCCTACCCGGACGAAAATTTGAATCGGTTACAAAATTCCTTTCGACCCGGACCCCCCAAAAACATCCCATTCAATGATTTATTTCCATAAACAAGAACATGCCCGTTGATTGTCGGTTGTCGGCGGATCTGGATCCTCTCTATTTCTGTCTAATGGACAAGGCTTTTCTCCAAAAAATTCAAAGGTGCGAACTTTTTTTATTTAAAAAAAATATAAAAGGTGAGATTAGTGAACCCGTTGGATTCTCCTCAGAAAAATTTGGATGGTCAGAAATGAAGAGGATCCTGATTTGTTGTCGGCAGCATATTTTTTTTTTTGGTGAGAAAGAACATCTCTTTCCATCATTTTTTAGTCCATTGGATCTTTGGACAAAATTAGTAAATCAGACTCTATACTCTCTAAGGTATCAACCGGATCTTAATTAAGATCCGGTTCATGCAGTCGTAACTGTTTAACTGACGAAAATAAGTCCCCTCAAACGAAGTCCAAATCAGTCAGAAAAAATTTTCTTTAATTTCGGCCCGAAAATTTAGAAACTGCATGAAATTAATCCATGGATAAACTTTGTTAAAATAATTTAACGAAAAATCTGAAATCTCTTATATGAAAGGTGTTTCACGCCCGGGCAAGGTTTGAGCGCAATCATGAGATTATCACGCGCCTTCTCATCGGCAGCTAAGACAAGACACTGTCCAATCTGCTCTGAAGAAGATGCAGGAGGAGGACAAGATCAAGGGATGAAGGTAGAGAATCCCTCTGATTCCTTTACTTCTCACATGATATCTTGTGTACTTCATGTGACAACAAATCAAAGGGCCTTGTTAAGGCTCCGTTTGACGGGACTTATTTTTACCGGTCAAGCGGTTACGATCGCATGAACCGGACCTTAATTAAGGTCTGGTTCATGCGGTCATAGTAATTAAGGTCTGATTCATGCGGTCGTAGCCACTTGATCGGTGAGGCGGTGAAAATAAGACCCCCAAACGGAGCCCAAGTATTGGGATTGGGGTAAAGATTTAACAATTCATGAGATATTGCTTCCTCTGGAATGATCATCCCTGCTCTATTTTCTCTCATAACCAGCAAATCTGCTAAGCAAAGCTCCAAGCAGGGTAGCATTAGACATTGTCATCTCAATCATAGTGTTAACTTTTCCATTGAAATATGAAACCAATGCTAGCTTTTGGACGATTTTATACTTCATAGAATTCATCTATGATACAATATTTATCAATTTTCTCTGTTATTTCTCGCTCAATGTATAAAATCATATAATTTGCAAGAAATTCGTCTTCCAACTTATTGCGAAGTCTTGTTTTAACAAGTTTCATGACAGGAAATGATATTTCTGTGGTTGTTGTTGAGACAAGAAGAGTCAAAATGAGTCGAATCAATTTGACAATAAGATAGTAGGTTTTCAATTTTTTTGTCTCCACCAATTTCTAATAAATTTTCGAAATTGTAAGCAAATTCTTTTGAGATTGAACATCAAGCTGATAATGTTGCAATTGTATATTCAACACATACATTCCATGCTCACTCAAAATCATGACTTTGTTTTGATTCAAATAAAACTCGAGCTACTTCGTTTACATTGTCATTGGTTAACGCCTGCCTAAAGAACTACATCCACTTTTATGTTCAAACGGATGATGTTTGTTAGGTGATTGTTAACGAATGACGGTTTAACCCATGAGTTTACAACCGCCACCACCATGCTAAACAGAGTCTTACGTTTTGTTTGGCGGGACTTATTTTCACCGGTCAAGCGGTTACGGCAGCGTGAACCGGTGCTTAATTAAGATCGGGTTTATGCGGTCGTAACCGCTTGACCGGTGAAAATAAGTCCCACCAAACAAAGCCTTAATCTTAAGTCCTTTGCCAAGGATTATGCGGTCCCTACTCCCTACAACTACCATTGTTAGAGGCTAAACTTCTAAGGAAATTTCAATTCATTGGTCTCACATTTGTGTTATACCTACAAAGTAAAACCTCAAAATTAAAGAAGGATTCAGACCACTATGCATGCATCTTGTCCATCTCAAACCCTACCATGTACTTTGAGATTTTTGGAGTTCTTTAATACTATGTCAGTATATAGCGGTCCTTCATTATCTCAGTCTTCCTCACTTAGGATTCCTTTGGGTAAACTTATTTTCACCGGTCAAGCAGTTACGGTAGCATAAATCAGATCTTAATTAAGCTCCAGTTCATGCGATCGTAACTGCTTGACCGGTGAAAATAAGTTCCCCCAAACAGAGCCTTAGCCTCACTCTGGCCTTTTTTTTGTTTAAAGTGTTTAATAGTTAATATCATTATGGGCTCTAATTACATTCCCTAAGTAGCATGTTCAATAAATTTCATCATCTTTAAAATGTATTTTAAATTTCAAATAATCAACTAAGCACTTGGGTTCTATCCCAAAGGACCCAAACCCATGAAAGTTGCTAATTAACCAGGGTTGTGAAACTTAATGTGGGCCCACTGGGAAAGACCAGTCAATGTCAAGAAGAGGATGGTGGGACCCCACTCTCTTCCACATGTGCAGTGGCTTTTTTGTGGTTGTCATAAATTCATAATTAGGCAAGAAATTTTAGTTGGAAATAATAAATGTGCACTTATTTCTCCTCAACTCCACTGGCTAGCTACCACACTCATTTTTAGCCATCATGCATGTGGACCCTAAATATATGAAGACATTTTTTAGTGTTCCCAAAGTACCAAATGAGGGTGAAAATTGGTCCCTCCATTTTTGGATTTTGATTTTTGATGCTTGATTATGTATTCAAAAAGTATGCCCAATATTTGAGTATATTTTGGACCACGCGATTTTAAAATGGATGGCCCGATGGGCGGTAACGCCAGGGGAAAGGATGGCGCGTTACCCGTATCTATATATATCTCTGTGGGTCCGACGTACCAAATGTGGGTGAAAATTGAGCCCACCATCCTTTGATTTAGGTTTTTTGATGCATGATATTTTATTCAAATAGTTGGCTCGACTTCAAGGATATTTTGGATCACGCGATTTCGAAATGGATGATCCGATGTGTAAAGCAATCCATAGCCTTAACATTGAATGTTAGGGCTCTACTAATGGAAAGCAATTCATAGCTCTAACATTGAATGTATGCCCTTTTTTATAAAAAAAAATTTACTTGCATCACAAATGTTCATATCTATTGTGTCATCTAAAATTTATATTTAATGGCAAATATATATATATATATATATATATATATATATATATATATATATATATATATATAGAAATGTTATTATGCGCATCATTTTATATGCGCACAATACACACATCCCATTTAGAGGTATTTTTGAAAAGTTGTCAACATCAAAGTTGTAGATCTCATCGAGACGAACAACTTTCATGTTGACCACTTTTTAATTTGAAGCCGTTTAGGCCCCCGATTTGGTGCCCGGAAATCTGGGGCGTCCTTCATGTACTACGCCCCAGATTTTTCGGGCACCAAATCAGAGGCCTAAACAGCTTCAAATTAAAAAGTGGTCAGCATAAAAGTTATTCGTCTCGATGAGATCTACAACTTTGATATTGACAACTTTTTCAAAAAACACCTCTATATGAGATGTGCGTATTGTGCGCATATAAAATGGTGCGCATAAGATCAGCCTCTATATATATATATATAATTTTTATTATTGATGTCATTTTAAAACTTTTTTAGCTAAATATAATGATAATCAATAATAATTACAAAAAATAATTATTTACATAACCATATTAAAATTTAATTAAATACCATGAGAGAGGTCGTTCTCAATGCAACACTTCACAACCATATTACTATTAGAAATACAGATATTTTTATTAAGATTATATATATAATAATAATAATAATAATCATCATCATTCAACCATTTTAAAAAGTCATTAATTTTCCTTAAATTTTGAGCTAATTAAATCTAAACATTTATCTAACATGTTATAATCATAATCATCGCATAGTTTTAACCCCCAAAAATCATGGCTATCCTTTTATTTGTCTTGATAAATTTAATTATTTACCTAGCATGTTTATTATTATTATTAGTATTATTATTATATATTTTTTGAAGAGGATGAATTATGCTTTGTGCCTAGCATCTTAACATTTGACTATTTTATTACTATACTTTATAAATCATTTGATATTTTCTCTGCCAAATTATTAAATTTAAATTAATCTATATGATAACTCTAATAATACACCCACCCTAACGGTAGGCAAAGAGGCCTTGAATTTAGTACATTTAGGTTCTGTTTGGGAGAACTTATTTTCACCGTTCAAGCGGTTATAACCGCATGAATCAGACTTTAATTAAGGTCTTGTTCATGCGATGACAATCGCTTTACCGGTAAAAATAAGTCCCCCCAAATAAAGACTTACACTAAGGCTCCGTTTGACACATCGTTTTTGCTTCGGTGAGTTTGGACAGAAACATCATAAATTTAGAACTTAAGTTTGGCATGATAATGATTATGACAATCACAAAAAAAAAACTAATTTGAACAAAAAAAGGAATGAAATTTCTTATGTGAGATCGGACGATCACGAACGACGAATCATTATCGCTGCTTTCATGATAGCCACTACCTTGCCAAAAATGTGGGCATCCATCCGAATCGTTAAATGCCCACATTTTATCGTAAAGTGCACCCCATATTTTACTCCCAGCCAAAAGGAGGCCAAGACCACCAGTTTTTCAAGGTACTTTAACAATTTAATAATTTTGTCCAAAAAAAAGCTCAATTTTATGTTCAAACCAGTTTTGGCTTTGTGCAAATCATGCTTTCAAAAAAGTTACCAAAACAACTATGTGGAGACCATTCCTTTACGGGTTCACAAGTTTTTATGATTTTTTAGTTTAATTTGCACTTAACCTGATTTGCACAGTCAAAATTGATTTCCACATAACAACACCTAAAAAAAATCCATTGTATTTCTCGAATTGGTACGACATTATAACTGCACATTTAATAATTCGTTACTATTTACAGGAAACAGTCCATGAAAACAGAAAAAAACATTATTATAAATAAACTTATTATTATTTGGAAAGTGTAGCATTATCTTTATTATAGCACATAAATTTTGATTAAACTATCTAAATTTAACACAATCATCAAATTATTTGAAGATTATCAATATTTGAATGATTGAATTCTAAACCCTAAAAAATTAAAACTACATCAATATAGAGTAACTTGAACTTTTTTTAAAAATATCTAATTCAATTCGTAAGGTTTAGGATTGATTTGAAATAACCCATAAAATTTCATTTGTTTCAAAATAGATTCCTATTGTTGAAGCTGGGAAAATCCTACTACAAAATTCGGATCAAAACAGTCTAAGTTTACTGATCATGCGATCAGGTTTGACGGGCAAATACTAAGGAATTTAGGCAACATTAAAAGAACTTCAGACGCTACGACAGAGAGATCTCATCACATACCCGGATGTTTAAAAGAAGCTTCCCCTCCACAACCAAAGATGACCGAGCAGAGTATACTGGGGATAATAGCTGGCTACTAGGCTCCTTGAAGAAAGGATCTAAAAGCTCAACTAAAAGTCCAAAGAAAGAAGTGGTAAAGATTTTATTCAAGATTTCGAAGTGCATATTATTGTACCATTGGGGTCCTATTTATAGACAAATCCTAGGGGGGAGTCTCTAGGCAAGGAGACCAAGCCCTTCGAATACCAGCTGCATCCTTCTGGCGACTCAACTTGGTTGTTGGCGAGTATCAACGAGCGACCATCTGCGATGCTCGACACGCTTGACATAGTGACTGGTTGGAGGCTGCCTGTTATGCGAGTATTACTACTGCTCGCCACTGTTGCTACTCAGAACTTGCCCAAATGGAATGGTCTTTGAAGCTTGCTCACGTTGCTAGGTGATCACACGACCTGACAACTATTCTTGCATATGCCCAAAGATCTCATTGCGCCCCCTGCTGACCATTGACTGCCGATCCGATCATCATATGCTGGTTTTACTTGTTGACTTCTTTACTGCTGTTCCTTGATATTTGACGAATAGGGATTGTACACCTTTGTTTTCAAATTTTTTTGAAATCAATTTCAATTACCTTTTTGTTGTCCCTTTTAACGGATTTTACATTGTTGGCAATGACAAGACCCCGTGTGGTGTTGATGTGAATTAAATAAAAAGTTTAAATTATTATTTTTTTATGAATTAAAAAATACATTAAAATTATTTGTATCTAGTAGGGGTGTGCATAAAAATCGGGCCCGAGAGCCCGGCCCGGTAAAAGCCAGGGCCCGGGCTAGGCCCGCCCCGGGCCGGGCTATGGGGCCTAACAAGGGCCCATATATGAGCATTTGCCCGGCCCAGTGCCTGGCCCGGGTCAGGCCGAGCAAAGCCCGGTTTCTAGGCCCGGGCTAAGCCCGGGCCAAGCTCTTACGCGCCTTTTAAAACTGTCTTTTAGGGGCATTTTCAGGAGAAGTGTTCAACATGAAAGTTGTATATCTCAACGATATCTACAACTTTCATGTTGAACACTTTTTGATTTAAAGCCGTTTAGACTCCCTGATTTGACCACCGAAAAAATCACGTGGAAAATTTCAAATCGGGGGCCTAAACGGCTTCAAATCAAAGTGCTCAACATGAAAGTTGTAGATATCGTCGAGATCTACAACTTTCATGTTGAACACTTCTCTCGAAAATACACCTAGAAGACGCAGTTCAAAAAGACGCGTATTTTTTTAAAATTTTTTTTTATTATTATTATAAAAACAGGGCCTGGGCTAAGCCTGGGCCCAGCCCTGGGGGCCTTAGCAGGCCCCCTCCCGGAGCCAGAAGCCTGGCCCGGCTACAATCAGGGCCCGGTTCGGGAAAGCCCGGGCCTGGGAGGCCCGGTTTAGGCCCAGGCCCGGGGGATTTTTTGAACACCACTAGTATCTAGCATCTTATAATAAAAGTAGAATGATAACCGCAAAAGTCTTATCAATTTTAATAATAAATATAATTAATATTGATATCAGCCCCATGGCCCCCATATGAGCGCCTAGTCATCGCTAACGGGGCAAAATATGTTAAAAAGTATAACAAAAAAGTTAAATGAGGCTGATTTCAAAAAGTTCAAAATCTTAAAAGACTCATTTCAAATAAATGAAACTTTAGAAAGCTAGCTATTTCAATTCATCTTCAAACCTTAGGAATTGATTAGATATTTTACTCTTTTGTTTCTACTTTGAAATTTGTGTTTCTGTATATTTTAATCATATTTATCCAAGGTTTTGATAGATTGACTATATTACTATTATTATTATTAATATTAGCAATAGTAAGGGTCATTTATTAGAACCCTAAATTTACAAAATTATAGGTCACACCACCCTTCTTTAGAATACAAGATTTTGAGACGAAGTTGAAGTCAAATATTCAAACGAATCTAAATATGTGCATTTCATGACAAATTTGAGTTCAAGATTGAAGAGCTATTCAAATTTCACTTCATAAACACCCCTTGAAGCAACCTGTAATTATGCTAACTCTTGAGGGTATGTTTGGATAATTAACAGTTACTATTATTAAAGGGCGACCCCTACTCCATCACAACAATAAAAAAACATCAAATGTTGAAACAAAATAAATTAATTTAAATTAAAAGAACATAATATAATATTAATTAAAATATATAAAAGAATTGGGCATTCAAAATTTATTTGAATTTCGATTTTGGGCAACAATATACTATGATTTGGGTCAAACCGAAGCAGCATTAAGGCTTTGTTTGGGGGAGACTTATTTTCACCGGTCAAGCGGACGTAACTGCTTCACCGGTGAAAATAAGTCCCCCAAACGGAGCCTAAGTCCACCTAGCTCGATATAATCAATTTGTTTTACAAGTTCATGCATGTTTATGTACATTTATATATATATATAGAGAGAGAAATAATTACCCAAACCTCCCCTGTAAACTAACATAATTAGTAAGAGCACCTCTCTTATTTTCGAAATTACAAAAAACTGCCCTTAAGTTTTCATTTCATTACCAAAACCTCCCCTGATCTTTTCATTTCATTGCATCCATGAAGAAAAATACCCCCTGGACACTGTTCACCGAGGGGGGTGTTTTTGTGCATGGATGTTATGAAATTAAAACTTCAGAGGAGGTTTTTGTAATTAAATGAAAACTTTAGGGGAAGTTTTTGTAATTTCGAAAATAAGAGGGGTGATGTCAGTGATTTAGCAAAGTTAGAGGGGAGGTCCCGGTAAATGACCATATATATATATATATATACATAAATATATATATATACATAAATATATATATATACATAAATATATATATATACATATATATATATATATATATATATATACATATATATATATATACATATATATATATATAGGTTCCATCAAACCAGAGAGAAGCTCACCCTGTTGTTGATCACTTCCTCTGCCCATGCAATCGATCTTTGTCGCGCAGCCTGTGCGCTGATTCAGCACCGCCCGATGGACTTCTTTTTCTTCTTCTTCTTCTCATCTCTGAGTCATCGTCGTCCTCAGGTGATCTCCTGCGCCGACTCGACCATTCATCTCGTACGGTGCGTCTGCTCTTTTGTTTGGTCTCGGCCTCTTCCCTCTCGTTGGACATTCGATGTCTCGTATGCATGCCTTCCCTCGAATCGGTAGAAATGTCATCATCGTCGGATCTTCGGTGCCTCGGTTCGGAATCTTCCCGACTTGTCGCAGCCCTGCCGTTTCTTCTCGGCGGAGCAGCTTTCATATCATCATCATCATCATCATTGCCAAATTGTGACGGCGAATCTCCTTTTTTCGTGCGTCTTCCGCTCCTTGGGGGCGATGGAACCTGACAACAAAATCTGCCGTAAGGATGAATTGATCAATTCATTCGTGTTGTTTTCGGACTGCCGTTTGTTCTTGCCTCGTGATCGACTTTATTTGCGAGGTTTTGAGCGGAAAATCAACGGTTAGGTAGGACGGAATGATGGGGAATTGTTAAGCTGAGCCCTAGGAGTTTATTAGAAATAAAATAAAAAAGATAACCTAAACTGAAGCTGCAAAACTACTATTTTATCAAGGTAGGTGCAAACAGATTCTGGTTAGATGGCAAACTGTATAATAATTTTAAAATGCATAAAAATAAATCTTAAAATTAGATATGTGCAAACCATTTTCACAAAACTCCAACTTCCTTGACTGGGATGGAACCCGCGTCTGATAATGGAGCCTACTCGCCTTGTGTGGAAGGGGCTCAGCGAGCACGAAGATGGAGGCTCTCGCAGCCATCCTAAGACTTGCTGGTGACCATGAGAACATTGCCGGTGAGGAAGGATGGATATATGTAGCGCATTTCCGAAAGTGATTTGCACATACAAAATAATCACCTTTCTCACGTTGTCTACAGGCGACGCGAGTGATCAAGTGTATTGTCGTTATTGCAGGAGGATGCATTATTATGAAATATAATAAAATTATTCAATAATTAATTGAAATCTGACCGTCAAATCATTGTGATCTCATGACAGATCTCGACCCCCGAGATCTTTACATCGATACCGTGATCTCAAGGATCTGATGGTGGACGGAGCCCATAGACCCCAAAGAGGGAAGATCCAATCGTCGGATCGTCGAGATGCCTTGTCTGATTCTGTTCGTCCCCACAGAGCTTTCAATCAAAATCTTGATCTTGAGAATCCGACGATGGATGAAATCTGTAGATCCAAAACAGCGATATCTAACCGATTGTCAACAATCTGATAATGGCTTTAGGTTTGACATCATGGGATTGTGTTAGGGATCCGCGTTGGGGGATCACTTGCAAGCGTCGCGAGTCACGGGAAACACACGCTTGATCTACTTATTCCTATTTTTAATATTTATGCATGCACTTTTATTATGTTTTTAACCTCATAGTGTTAAGCCTATTTGAGGGGGCAATTTGGACTTTGTCATGAAGGACTATATGTGTTTGTGTGTGGGAAAAAGAAAAGCAAGCAAGAAGTTATTTCTAATCTCTCGCTCTCTCTTATTTCTCTCCTCTCTCTCTCCCGTGCTCTTATTTCCGCCGAACCCTAGCCGCGACCCCCCTTCCGCCCGCAGCACATCGACGCACAACCGCAACCCGCGCCGCCCCTGTTTCGCCGTGAGGATCGTTTCTCCCTCCTCTCCACCATTGCTCCCAAGGGTTCGAAGAGGGATCCTCCTCCCTCCTCCTAGACTTTCCCCTCCAACGGCCGTTCACTCGCCCGATATCCCGAGAACGTAACAGATTGATTCCAACTGCAGATGCTCCATTGAGAGCCAATTCGAGCCATGATGAGCATCTCAACAGTAAAAAGATGTCATGAACCGACATCGAGAGGAAGGGATCATTAATCGTTACCCACTACATAAAATTGGACCTTGCTCGGTTTGATGGCAAGGAAGGTCTTGTTTCCGCCACCTCCAGTCGGCCACTGTTTGCTTCCCAGACCAATGACGACCAATGAAGACCGCGAGAACATCCCTCTACTACATCCGAGTATGACCTTCTACTGGACCTGGTGCCTACTTCCCCAGCCTCCATACAAGAATTTCTCTTCTCACAGAGCCTTACTTTTATTCCAGGTTTCCTAACAGAATATGTTTGTTTCCCATTCATAGCAACACCTCAATCCTTGCCAGTGTCAACCCATCCCATTGTTACTTGTTGCAGCCCATTCCAGCAAGCTGAATCTCATTCCAAGTTCAATAGGCCTTCCAGATGCACAATCGCCGAACATTGTAGTCCCAACCCACTAGTTACGCTTGCACAAAACTTTTTTGGGGACATTGCTCCTACTTAGCGGAATCTTTGATTATTATCCACGATCATAGCCGCAAGGTGAAGGTGTCCACATCTTTCGCATCGGACTGCCACAGACTTGTCTCCATGCAAGCGCCCATGCGTCCTTAACTCTTTTTTGCCAATCAGCACAACCTAGCTAAGTCAGCCTCCTGCAAGAACTTAATGATGAAAAAGAGTAGAGTCGAGAAACAACTCAAGAGAATACTCATTACTGGAGAGAACTCAAAGAACTCTATTGCTTATCCAAATCTTAGATAGTTACAAATGAATGGGGTCTTCTCATTTCATACGCCTTGGGGAGTTTTTTCTCCAAAATATGAAAGGATCTAGAACACTCATATTTTAAACTATTATATATATTTCTTGTATTTATAATATTCATGAATTCTTCAGGTTACACTAGAATGTTGTTATGAGACCATCCAAAAATTCTCTAGACTCTTTACAAGAATTTTTAAAACTTCACGGAAGTCGGACCTAGCACAAAATCTATCAGGGAGGTCAAAGATGGCGGGCAGTGACAAGACCCTCCCGATTGGACAACATATATTGGTGTTGATGCCTACCACAACCCTGTCTTACGGCCTTCACTTCACCTGCGGTCCTCGAAGCCTGCCATTAGAGAGCCTTCCAAGGGTCCACCTAAAATCAATAGACATAGAATCCAATCAGACTGCCATTAGAGAGCCTTCCAAGGGTCCACCTAAAATCAATAGACATAGAATCCAATCAGACTGCCATTAGAGAGCCTTCCAAGGGTCCATCTAAAACCAATAGACATAGAATCCAATCAGACGATCATTATTCGGCCCGAGTAACAGAATATCAATCACTATTTTGGGCCACCGGGCTTGCCCGCAAGGTTTTTCATATCAGGTTCTGTTACGGCGCCTACCGAGCCCGAGGGGCGTTGGGGACAAACGTATCGGCGTCGTCTACCGGCAACGGCGGAAGGACAATTTTAATTCCCGCATTTATTTTCTGTCTTCAAAACAAACTTATGTTTTATTTTATGCGAACGTTTTATTTTAACCCACATGTCTAAGCCCAAGTGGGGGGCCGGTTTTTGTGTGCACCGGGCTTATGAGCCGGTTTGGGGACTTTTTGGAAGGAAGCAAGAATTAATCCTCTTTTCCCTTCTCTCTCTAAAATCTGCTCTCCCCTCTCTCTCCTTCCCGTTTTCCCGCACCGCTCCCTGTAGGGTTTCCGCAGCCACCGCCCGCTCCGCCTGGCGCTCCCCCCCCCCTCTCGGTGCAGGCCTCTCTCCATCTCTCTCTCTCTCTCTCTCTCTCTTCTCCCTCCTGGAGGCTCTCCCATCCAGCAACCATAGAACCGACCAAGCCCCCATCGGCTCCGTCGGATCTACGGGGTTTTCCCTCCTTCGGAGGTCCTATTACTCGATCTCGGTCGGGGGATCGTATCAACTTGGTATCAGAGCCAAACGTCGGCGTTCTTCCCTCCGGCTCCTACCGCGCAGCCCTCTTCCGCCCTCACCGTCCCTCCACTGCGCCGCCGCCGCCGCCGAGCCTTGCCGCGGGGCTTCTTCCGCCTCCTGCACCTGCTCTCCGTCTGCTGCCCCCTCCTGCTTCCTGTCCGACCGCCTCGATGGGCGACGGTCCTCCTTCCCTCACTCAGATCATGAATCTCTTTCAACAAATGCTCGCCGACAAGCTGGACGTCATCACGGCCCGTCTTGACTCCTTCCAACAAACTCTTCCTCCTCCGCCCGCCGCCTCCTCCGCCTCTGCCTCCGCCCCTTCCAACAAACTCTTCCACCGCCACTCGGGCTGATCCAGCCCCTTTCCGCAACGATTCACCGCCTTTCCACCGCTCCGTGCGCATGGACTTTCCAATATTCGAGGGCCGGGAAGACCCCTTGTCGTGGCTGCAGCGTTGTGAGTTCTATTTCACTAATCAACACGTTGCCGAAGAGGACAAAGTGGGTTTGGCATCCTTCCATCTCCTCGGGGCCGCCCAATTGTGTTGGAAACGCTTAGCACGCCCCTCCTTCAAAACACCTTGACGATCACCCACGACGAGAGCCTACTCCGGCGAGATCGAGATGGCACGAGCACCACTCCCGGCGAGACCTCCTCTTGGCGGCGAGACGGGGCCGGCGAGAGCAACAATGCGAGATGCCTCGGCGAGTCGAGCCGGCGAGTCGGGCCGGCGAGAGCTGCTCCGGCGAGAGCTTACGGCGGCAGCAGAACAAGTTCCTGCGGGAACTGACCACTCTCTCTCTAACTCTCTCGCCTCACTCTCTTTTCTCTCTCTCGCCTTCTCACTCTCTCTCTCTCTTTTCTCTGCCAGAGAAACAAAACCAAAAAAAGAACCTCTCTCCTGCTATTCCTCTCTCTCTCTCGCTTCTCTCTCTATTATTCTCTCGCCTCACTCTCTCTCTCTCTTGCCTCTCCTGCGGCAGAAAAGTAAAAGGGGGAGAACCTTTTTTCAACTCTCTATTGATCTCTCGCCTCACTCTCTCCCCCTATCTCTCTAGCTGTGCCTCTCTCTTCCGCCAGCTACCTCTCTCTACCTCTCTCTATCTCTCTCTAATTACTCTCCTGCGGGAGTTAATGAAAGGGGGAGGGAGAAACTTTTCTATTACTTCATTAAACAAAAGATGTACAAGCCTTTATATAGGCAATACAAACCAATAAAAAACTGCCAAGTGGCACATCCAATAAATGCTCCAAAACAAACCTCTCTCTCTCTTCCGCCATCACCTCATATGCATAAAATATATAATAAATTCAGTTGACCTGGTCAACTAAATAACTCCAGCAAACTCCCCCTCAAACTTGGCAGACCATGCCGAGTTTGCTCTTCAACTTCAAGAACGTCTCTACTTTCAACGCCTTAGTGAAGATGTCCGCAACCTGCTCTCCGGTTGGGCAATACACCACCTCCACTGTCTTCTGCTCCACTTGTTCACGGAGGAAATGATATCGGGTCTCGATATGCTTGCTCCTCCCATGCAACACCGGGTTCTTTGCGAGCTGGATGGCAGACATGTTATCCACTAACACTGTCGTTGGGCCATCCTGCACATGATGTAGTTCCTCCAGAAGGTTCCTTAGCCAGATGGCTTGGCAAGCACATGTCGCCGCTGCGATGTACTCCGCTTCGCAAGATGATAAGGCTATAGTAGCCTGCTTCTTAGAACTCCATGAGAACGCCGCGGTTCCCATGTTGAACGCATACCCGGAAGTGCTCTTCCGGTCGTTCACATCTCCTCCATAGTCGCTATCCGAGTAGCCGACTAGCTTCAACTCTCCTCCAGATGAGTACATCAAGCCATGGTCCCGAGTCCCGTTCACATACCTCAGGATCCTCTTCGCTGCAGTGAAGTGGTCCTGCTTGGGCTCTTCCATGTACCTGCTCACGACCCCCACCGCATACATGATGTCCGGTCTGGTGAAAGTCAGATACCTTAGACTCCCAACCAGACTCTTGAACATGGTTGGGTCAACACATTCCTCCTTTGAGTCCTTCCTCAACTTCGTTCCGGGATCAGCAGGAGTGGAGATAGGCTTGCTATTCTCCATCCTAAACTTCTTCAAGATCTCCTCCGCGTACTTCTTCTGCGCGATGAAGATCCCATCTTCTCTCTGCTGTACTTCCACCCCTAGAAAGTAACTCAGCTCTCCTAGGTCTGTCATCTCAAACTCCTTCTTCATCAGCATCTTGAACTCTTCGAACATCGCAGGGTTGCTCCCGGTGAATATCATGTCATCCACGTATAGACATAAGATCATGATATCCCCGTTCTTCTCCACCTTCATATAAAGAGCATACTCATATGGGCACTTCACGTAGCCATGCTTTTGGAGGAATGTATCTATCCTCCCATTCCAAGCTCTTGCACCTTGCTTCAGCCCGTACAGTGCTTTTCTTAACTTGCATACCTTCTTCTCCTGACCCTTTACAACATACCCCGGAGGCTGCTCAATATACACATCCTCCTCCAGGTAGCCATTCAAGTACGCCGCCACCGCATCCATTTGCATGATTGTCCACCCGTAGTGAGCTGCCAGTGCGATGATCAACCTGATGGTGTCAATCCTCGCCACTGGGGCATAGACCTCGTCGTAGTCCACTCCTTGGACTTGCCTGTAGCCCTTCACCACAAGCCTAGCCTTGTGCTTCTCCACAGCTCCATCCTTGTTCTTCTTTACTTTGTAGACCCACTTCACCCCGAGGGGTTTGTGGCTAGCGGGTGGATCAACCAGCTTCCAAGTATCGTTCTTCTTGATAGATGTTATCTCAGCATCCATTGCCATTCTCCAAGATTTCTCCTTGGCAGCTTCGTCGTAGGAGTGCGGCTCGCAATCTGCCAACAAACAATATAAAGAAAAATTGTTAAGTGTCGGTGCCGTCTCCTCGTAAAGCTCCTCCAACCTCCTCATCCTAGGTTGAGGACGGTCAGAACTGCCTCGGCTAGTGCTCGCTCCACTAGGACTTCCTCCGTTTGTACTTGTTCCACTTGAGCAGGGGGTAGAAGCTCCCCCTGAACTTCCACTCGGTGGTGATGGTGGCTCAGCTCCACCAACCTCAGCTTCCGCTTCATGACAACCTTCTTCCTCATCTTCAAAGAACATCCCCTTCATGTTCCTTGTCTCCTCATCCCAGCTCCAGCAGCAGTCTTCTTCAAACACCACGTCCCTTGAGACTATGGCCTTCCCAGTCACTGGGTTGTAAAACTTGTACGCCTTGCTCTCCGGAGCATAGCCCACGAAGATGCACTTCTCGCTTCTATCATCGAGCTTCTTCCTCCTCTGGTCCGGGATGTGAGCATAAGCTACACACCCGAAGACCCTTAGGTGCTTCACACTCGGCTTCCAGCCACTCCATGCTTCAAACGGCGTCATGAACTTCACACTCTTTGTGGGGCATCTGTTCAGTAGATACACCGCACATTGCACTCCTTCCGCCCAGAACATCTTCGGTAGCCCCTTCTCCTTCACCATGCTTCTCGCCATGTTCATGATGGTGAGATTCTTCCTCTCTGCCACTCCGTTCTGCTGCGGTGAGTACGCCGCCGTCAGCTGGTGTGATATCCCATTCTCCTTGCAGAAACTATCGAACAGCCTCGAGGTGTACTCCCCACCTCGATCTGTCCTAAGCACCTTCAATGGTTGCCCACTCTCCTTCTCGGCCATCGCCTTGAACTCCCTGAACTTGTCAAGGGCCTCAGACTTCTCTTTCAGAAAATACACCCAACACTTCCGACTAAAGTCATCCGTGAAGGTGATGTAGTACTTGCTTCCGCCTATTGAGGTGGTCTCAAACGGACCCGCAATGTCCGAGTGAACCAGTTCAAGTTGCCGCCTTGCTCTCCAGGACTTCCCTCCTTCGAATGTCTGCCGCTTAAGCTTCCCCTTCGTGCACGCCTCACACACCTTCTGCGGAGGGGAGATCAAAGGCAGATCCGCCACCATCTTGGAGTGGGATAGTAGCTTCAACCCTGTGAATCCCAAATGGCCCATCCTATGATGTCATAGCCATGCTTCTTCCTCTTCTTTTGTTCTCGCGAGACAAACCGTCTCTTGAGCATCCATCTTCAGCGTGAAGAGACGGTTCGCCGTCATCTTCACCTTCACGACCTCCTTCCCTTGATCATTCTTCATTGCCAGAGACCCATCCTTCATCTGCACGCAGTAGCCTCTCTCCACTAACTGCCCAATGCTTAAGATGTTGGTCTTCAACCCTGGCACGTAGTACACATCATTCAAGTGTACTCTCTCCCCGTTCAGTTTCACTACAACCAGGCCCTTTCCTTCCAAAGAAATCTTCGAAGCATCCCCGAAGCTAACCTCACCCCCACTGGGTTCAAGATTAGAGAACATCTCCTTATCTCCACACATGTGGTTGCTCGCTCCTGTGTCCAGGTACCACACTTCATTCCTTCCTTCTTCCACGCCTCGGTAGGTTAAGAACATCATTGGGTCTCCACCCCCAGCATTGTTCCCATTGTTCCTAGCCTCCGCATAATGGTTGGCTTCTTCTCTCTTCCTGGGAGCCCAGCAGTCATAGCTCATATGCCCAAATTTGTTACAGTTGTAACACTGTACTTGGGACATATCTCCTCGGCCTCTTCCTCGGCCTCTTCCTCTTCCTCTTCCGTCTTGCCAACCACCTTGAGGTCGCTCCGCCTCTCTTTGGAAACCTTGGTTCCTTCCTTGATCTCTTCCTCCTCTTCTACCTCGGCCTCTGCCTTGGTGACCTCGGCCACGCTGGCCGCTTCCTCTTCCTGAGCTTTCCCCAAAGTTCAACTGGGTCTGGAGTGCTTTTCCCAAGCCACTCGCTTCGTCATCATCCTGCTGCATTCTGTACTGATGAGCTTGCAATGAGCCTACAAGCTCATCTACGGTCATCTGGGTGAGGTCCTTCGACTCCTCGATTGCCACCACCACGTGTCGGAACTTCCTTGACATGGCCCTCAGGAGCTTCTCCATGAGACTCACATCATCTATCGCTTCTCCGTTTCTCTTCATCTCGTTTGTGAGCGTCCGCAGACGGGTCACAAAGTCTCCGACCTTCTCCGTGGCCTGCATTCTCAACATTTCATATTCACCCCGAAGAGATTGCAGCTTCACTTTCTTCGCCTTATCCACCCCTTGCATGGAGCGTTGCAACACCTCCCATGCTTCCTTTGAGCTCACTGCCTCCGAGATCTTTTCAAAGGTGGCTTCATCCACTCCTTGGTATAATGTGAACAATGCTTTCTTATCCTTCTTTCTCGCTTCCCTCAACGCCGTCCTCTGCGCGTTGGTCAATGCTGCATCTGCTTCAGCATCAGGCTCTTCATAGCCGTCCTCGACTACTTCCCATAGCTCCTTCGAGGCGAGCAACACCTTCATTTGGATACTCCAATTGCCGTAGTTGGTCTTCGTCAACTTAGGGACTTGCCCTGGTATCGCTCCTCCTGACTCCATCTCGTTTTGTCACCTTGCTTCCGAACTACTCCAAGGGTCGCAACCTCCCTCTGATACCAGTTGTTGGAAACGCTTAGCACGCCCCTCCTTCAAAACACCTTGACGATCACCCACGACGAGAGCCTACTCCGGCGAGATCGAGATGGCACGAGCACCACTCCCGGCGAGACCTCCTCTTGGCGGCGAGACGGGGCCGGCGAGAGCAACAATGCGAGATGCCTCGGCGAGTCGAGCCGGCGAGTCGGGCCGGCGAGAGCTGCTCCGGCGAGAGCTGCTCCGGCGAGAGCTGCTCCGGCGAGAGCTTACGGCGGCAGCAGAACAAGTTCCTGCGGGAACTGACCACTCTCTCTCTAACTCTCTCGCCTCACTCTCTTTTCTCTCTCTCGCCTTCTCACTCTCTCTCTCTCTCTCTCGCTCTCTTTTCTCTGCCAGAGAAACAAAACCAAAAAAAGAACCTCTCTCCTGCTATTCCTCTCTCTCTCTCGCTTCTCTCTCTATTATTCTCTCGCCTCACTCTCTCTCTCTCTTGCCTCTCCTGCGGCAGAAAAGTAAAAGGGGGAGAACCTTTTTTCAACTCTCTATTGATCTCTCGCCTCACTCTCTCCCCCTATCTCTCTAGCTGTGCCTCTCTCTTCCGCCAGCTACCTCTCTCTACCTCTCTCTATCTCTCTCTAATTACTCTCCTGCGGGAGTTAATGAAAGGGGGAGGGAGAAACTTTTCTATTACTTCATTAAACAAAAGATGTACAAGCCTTTATATAGGCAATACAAACCAATAAAAAACTGCCAAGTGGCACATCCAATAAATGCTCCAAAACAAACCTCTCTCTCTCTTCCGCCATCACCTCATATGCATAAAATATATAATAAATTCAGTTGACCTGGTCAACTAAATAACTCCAGCAAATTGTGGGTCACTCAGCTTCTTCGTGAACACCCGGATGCCACTTGGGAGGAGTTTCGCGCGTCGTGCACGCTGCGTTTCGGGCCGGCTATGCCGGGCAACCCTCTCGGGGATCTTATCGCTCTCAAGTACACGGGCTCGATGGACACCTACTTGGAGCAGTTCCAGTTGCTCTTGTCGCGCGCGACCTCTGTTTTACCTTCGCAGCAGGTTCCCCTTTTTACCACCGGCCTCCCCGACCGTCTCCGCTGGGACGTGGAGTTCCAAAAATCGGTCGATCTTCTGCAGGCCATGAGCTTGGCTCGTGCCTTTGACTACCGCTCCTCCATCGACCGCCCGCCGCCACCTCGCCGGGAGTTCTCGGGCCCCCGATCGTCCAGCGTTCTCCCCTCGCCGCCGCCAGGCGACGCTGACCCAGCCCGGCCTCCTTACCGCCGTCGTCTTACACGACCGGAGATGGCCGCACGTCGCGCCAAGGGCCTCTGTTTCAACTGTGACGAGCAGTTTACGCCTTCACATCGTGCAAGCGCCTCTTCTGGTTAGAGGTTGACGATCCTCCGGACGACGAGGAGGCCGACAGTGAGGATTTGGGCACTCCCCAGCTGTCCCTGCATGCCTTGGCTTGGGCCGCAGGAGGGCTCTACCATCCAGCTCTACATTACTATAGGGGGCCACCCCCTCCTTGCTCTTTTGGATACGGGAAGCACGCACAGCTTCCTCGGCCGGGATAAGGCGGGCCAGCTTCGCCTTCCCTACGTCGCTCGCGACAACGTCAAGGTGGCCGTGGCCAACGGTCAACATATGGTTTGCTCGGGCGTGTGCCGCCGGGTGGAATTCATGGTGGAGGATTACCCGTCCCACACGGACCTGTTTGTCGTCGACTTGAGGGGCTTCGACGTTGTCTTGGGGGTCCGCTGGCTGCGGACTTTGGGCCCCATTACGTGGGATTTCGATCGGCTGACGATCTCTTGGCAGGCGGGCACCCGTTTTGTTCGGTGGTTGGGTACGGCCCCAACGTCCTCTCCTGCATCATACTTGGTTTACACTACCCCGTCATCCTTTCTGCTGCCACAGCCCGAGGTGGGTCCCTCCGATTTGGCCGCTGTTCTTCAGGCCTTCCCGGACATATTTACGGGTCAGCTGGGCCTTCCACCGCGGCGGCAACAGGACCACCGCATTTGTCTCCTTCCGGGTGCGGCCCCGGTCGTGGTGTGTCCTTATCGGTACCCGTACCTCCAAAAGGACGAAATTGAGCGTCAGTGCGACCTCCTCCTACAGCATGGCCTCATCCGGCGGAGCGTGTCGCCGTTTTCATCACCGGTGTTGTTAGTCCACAAGAAAGACAACTCTTGGCGCATGTGCGTGGATTACCGGGCGCTCAACGCCATCACCGTCAAGGATAAGTTCCCGATACCGGTGGTCGAGGAACTGTTGGACGAGCTCCATGGCGCTTGCTTTTTCACCAAGCTGGATCTCTCGTCCGACTACCATCAGGTGCAGATGGCCGAAGGTGATGTGGAAGAGACGGCGTTCCACACTCATCACGGGCACTTCGAGTTTTTGGTCATGCCTTTCGGCCTCACCAACGCTCCCTCCACCTTCCAGGCGCTAATGAATGAGGTATTCCATTCGCTCCTCCGCAAATTGTTCTTGTGTTCTTTGACGATATCCTCGTGTATAGCCGCTCTTGGGAGGAGCACCTTGTTCACCTGCAGACGGTTCTTAGCTTGGTGCACTCTCACCATTTGATCCTCAAGGCGTCTAAGTGCTCTTTCGGGCAACGCTCCGTGGCATACTTGGGCCACATCGTGGACAACGCCGGCGTCTCGGCCGACCCGGCCAAACTGCAAGGGGTGGTCGATTGGCCGCTACCCACCTCCACCACCGAGCTCCGGGGATTCTTGGGCCTTACGGGCTATTATCGGCGCTTCATCCGCAATTACAGCACTATCGTCGTCCCCTTGATGGCTCTTCTTCGCAAGAATGCGTTTGTTTGGTCGGACGCCGCAACTCAAGCTTTTCGCTCGCTCCAAGCCGCCCTGCAGTCCGCCCCGGTGCTCAGCCTTCCAGACTTCACGGCCCCTTTCTTGATAGTGTGATGCCTCGGGCATAGGCTACGGGGTTGTTTTACATCAAGGCGGCCACCCGGTTGCTTATTTCAGTCGCCCAACCGCTTCCCACCATTGCAAGCTCCCGGCCTACGAACAGGAGCTCATTGGCCTCGCCAAGGCCGTGCAGCATTGGCGGCCGTACCTTTGGGGCCGGCCATTCATTATTCGGACGGATCACTATAGCCTCAAGTACTTATTGGAGCAACGGCTCACGACCGTACCGCAGCAACGATGGGTTAGCAAGCTCCTTGGCTTCGACTTCCAGGTGGAACATAAGGCTGGTACGCGCAACCGGGCCGCCGATGCGCTCTCCCGCCGTGACACACCGTCGGACGGTGCCCTTTTCGCCATCTCTTTTCCAACAGCTCAACTCTTGCCCGCTCTCCGCGCCGAAATTGCCAAATCCGTGGAGCTGTCCGAGCTTTTGCGTCGGGCCGATCAAGGTTTGGCGGGCCCGCATTGGACGGCTTCTAACGGGTTGCTCTACTATCGCACCCGCTTGTATGTTGACGCCGCCTCGCCGCTTCGCTCGGCTATTCTCGAAGATGTGCATGCACGGAGCCATGAAGGAGTGCAGCGCACACTCAAACGCCTCCGTTCAGAGTTCTTTTGGAAGGGGATGCGTCGCCATGTCCACGACTTCATTGCCAATTGCGTCGTCTGCCAACAAAACAAGGCGGATCACCTCCTTCTGGCCAGCTTGCTTCAGCCACTGCCCGTGCCCACTCAGATATGGGCGGACCTCTCCATGGATTTCGTCGAGGGGCTGCCCTCGGTTCGCGGAAAGTCTATCTTGATGGTCGTGGTGGACGGTTTTTCCAAGGGGGCGCACTTCATCGCCTTGACTCGACCGCTCGTGGCAGAGACGGTGGCTCAGGTCTTTTTTCAGGAAATATTTCGCCTCCACGGGATGCCAGAGACGCTTGTCTCGGATAGGGATCGGGTGTTCACCAGTGCCTTCTGGAAGGAGTTGTTCACCCTTAGCGGCACCAAGCTCGCTTTCTCCTCGGCTTACCATCCCCAGTCCGACGGGCAAACGGAGGTCGTCAACCGGACCTTGGGCATGTATTTGCGATGCATTACCGGTGACCGGCCCCGCGATTGGCCGCGTTGGCTTCCATGGACTGAATATTGCTATAATACCGCGTACCATTCAGCCTTGCAGACCACTCCCTTCCGTCTCATTTATGGTCGCGATCCCCCCCGGCTGCTCTCCTATACGGGTGGTTCGGCCAACATGGCCGCCGTGGACGCCCAGCTCAAGGACCGCGATGAATTTCTGCACATTGCACGGAACCGGCTGCTACAGGCTCAACAACGGATGGAAACGGCTTACAACAAGGGTCATCTCGAGCTCACACTTGTCGTGGGTGACTGGGTGTGGCTGCGCCGTCGTCCTTTTCGCCAAGTGTCCGCCGTCCGTCCATCCTCCAACAAGCTCGGCCCGAAGTTTTTAGGCCCCTTCCAGATCACCGCCCGTATTGGCGAAGTGGCTTACCGGCTTGCGCTTCCTCCTGAAGCTCGCATACACGACGTCTTTCACGTCTCGCAGCTGAAATTATTTGTGGGATAACCGCCGGCTGCACCTCTTGTCGACATCCCACCCCAGCTTGTGGACAAGCTGTCTTTGGACGAGGAGGGTGATGTTACGGCGCCTACCGAGCCCGAGGGGCGTTGGGGACAAACGTATCGCCGTCGTCTACCGACAACGGCGGAAGGACAATTTTAATTCCCGCATTTATTTTTTGTCTTCAAAACAAACTTATGTTTTATTTTATGCGAACGTTTTATTTTAACCCACGTGTCTAAGCCCAAGTGGGGGGCCGATTTTTGTGTGCACCGGGCTTATGAGCCGGTTTGGGGACTTTTTGGAAGGAAGCAAGAATTAATCCTCTTTTCCCTTCTCTCTCTAAAATCTGCTCTCCCCTCTCTCTTCTTCCCGTTTTCCCGCACCGCTCCCTGTAGGGTTTCCGCAGCCGCCGCCCGCTCCGCCTGGCGCTCCCCCCCTCTCGGTGCAGGCCTCTCTCCATCTCTCTCTCTCTCTCTCTTCTCCCTCCTGGAGGCTCTCCCATCCAGCAACCATAGAACCGACCAAGCCCCCATCGGCTCCGTCGGATCTACGGGGTTTTCCCTCCTTCGGAGGTCCTATCACTCGATCTCGGTCGGGGGATCGTATCAGGTTCCCAACACATTAGTAGGGTACGTGAACTGCTTGCTTTAGGTTTGGCATAAATGGAAGAAACTTAGCCAACATCATGAGATTTGATTTCAACCGTCAATGTGTCACGCGACAAAAAAGCTTGGGAGGATGCCGTTAAGAGCCAATTCGAGCCATGATAAGCACCTCAACACTACAAAGATGGACTACATGAGTTAACATGGAGAGGAAGGAATCATCCCCGTTACATAAAATTGAAATTTTCCCTGCTTGATGGCAAGGAAGATCCCTTGGGTTAGATCAACAGTTGCAAATTTTTTTCAAAAATCAGTGCGAATTATTGCCAGAATGGGATTGGACTCCTATCATTTCACCTAGTGGGCACGGTAAAACTCAGGTTTGTGCAACTCAACCGAGAGCACCCAAGTATGAATTGGGAGGATTTAAAAATTTTGCAACATGCACTTTGTCTCTCCTCTATAGAGAGACCCATTGGGGGAGTAAATGTCCTTAAATCAAATATGATTGGTCGAGGAAAAATTTCACACTATATTAGCCCATGTTACCTCCATCTGCTCGGATCAACAGATGAACATTTTTACAAAGGATTTCCAAGAATGCACGTAGAAATCAACTTCCACAACCCAACGGATTTGATCAAGCCAATGAGCTCAGCACGCATAGAGAAGGATCAGAACATCAGCGCTAGAAGATCATTGTTGACAGTAATGAGGAACATACTCGTGGTTTAATCATTCTCAAGATAGGGGAGAGAGTGAGTACATTCAAGGAATTAGCTTCATCCATTATCACTAGGTGATTTTCTATATAATAAATAGCAGATAGACGACCACGAGAAGTTTACTTCAACTCTGAAGAAGCATACACCTCAAGCCATTGTTGTAAATAAGTGAGACGACCGCAAGATCTTCTCTCTCTTTCTACATGCTCCAACCACTTTGAAAGAAGTGATGGACGTTGTGAGAAATGCTAAGCTAACAACGCTCCTGATTAATGTCTCTCACTCTACGTGCTCCAACCACTTTGAAAGAAGTGATGGACGTTGTGAGAAATGCTTAACCTAACAACGCTCCTAATTAATGTGGCTTCAAGACTTTAATGTATGTTTCTTTCAAACCCATTAGAAGACCATCAAATACTTTGTAGTTGAAGTAGTACATGATTACTGGCAGGTTACAACCATAACTTCTTGCTCGTTGTAGCTTCATTTATAAGATTATTACTAAAACTATGTGCAATCGGATGCAAAATATGTTGGTGGAATTAATGACTAAAAATCAAGTTGTGTTAATAGAAGGCTGATCTATTGCGGAGAATTGTCTCCATGCACTCTCTTCGTGTGTAATATTAATAAAGTGGGCAGTAGTAAGAGGAAGATGTATCTCCGAAAAGAATGTGATTTTGTGAATGGAGGTTTTATTTGACACATTTTGCTATGAATGGGTGTAACATAGATTGAGTTTAACAGAGATTGGGTGGATAGAGAGTTAGGGAATGTATTCCTACCCCGTCCTTCTTTGTTCTTGTATAAGTACTCTGCAGGTAAAAAAAAAGAGCTTCAACAAGGGGATCTCTACATCACCTTACTTGTTAGCACTTATGACAAAGCTAGTGTCCTCGGATGTCACCTCCCATCCGAGCAAATGATTTTCTAGTGTTCATGGAACCAAAAAGTGAAGGATTGATGCACTTTTTTGGTATTCGTCAAACCTATTGAACTTCGTTTGGCTTCAAGCTTTTTGTTACCTCCAGGTGCCATTGCACATATTGATAAGGATTGTACCAACTTCATTTGGCATGGAGAAATGCATGCTATAATTGGGAACTTTATAGACCTCGACGTTCATTGGAGACCTTTGGAGTGTTGTTACTCTCAAGCTAGCTTTTGGTGATTCCTCGCTTGTGATTTTATTTGGAAACTTAAAAGCACACCAGGTATGTGAGCGAGGATAATCTCTGGTCCATTAGTAAACATAAAAAATTCTCGACAACTTTCAAAGCAATGACTGGTGCATTTGACCTAGCAAATCAAATTACCCGGCAAAAAGTTATAAATGGTAGAATTACAAGCAAGTGGTTCAATCCATGGTTTTGAGCAATAATTTGATGAGACGGATATGACTATATGAGTTGGCAGGTGGCTATTGATTGTCACCAATCTTTATTAAGGATGTCGGAACTATTGGTACCCAAGAGGAACTATTGATACCCAAGAGGTGACTTCAGAGTTCTTGAAAATAATGGTTGATACATTAGGAAATGCTGGCCATTGTTCATGAAAAAATTCGACCTCTAGCCGGTTAACCAACATTCTGCATTTGACTTTGTCCATCAACACTATCCTTTATGCCCCCGTGCATCGGTAATTTTGTATGAAAAATGGAGTGCAAATTTTTTTTCGTCTCAGCAAATATTTTTCTGAAAGATAGGGCAAAATGACGACAAAGTATCCATATAGCCGACTCCACTATAGTGGGATAAAGGCTTGAGTGTTGTAGTTTAATGAAAGCTATTATGATCTCTCTCTCAAGAAAGCTACTCATTCAATAGGAAATGCTAATTACATATCACTATTCAAGTTTATTTGCGGCTCTTATACTGAGTTGTGTGGATCTTTTCATTGGTTGTTCCTTCACATGTTAGATTTGTGTCAGTTTAACTAATGTGGATGGACTTTTTCTTGTCGATTGTGTGATTAATTGATATTATTAAGATATAAATCCACAGATACAATAGTAGCAGTTCTCCTGAGGGGTAAAAAGGCTACATTTAGCTGATACGGTAAGATGTGCAGGGAACACGAAACCCAAGAATGTGCACAGATTATGTTAATAATATTAATTTGCTAAGTATTAATAGAAATATAAAGCCGGTATAGGTGTACAAACTTCAACTTAAGTTTGGAGTATAGGAACTCTTGTTTACGGCTTCGTTTGGCACAGCGTTTGGAGCTCTTCGTTTTGGGCAAACGCCGCCACACGGAGGGTAACCAAATGGTCGCCGACGGCGTTTGCTTCGTTTACACCCGCCGCGCCATGGGAAATGGAGGAAAACAGAGGGATTCCAACCGCAGTCTTCCCCCTCCGGTTCCAAAAGCGCTCCTCCTCCCGCCGCCTGAGCAAAACGCCAAACCAAACAAAGCCTAATTGTATTTTATTTTACTTTCTATTCACGAAGTACCCGCTCTTTATATATATATATAGGGAACGGTTCAAAGATGAAATGTTCGCACAGGAAGAAAAGCGAAGCGGCCGGAGACGGCTTCGGGCTTGCCAGCCACCGGCCGTCCTGGGTTCGTCGACGTTTACGCCGACGAATTCAGGACGGCGTTTACGCCGACGAACCCAGGACGGCTGGTGGCCGGAGAGCCCGAAACCGCCGTCGGCCGCCCTGGTTCGCATTTCTTCCCTCTATTTTTTCCGCTGGCCGCCTCCATGGATGCCGCCACCGCTGAGATCGGATTGGTCGGAAACACCCACTGAAGAAGGCTCCGACCCTCTGTTGTCGCCGGAGCTGCCGCCGGAGCTCGATCTCGTTGCCACTGTTGGATCTCTCCTGGTTCAACAACGATGATGAACAGTTCGCACTATTCGCATCTCGCCTGTCCGCACCTAAACCGCACCCTATATATATTTATTATATAAACCAATATACATATCTACCAAGCACACCGAACTTTTAATTTGGGCCGTTTGATCAAAATGCTGCAATGAATTACCACCGTCCGATTATGCTTTATCATATCTCGTAAAATATAAACTGTTGATTTTAACTTTATACAGCCGCAACCACAGTCCCATTCACTATTTTATGGATTGCTTTATTGATGTAGACAAATCAAACAAAGCTTTCTATTATCTAAAAATATATTTTATCATTGCGCTGATTTAAACTTTATGTTGCGGCTGATTTGGATTACTTCATTGCTTGATGTAGACAACTCAAACAAAACTTTATATTATCTAAATATATATTATATCACTGCGCCTTCTCTGTCAAATCCCACCCCCTGTTCCCGCAAAAACAAATCCCACCAGGCATCTTCCCCCTGTTCTGCACCACGTCCACCAGCTTTTTGACCCGCTTCCATCAAATCCGGCGAAAGCTGCGGCAGCAGCAGACCTCTCAGATGCACTTTTAACTCTAACCGGCCTCCCACGTCTCCCGCACAGTCGCGTCTCCTCCCAACTCCATTTTACATCCACGCTTCAATCAAACCCCTTGCAACTCCCCTGTGCATCTCCCCTGCATCGCCGGCGGCAAACATCAAAAACCCTCTCACATTCGGCTCTCTCCCGCTACCCATATTCTTCTTCAGCCGCTCCTTTCTTCGGCAACCCTTGCACCTCGCCTGCGCCTCCTCTGCATTTGATGGCCGGGATCCGACCTACCTCCACATTCTACTACTGCATAGGGTCTTCTTTTTTGGATATAAGGTTAAGCTACAGACCGGCCTACCTTCACATTAAGTGCAAAGTAAATCCAAATGCATTCTATGTCTATCTATGTTGTTCAATATATGATCAAGTAAGATCAGGTAGTTTTACTTTATAGTTTGTTCAAAGTGGATTTGCTCTCAAGTATCATCTGTCAAGTTGATTCAGTATGATGTAGGCTTATTCAAATCACAAACTGCAGAAAAAACTGTTTCAAATGGATGTTCAGACCAAATAGGGAAAAAACCTTTTTTAGATATTTATTTTTTTTATATTTCTTAGATTTTTTACCCTATTGAATTGCTATGCAGACAAAAAATACTTGCTAGAATAAATATTTCCCGTTTCATGCCAGACTTTCAATCAAATTTGTTATATTATCTTACTTTTGTCCGACATTTTTTAATGTCTTCCAGCTGTAAGGCCACACATTTCTGCTTTAAAACTTTTGTGGGAATGGTAGATGTCTAAATGAGGGAATGAAATCATGAAAATGCTAAAATATGAATGGTTTCACATAGTAATTAATTGATCTTTTGTTTTATCTTTTAATTTGTTTTAGATGTCTAAATGAGGATTTTTGTTTGTTGTATTGTATGAAATTGAACCATGAGAATGCCAAAATATGAATTGCTTTGTAAAGTAATTAATTGATCATTTCATTTATCTTTTAATTTGTTTTTACAAATAAAAGCATTGTTTGTTATATTCTCTAAAAATATAAATAATAAAAAAAATTGTGTTGAGAAACTATTATTAGGAATTATAGTTGTGTCGATGTGCCTTTTGCTGTCTCTTTTGAACTCCTGTTGAGATTATTATTTGTCCTAACATAGAGCTGGGTTGGTCGTCCAGTAATAATTACATTACGTAGAATTTTGTAAATGATTATAATAATTACATTTTGCATCAATTTGGGGATTTTTATGCTCAATTTATTCTCATTTATTCTCAAAACATATCGTAAGTTGAGCGTTAATGCCCCCAAAATCACTCAAATTGCAATTTATATGGAAGCAAAATGATCCACCAAGCTCCAGTTCTTTCGATTTAAATTAATTTAGCTTATGAAGCTTCTTAATATTGATACAAAATATGCTACTCTTCTTTCAATTATTCTGTACATTTTAGTTTGATCACTTCTCTTCAGTTTTTTAATCATTTCTCATTTTTTTATATTAGTATTTATATTTTATAATGTTTGGATGGTTTTTCTTCATTCTTATATATAACTTTTGTTATTATGAGCATATAATATAGCAGTTATCTGCAATTGTTTTTGTATTTTCTATTACACTAACTATGAGGAGAATTTACTTTTTGTGTTTCACTGGTTAATTTACCAAATAATTTTATACATCAACTGATTACTTCAAATCCACAACCTAAATAAGGTGTTTCTATTAAAAAAATGCATATGTTACAATCAGATGTATGAAATGAAAAAAATGGAATTGTTTACTACGGCTGTTCCCATTATCTGGGAGTCGAACATCGTGCATGTATGTGTTACAATCAGATTCCTACTTAATTCCATTTCATAATGTTTTTTACAAGTCGAACATCAAGACCGATTGCCCGGAAAATTGTTTCAACTACTCCATACGAACACACGTGAGGAGTCGAACATCATGCATGCATGTATTGATTTTTTCAAGTGCAATCAAGTGTTCTTCTTATATAAAGTCCGATAATTGATCATTCAAACATTCTTTTTAAACAATCAGAACCATTAACACATATTTCAACAATGGAAGACACAAGAAGTCGATAATTATTTCAAAATCTATTGATTCCAAGTACTATCTGCCCAATTTTATAAACATTTTTAAACACAATAGAATATATCATGTGAATGCAACACATTAATAACACACGTACAACTACCAGATAGCCGTACACGCTTACTGCACAGCAAATCTACCCGCGTATGAAGAAATAATAGGACTGATCAATAACGTGCGAACGGAAATAGCAGAAGACGAGCACAACACCATTATCATGAAGTGCAAGAAAGAACAACGCCCAACGCTGACGAAAATACCCGAAGACGAGGACAACGCCATGTTCGTGAAGATCAACAAAGAACAACGCCCAATGTTATGAACATGCGTTCAACTTTTGAAATAGGTGAAAGTTCAACATCAACGCGGGCTACAAAAATTGCTCAAGGTACACTAACCTAACTATCTTTGTGTCTTCACAACTTCGCCTATTTGATCTTTTAAATGATCACTAAATGCGAGAATACTTCACCCCAACTGTTGCACCAATCAACAATGATAGTTCTTACACAGAAAATGAAAAGTGTCGAAGAAGATGGTGAGGACGATATTAATGCAACCACAAAGACGTAAATTCAACGTAATTGCGCTAGAAATTTCTATCCAGCGCACACTGAAACACGCTTTGAACTACACTCACCGACAACATGTCCTCACTGCCGTGCTAGACTATTTCAACGAAAGAGAAGCTCAATGTGGTGTAACAAAGGAAGAATATCAATACCTGAAATCCCAACACCTACCGAACTACTCAATCTCTACACCAACCAATCTGAGGAAGGTCAACATTTCCGGCAACATCTGCGTGCATACAAACATGTTTTTTCCATCACGTCATTGGGTGTAACGCTTGACAACACGATAGCCCCATTTCACCAAGAAATTTATAGCTTCGGGGCACACGGATCCATATATCATCGCATCGAAAACCTAACCCCAAATGATGGCCTAAGACCACGCTTTCTTCCACTATTCATCTACGACACCGAGCATGAGACAACAAATCAATTACAAAAAAAATGAGCTTAGAGTGATTGGTAGGATTTATTATTGATGGTTCAAACAACAAAAAATGTGGAGAAAAAGAATCAGAAATTGAAGGGTGATTGGTAGGATTTATTCAGTACCGCTTGCTGATAGCGAAAGATACTATTTGCGCATGCTCCTAAATCACGTAGCGGGTCCAAAATCATTCGATGCACTATTAACTGTCAACGGCACACACAACATCACTTTTAGGAATGTTGCACAGAACCATGGTTTGCTTGAGAACGATAACAGTATTTGAGAATGTCTACTTGAGGCTCGAGTATTCAGAATGTCATCCGCGTTGGGAAGACTGTTCGCTACTATATTAATCTTTTGTGAACCAGCCGATGTCAAGAGTATTTGTGATGAAAATTAGGCAAGCATGGTCGAAGATTATTCAAGTTCTAGCACGACCAATGACTTCTACATTATGAATAAACTACTTCATAGCCTCAATGATATCATGAAGCAACATAAACGTTCTATTAAAGAGTTTGATTTACCCCCGATCAATGAATCATTCAATGATTTCAATAACCTATCCGGTCTTATAGAAGATGAGTTATCAATACCTATTACACAGGATGATCTTAACGCAGTTACGTTGCTCAATGAAGGTCAATTACATGCTTATAATGTGATTACCGCGGCAATACAGAACAAAGCACATGGTGCTTTTTTGTTGATGAACCTGGTGGAACTGGAAAAACATATATGTACCGTGCAATTTTTGTCACTTTTAGAAAAATAGGATGCATCATTATGGCTACAGTTACTCTTTTATCGGGAGGTCGGACTGCACATCCAAGGTAGGTCGTTTGCTCATTATTTACATAACACTACAACAATTCCAATCAACTGTTAAATTAAATCTTTTTTATGTAGAATATGTCATGATCGGTGTTGATTGTGAAATGACTTTCAATGTGGCCGTAATCTTCAGGATATAATACAAATTAAATGTCAAACTATCTTATTATCGTCGCATTTTTGTCCTTTTTGGTGATTTGTAGAATTCTCATCGTATTATGAAGTTTTTTTTACTTGGCTATAGATTAAGTTACTTGAATCACAGTTCTCGCTATATCGAGTGTAAGATTTGATGTCGCCGCTCTCGCCAGACGAATATCACTGCCCCGAACAATGTCCCCGCCCCCGAACAATGTCGCCGCCCCCGAACATTGTCACCTCCCACGAACAATGTCGCCGCCCACGAACAATATCGCCGCCCACGACCAATGTCGCCGCCACGACCAATATCGCCGCCCACGACAAATGTTGCCGCCCACAACTAATGTCTTTGGTTTGTGGGCGAAGCCCGTTTGGATGCGGGCGCAGCCGCAATGCCACATCGAGAACGGGCACTCCCGACGAATGTCGCCGCCCCCGAACAATGTTGCCGCCCCCCAAACATTGTCGCCAGGGGCGGACCTGCGTGGAAGCACACCAGGGCACGTGCCCGGGTGGAAAATTTCGCAGAATCTAACATAAGCCCGTGTTTCCTCATTCTCCGCCTTCCGCGAGTTGCGACCATCAAGCGTCGTGCTTGTGCCCTAGTTCCTCGACGAGAAGACGACGCGTGGAGTCTGCGGATGCGTATCATCGGTGCGGAGCATAACATCTTTTGCCTCATTCTTGGCACTCAAGAGTTCTCCAGCCTCAAGAGTTTGCATCCTCTGTCCGTCCAGTCGAGAGTTCATCCACAGGCTTTCATCCACAGGTTTCTCTGTTCTGCACCACCAACAAGACCATCTTCCTTCCACCCTTACAATAGGCATTTCATCCATCACTTGCCCCTTTCTTCACAAATCGGTAAGTTCAGAGACATGTTCGATTCGTTTCATAACTTTATTTACTTAATAGCTATCGTGTGTTCAAAATCCTTGATCATGTTCTTAACTCTATTTTTTGTAGCTCTTGTTTGTTCAGAGCCCTTACATAAAACTAGCCTCTTCATTTTGAAATTTTTTCTGCTTCCATTAACAGGTTTGTACGCACATACTTGCTGTCGTCATTTTAGATGACATTGTTCTGCTTAGCTCTAATTAGTTTACTCTAATAGTATCAAGCTATTATTGCTGAAAATTTTATAGCAGCTCCATCAAATACAGCTAATGAGATGAATGATGGGTACTCTAAAACATAATTTGTCTTGCCCAATAATTATGCTACCTTCTCATTTTTGGTTACAGAAAACAATCTATTTTCAAGATTAAGGTTTGTTGATAGAAGGTTTTTTTGGGATTCCATCGAATTTTAGATGACATTGTTTTTGGAATTATCTAATTTTTATAGCATAATTATTTGGTGCCCGGGACGGACAAAAATCCTGGGTCCGCCACTGATTGTCGCCACCTCCGAACAATGTCGTCCCCCACGAACAATGTCGACACCCACGAACAATGTCGCCGTCGACGAACAATATCGCCGCCCACGACTAATGTCGCCGCCACCCACGACCAATATCGCAGGCCACGACACATGTTGCCGCCCACGACCAATGTTGTTGTCAAGCGGGTGAAGCCCGCTTGGTTACGGGTGAAGCCCGTTCGAAGATGCTAATATATATATATATAATAGATATATAGATAGAGAGAGAGATGAATTTGTGTTGTATTAAATCCTAATAAACATCCAATGATGCTCGACTTCATAAAACTTTTTTAGAAGGAATTCCGCATAGAAATTGTCCCAAACCTAGATAACTTTCAAAATGGAGAAGCAGAAACCACATCAACTTGAAAATGATCAATGCATTTTCAGGAGCTATTTTGAGAGAAATTTTATTAAAATGCATAAAGAAAAGATAGGACTCCATGATAATTTGTTAAAAAAACAATCTGCATACCTGGAAGCGTGATAAGAACCGTCCTTCTGGAGGTGGAGGAATGCCAAGCCTTTTCAAATCATCATATGGGATTGGACGCCTACAAACACAATTACACAAGCCTGTGAGATCTGCAAATTTCCCCATTCCATATTTTGCGCATACATTAAAAAAATATACATAATATATCTCTATTAATATACGAAAACTACTCTTTGGTGAAACATTACCTGATATCCCTATATTGCCCTTATAGTTGTATTCATAATTACACAATTATACCAAACTTTATATTAGTATATTATAAAGACAATATCTTTTTAGGTAATTACACAACTTTACAATATTAAAATACAAAAAATAAAAACACTACATACCCTAAACCTATTGTCTCTAGCTAGTAATGGCAAGAGAAAAATTAATGTTTTAACGTTAAAATATAATTTGTTTTACAAAATAAAAATTGTATTCTTGATTTATATTTTTTTACAGTCATTTTGAGTACTCATATGTATATGTTGCGGCTCGGGCGGAGCCCGCCGTCGTCGGTCGGGTATTGTCGCGCGAGGCCATAGGGGCGGGTACTGTCCATGACAAATGTTGCCGCCTACGACAAATGTCGGCGCTCACGACAAATGTCGCCGCCCATGACAAATGTCGTCCCCACGACAAATGTCGTCCCCACGACAAATGTCGCACCACCGGCGAATGTCGCATCCCGGCGAATGTCGCACCCTGCCGAATGTCGCACCCCGCCGATTGTCGCACCCCCGCCGAATTCCCCCAGGGCCGAAGGCCCGTGTCTGTCACTTGTATATATATAAGAAATAAAAGGACTGTCAATAACCATGAATTAAAAACTCATTCGATTAATGTGGATCGTAGGATCGTAAGATCATGGTCTGCAAATAAAAGTTTCCCCAGAAAACCCCCTCCTTCCAACGCCCGAAATCCCGATCCATGTTTCCGCCCAAAAAAAATATGCCTCTTGCAAACTAAGTTATCAAAGGCGCAAGGCGCACCAAGGCGCAAAGACCCCCTGGAGCCTAGGCGCAAGACCTAAGGCGCAGGTGCGCGCCTGAGGCACGTGAGGCGCAAAAATGGGGAAAAAAAGAAATTGAGCGAATTGGGCGCCCAAGTGCGCCTAGGGGTGCCTCGGGTGAGTCTAAGATCATGTTTTTGCCCATATCAATTTTTTTTAAAATACCTCAAAAGGCTCGGGCAAGGCGCTCCTGGAAGCCTGTAAGGCGCGCGCCTGGGGCACATCGCCAGCCTCAGCTGTGTTGAGGCGCGGCGGGCTGTGCCTGGTGCGCCCGGCGCCTTAGGCGCGCGCCTTGAGAACTAAGCTTGCAAATGCCACCGGCGGGTTCGCCAGTGGCCGGCTAACCCGCCGGTGGGGGCCGGGCATGCCACCGCTGGCGACATTAGCAAGGGGACGTCCAGGAGGGCGGGATCGGGAAAGGGGGGTCGTCTGAATTTTTTATTTTTATAAATATATTATATAATATATAATAATTTTCAAAAAATTTAAAATTAAACAATTAAAAAAAATGCAAATAAAAAAACAAATAATATAATTAAAAAACAATAATATTAAGATACGGTGAGGGGTAAAGCCCGTCGGGGGCTGGCGAAGCCCGCCGCGGAGACCGGGTACTGTCGCGCGAGGCACGAGGGCCGGAGGCCCGTGCTTGTCACTCGTGTGTGTGTGTGTAAATATATATAGACACACACACACATATATAGAGAGAGAAAGTGTGTGCGTGTGTGTCATTGCTATATTTTTAGGTTGAAATGAAACTTTTAACATTAGTTTGGTTTGTCTTAAGTTTATCAAATTGACAAAATCAAGCCATTCATCTTAAACTTCACTGCAAAAATTAGAAAAATACTTTTTTTTTTGAAATTTCATGAATGACTGGTCCTGCAAGCATATTGTAGAAGGACATGAAAAATAAAGAAAAATAAAATTTAATTCTTTATTCATTTCTCCATGGTGTATACGTACATGCATTTGTACATTAATATAGGAACAGAGAAAGGGGAAACAATCTCAATCTAAATGTGAGACTAATACATAAGGAGGAAGAGGGACCTAAATGGGTCTTGCCTTGGGCCTTTACAAATTTTTCTTTTAACACTCCCCCGCAAGCTGGAGCATACAAATCATAGGCACCCAACTTGGACAAGCACTGATAATATAACACACGTGGTAAGACCTTAGTGAGAATATCAGCAACTTGATCAACAGCCGGAACATGTTTCAATTCTATTTTTTGCATTTGAACTTTCTCTCGAATAAAGTGTCAGTCTACTTCAATGTATTTGATTCGCTCAAGGAAAACAAAATTCTTAGCAATGTGTATAATCGTTTGACTGTCGCAAAATAAAATAGCTGGTGAGGAAAGCTTGATTCTCAAATCATCTAGAAGACTTTCTAACCACATGAGCTCAGACACAACAGATGTCATCGAACGATACTCGACTTCGGCCGAATAGCAAACAACCACATATTGTTTCTTGCTGCACCAGGTAATAAGGCGCCCTCCGAAGTAAGTAAATAATCCACTTGTAGAACGTCGATCATCCAAGAAGCAAGCATAATCAACATCCGAATAAACAATCAACGAGACAACGACAAAGTAGAAGATGAAAAGGGTTTGTATACTAGCCCTTGTTCAGGGGCAGTTTTCAGACATCTGAGGATGTGCTCGACAGCCTGGAGGGGAGACATTCGTGGACCGTGAAGAATGCATGAATCGACTGACAACACCAACAACAAATGAGATATCTGGTCTTGTAACTATAAGATAAATCAATTTCCTGCAAGACGTTGATAATACTCTGGGTTTGAAAGGAGTAGATCAGTGTCAGAGGAATGTGCACAGAGCTTGTGATTGACATCGATAGAAGTATCAACAGGCTTGTTGTAACACCCCCATCCGTCACATAGCATATAACAGAAGGTCCGGTCAGGGCCCGACGCCATATACTACAGACAGATCAAGGAGTTACTAATTTGAAACCATCATCCAATACAATGTATCCTATCATAGAGCACATTCTAGCGGAAGTAAATTAGAGGTTACTCAAATAGAACCCAGCATCATGAATGTCCACTACTCAATAAAATAGGAATGGTAAACCAATACACAAATATAAAGTCTTGGCCTTAAGGCCTTACAATGTTTACTCAAAGATTAATGTTTTCCAAACATCGGCACGCAGGCCGTCCACACATGAGTTAAAGGTACACACTAGCTATTCGCTTTGGCCTTCGAGGGCGGCATAGCTATCTTGGGATCCAAAATGCTATTTGTCACTTGGCTCTGCTACACCTGCAAGCAACATCCCACCGCAACGGTGACAAACAAAAGCAACGGGCAGCATTAGCTGACCAAATTATAACGACCCCACCCCTTACTCGGGGTGGCGGTGCTCCTTCCCTGCAGACATTAGTATACATACATATTGGCAACCACAACGTGCAACTTAAGCACCATTCGCCACAGACGTTGGCACTACCGGCCAAACGCCCCGTGCACTCAGGGCATATTCTTGATGTACAAGATCTCAAGGGTCGCACCACCGTCCTTTGACGGTCATCAACGTTTGAGCTTTTAGTCTCATACGGGCCTAAGCCAGAGACAACGCCCCAAGCCTCCGGCAAAGTCATAACGATCTGCAGATCCACAGTATGACTCACTCCAAGACGGACGACAAGGGTTGGGTACAGATCAGCCATATCACGTGCTCAATTCGTCAGGCGCGACAACCATGACGCGGGTCGACATCACCTTTCCCATTTCCGTAATATTCATAACCCTGTTATGATCTTAGGTTAGCTCTCATGGCTACCTTGGCAGAGCAAATTAAGCCCACACCCATCACATTGGCCCACAGGTCTTCCAGAGACAGGCCTCACTAGCTGAGCAAATTAATCCCACGCTCATCCAAATTATAGCTGAGCAAATTAAGCCCAGCTTGTCCAAAGTATAGCCCACGGGTCTCCCAGAGACGAGCTTCACAAGCAATAGCCCACAGGTCTCCCAGAGACAGGCTTCGCAACCAAACATAGCTCACTTGGAGCTACAGCCGGCGGTAGCACTGCCGCCGCGCGGTAGGGGTAAGACTATCGTTTCTTCCCCTTTTTTGGGTGTTTTCCTGGAGACTACCTCCAATACTCTCAACGCAGTCATCTGCACACCCCGTGACTCCGAAGTCTACACGATTAACACGGAGTCTTCGCAGGCATACAAAACATACAACCATCACCAATCCAGACCAACCCGTCTGGATGGGCTTCACACAGGCACACAACATTTCTATTCCGTACTTTAATTCCGGATCTAAATGCAAAACTACGGGGATACACTGATCTACCCATCGGGAAAACCACTTCCACACACTCGTGGAACGTCTACCCAAAATGCAAAAACGAAGGACTTCACATGTCCAAGGAAGAGGATCGTTACCCTTGATGTACGCTTTGACGCCATGGGAGAAATCTAGACGGTTGGAAATGACCGCTCCGACTTTGCCGCCGTAAATCTGAACTCGCCTTGCGAACCCGAGACCCGAAACACGAACGGCGACGAGATCTCCCTTCTTTCGGCGCAGCTACTCTTCCTCCAGAAAATCAGGCCAAACTCTCCAACTCCAGAAATAATGAAGAGAAAACGGCCAAACCAGATATATAAACGGAGCTACCGCCGCGCGGTAACAAGCTACCGCCGCGCGGTACCGCCTCGCTTCGCGTGAAACCGCCCAGGCCCTCCAATCACAGGCCGACACGTCGCCGCGCCATTACAGTTTCACTATCGCCGCGCTGTAGGACATTAACGCTGCGCGATAGCCGACGTTGGTTACGACACGACACCTGCTGTTATCACCGCGCGCTATCCGCTACTGTCGCGCGGTAGAATCCCGAAAGCCTCGTCAATTAAAATGACCCAGCTACCGCTAGCGGTATCCCTATCGTCGGGCGATAGCTTTCCGAGAGCTCTGCCAGTTTAATTCTCCAGCTACCGCCGCGCGGTAATAACTTTCCGCCACGCGGTAAGTCCAGCGTTGAGTTGACTCAACGCTCCCAATGCTGTCGACGCTAACCCTGAAGCTACCGCCGCGCGGTAACTAGCTACCGCAGGGCGGTAACCTCCAGATAACCATTTCCTGCCTTAAGAAATTTGGGGCGTTACACTTGCATCTAGAATATTTAGCGTCATGAATAAGATCAAGACAATATTCAGTTGAGATAGGACGAGACCATCAGAACGTCTTGCAATTTCTAGGCGAAGAAAGTATCAAAGATTTCTAATTTGAAAAACTGAAATCAAGTGATATTTGATCATTTGTATTTCTTTGAAATCATCTTCTGTAATTAGAATGTCATTGACATAAACGAGAATCACTGTGCTTGTTGTTTGATGATGCGTAAAAAGAGAGAAGTCCGCCGCGCTCCGAGTGAATCCAACCTCACGGACAACCTTACAGAACTTGCCAAACCATGCGCGGGGCGACTGTTTGAGATTATAAATAGATTTCTTGAGATGACAAACAAGTGACTCCCCCGTGGTCTCAAACCCGGGAGGCATATAGACAGTTTCATGAAGGTTCTCATTAAGAAATACATTCTTGATGTCTAATTGATGTGATGGTCACTGGCGATGCACAACCAAGGAAATTAGGACACGAACGGTGTTCAACTTGGCAACGAGAGAGAAAGTCTCATCATAATCGAGGCCTTGTTGAGAAACCCGAGAGCCACAAGACGGGCCTTGAGACGATCAACTATCTAATCCAGTGCATGTTTGATTGCAAAGACCCATTTACATCCATCACAAGTCTACCCTGGAGGAAGAGAGACCAGATCCCAGGTCTGATTAGCCCAGAGGGCAATCATTTTCTCATCCTCGGCCGCACACCACCCCGGATGTCGGAAGCCTCCCGCACAGAGTTAGGCATATAAATGGAGGACAAAGAAGTTGCAAATTTGAGAAGTGTCGGGAGAGATGATGCAAGGATACATAATTTGCCAGGGGATGAGCCATGGAGATAGGAGCCAGATCATCAAGCCGCGAGGTACCAGAGGTAGAGGGCGACTGCTGATGGACATTAAAGCGAGGAGAATAACGAGTGTATACACAAAGGAGAGGTGGTTTGTTTGGGACGGGAACAAAGGTTGGAAGGAATGGTGGTAGAGGAGAAGTTACAGGTACAACAGGACATGGCAATAACGACGGTGGAAGAGGAAAGGAATGAGAAGAGTAAAAAAGGTTGATCTTCTAAAAAGGTAACATCAGCAGACGCAACCTTGTGATCAGTGGGAGAGTAGCACACATACCCTTTCTGAGTACGAGAGTAACCAACAAATGTATATTTGGTAGCCCGAGGAGCTTGTTAGTGGAAGGGACAAGATTATGGACATAATAGGTACAACTAAATACCCGAGGTGTGATGGAGAAAGCTGGTGTGAAGGGGAATAGAAGACTAAACGGAGTGGAATAGTTGAGAATGGAGGAGTGCAGACGATTGATGAGATAGCATACCGTAGATATTGCAAAATGTAAATAAGCCTTGAAAACCTGCATTTGAAACAAAAGTGAGTGAACAACTTTAAGAAAATGTCTATTCTTGCGCTCAACCACAACATTCTGTTGGGGGTATAAGCACAAGAGGTATGATGGATGATCCCAAATTCAGTACAATAATCATCAAACACATGACTGATGTATTCACGAACATTGTCTGTACGAATAGTTTTAATTGTTCGGAAAAATTGAGTGTGAGTCTCATTAATAAAGACCCGAAACACAGTTAGATTTGATTGATCACGAAGTATAATCACGTCATACGAAAATAATCATCAATAAAAGTAATGAAATAACGATAACCAGAATACTAGCAATTTTATATGGGCCCCAAATATTAGAATGCACTAAATCAAAAGGAGTATCACTCCGAGTACAATGAGGAGAAAAAGAAGAATGATGTTGTTTGTCATAGGTACATGACACACAAGTAAAAACAAGAAGAAGTAGATCAGGAAGAGTCTTCTTAAAAATTGAAAGAGGAGCGTGTCCAAAACGTCGATGTCAATCCACAGAGGTGACAGATGAGAGGAGTGGGAGACACGTCCAAAAGATAAAGCCTATTGCACAGTCGCCAGTTACCAATAATACTCAGCGCTCGCCGATCCTGCACAACAAAAGAAAAAGACGTGAAGGTTATAACAGTCAAGATCGTTAGTAAGCCGACTAACAAAAAGTAGATTGAAGGAGAGCTCGATACATGAAGGACCGAGTTAAGAGGAATAAGCGGGGCTGAGAGACATATCAACAGAACAAGAAACAGGGGAGGTGTCACCATTGACCACTGTGATAAACTTGGAATGCTGAGAAACAAAATACCGAGGAGGTTTTAGCGGAGTGATATGGTGGGTGGCACCTGAGTCCACAATCCATTGTGGACCATGAGAAAGACGGGAGATACCTTCATTTAAGATAGAGGCAATGGAGCCAAGCGGACGATTGAGTAACCCTTAAAGATGCTGGAGCTGGAGACGCATGACATCAATATTGGCATGAGTGACAGAAGATGTGTTCGTAGCAACGAAGACATGGGGAGGAGGCAAACCATGCTTTTGATAACAAATGGTTTCAAGATGTTCATCCTTGTCACAAACTCACAATGAGTATACTTGGGCCTAGGACAGCCATTGCAACCTCTCCCCGAGAGCTGGTGCGGCCTCCACGGGCAGATGGAGGAGGGGAGTGAGATATAGATGAGTGCTGGAAGAGTGTCGGAGATGGAGGTCCATGAACATCTGGGGGGGGTGACCTTCAACAATATTGAGCAAACATCTGAGAGGGAGGGAATAGTGGAGGAGGAGAGGATGTGAGCCTGAACACTGTAGAGATAAGGCCGAATATGAGTCATCATCATGGCAATCCCAACTGCCTCTTTTTGAGCATGTTGCGCAACAAGATCAGTAGTAGGGGGTTGATGCTGAATCCAGGCCTCGACTAAGGTTTTGGACCGCGCAACAAATGAGGTTAAGTCGTCAGCACCTCATGTGTCAAGAGATTAAAGATCCGAGATGATGTCAAATAGATGTTGAAGGTTATCCTTGCAAGAATAAAGGGAATGTAATTCATCCCACATAGCCTTGGCCGTCTCCTGATAAATGGCGATACAATAAGACTCAACCTCCATGAAGTTGAAGATCCATGTTTGGACACGACCATCATCACGAAGCCATTCATCAGTGGGAGCGGAAGGGGTGTCCTTAGTTAAGTGATGCAAAAGTCCCAGAACCCGACGGACGGAGTGCACCCACTCAATGAAAATTTTCTTCCCACTTAGAGTCACAAACTTCAGGAGGAGGGGTCGCAACACGGGCAGGAAGGGATGAAGCAGCAGTTAACTCCAATCACTCCATGGAGCCGACACAGGTCGTTAAGCAAAGCAACAGAACCTACAGCTAAAAGAACTGGTAGAGTGAACTGGCGGCTAGATGTTGGGGCTAGAAAACTTTGCAAAGAACAGCAGCCAGGAACAGAGGAGCAGCTGAGCAGATGTTGCGGCTAGAAGACTTGGCAGAGGTCTTGCGGCCAAGAGCAGAAGAGCACAAAATCGATGGTGGGCTTTAGCGGCTAGAAGAAAGCAGCAGCGACCAAGAGCAGCTGAGCGACCAACGAGGCGGGAGGAGGTCTTACGGCTAGAAAACTTGTGTCTAGAAGAGTAGCTGGTAGAGGACTTGCGGCAAGTCGAGCGGGATAAGAGGTGCTGACAGAGGACTTGCGGCTAGACGACTTGCGGCTGAGAAGAAAGCAACAGCAAGATTCAACAACGGCAAGCAACTCCGGGCAATAGAGGGCAGGTGAACTCAAGGAAACAACGGCGGGCTTGCAACTGAATGCAGGAGACCGGGCGAGTAGGCGACAAGCAAGGATCAACGTGGGGCCCAGAGAACCGAAAAAAGAGCTATAAAAGGGGAGAGGGGTGGGGAGGGGGCGGAAGAGAGCGGAGGAAACGAAGAGTAAGGAGGCGGTTAAAAAAATAGCTAACCGCCTAGAGTGGTCACCGCGAAGGAATTAGGCTGCAATTAGAGAGAATCGACACCTTTGATACCATGTAGAAAGACATGAAAAATAAAGAGAAATAAAATTTAATTCTTTATTCATTACTCCATTGTATATACATACATGTATTTGTACATTAATACAGGAAGAGACTAGAGAAAGGGGAAACAATCCCAATCTAAGATGTGAGGCTAAGACATAAGAGGGAAGAGGGCCCTAAATGAGTCTTGCCTTGGGCTTTTACAAATCTTTTTTCTAACACATAAAGGTAACACTCAAACAAATGACCTAGATGGTGAGATAAAGGATTCAAATATTTACTTCAAAATATTTAATTTCAAAAAACTTTGTATTAGAAGTACTTTTAGTAAGGGGTATCAAAGGGTGTCTATTTCTTCATCAATTTTAATGAGCAACAAAGTCTTCATAAGAAGTGAGGCACGGGGCTCCGCCCGTACGGCCAACCATGATAGTGCACAGGGGGACCCAGCGCCCCGCACGACAGTCACCGGCCACGGCATTTCCCCGGCGCGATGGCACTCCCGCCGCTCGCAAACCCCTGAGCGCTATACTCAACCCATTGCTCTATTTTTGTGTGTGCAAGGGGGTTTGCGAGTGTCGGGGAGAGCACATTTTTTAATGTAGATAAGAAACATTGCCTATATGATAGCACATTTTTTAAAATTAAAGAAAAAACACAGGTTATAGAAATTGGAAATTTTGTAATAAAGAGGGGTAAACTCGGAAAGTTCAATGTTTCCCCAAAGAGTGTTTTTGCCTTTTAATATAGTATAAATATATATATTCTAGTATGCTAGTTTTAATAGATTTCATTCTCACCGCTTCTCTATATGATAGATGATTAATCACCTTTTATAGTTTCTCTAATATAACAACATTTTTTCTAGTATGCTAATCTTTAACAAATGTCATTCTCACTGCTACTCTATATAAATCAATACTTAATCAATCTTTAGTTTCACTCTCTCTATATATATATTATATATATATATATACAACATGAAAGAGTACATAGATTTCTCAAGAATTTAAAAAAGTAGGGGTGGTTTGATTCATACAGTGGGGCTCGAAATGGCCTCTCTCGCCCTCCAAAGCGAAGTTGACCAGATTCCTTCTTTCCTCCAAGGCCGCCACCTGTCAAGGAAAATTCAACTTTGTCATTATGCAAAATCTTATTCACTGGAAAAAGAAGAAGGTCCGAGGATAAGGAATGTAACTATGTCGACTAACCTAACCTCCTTGGAATCCACCCAGGCATTAGTTGCTGCCTGTTATAATCTACAATCACTTCAGTGTCATCAATGATTGAATGATGTGCATCCTGTATACAAAAGATAACTGATTAAAAAAAATGTAATCGCAAGAAAAATATTAGAAAAGTACTTGACATCAGAAATATTTTAGGAGCATCTCATGAATCTACATATATCTTAGGCTCTTAGCTCGTTTGGCACTGTGGATTTCTCACAGCGAGAATCAGGCAGATTGGCAGCAACCATTGTCTCACTGTGTGGACCGGCGTTCGGCCGACAACACGTGCAAGAAATCCGTGGATTTCAATTGCGGTTGCGGGCTGACGTCCCAAGACCTAGGGTGGAGGTTTCCATATATAATATCATGAATTCAATTAGGTTGGTTCGATGAGGGCGGGGAGTGCATTGGAGGCAGTAAAGCACCCACAGTAGACCTAGGGTGACCTAAGCACCCACAGTAGACCGGGCATTACAGATACTGAACTGACGTGGGATGAATGTAGGGAGTTTGTGAAAATACCTTAATGGGACTCTAATGAATTAACATCAGTGTAGTGACGCAAGAAATCTAAATGATGTGAATATAGAGTATTAAATAAATGAATAATTAGTCAAATTAAAGTTAAAAATGCTTCAATTAAAATGGTAAGTGAATAAGTCTTGCAAGTAGAACAATTAATGAGGAAACTAGTAAAAATTAATATCGCAATGAAAAGTTGTTCACCAAATATTCATCAATAAGTAATAAAGAATTCACACAAGAACTTATATAAGAAATCAGAGTCCAGAAAATGGATAAGTTAATATTTCGGGGACTGGACAGCGGGTTAGTCAAAATTCTACACAGTTCAAACTTCCAGATAGAATTCTGCAACAAAGGTGGACTTTGAGTGGAGTGATAGGTTGTTGTTGAGGTGTGGGGAATACTAAGGCTACTGGAGTGGAGTTGGAGAGGCCTTGTAAGGACTCCTGTGTGCTGGAAACAAAACTAAGTAGTAGGGAATTAAGGTCCAGGGATTTTGGAAGGGCCAGCTTGCTCTGGATTGCAGGAAGAAGTTACGGGAAGGAGTGATGCGACTGTCTAGAAAGCACGGGAGAAGTCTTGGCTGGGCAAGGGAATGAGGCGTGACTGCAAGAATTGGAGATGAATGGTTTCGTTTTGGCATGGGAGAGGGGCAGTAATTCAGGTTGTGCATGAGTCAAGAGATGGTAGTCACTGGCAGTTATAGGAGTAAGTTTAATGTGGAGTTCATGCAATTAGGAGGTGGTGGTTATGCTTGGGACATGGGTGGCCTAGCGTGATTAAGTAAGAGATGGCATGGCCAGGTGAGGGGAATGACTTGCCAGAGCTGAGGTGGGGGGGATGCCAGCGGTTTTGAGTGGTGAAGTGCTTAAGGTGGTCGATCAAATGGGGCAGGAGGGTAATCTAGGCTTTAGCACCTAGAAGTCCAGAGATTCAGCACCGTGGAATAACCACAAGAACCTGAATTCTGCAATCCTCAAAAATCATCCATTGACTCCTATTTATAGACAGAACTCACTACGGATAGCTAGTATCGTCTGACACAACCTTACACTAGATACAGGAAATTGAAAATGCAAAATGCAACAAAAATACAAAAAGATATCTCATCGTCGCTCTGAACGTGACCATGAACTTGGATTGCCTAAACAACAATTCTGTTCACCTCCTGCATACGTAGACCCGGGTGGATTCCGATAAGAATCAACCCGTTTGTGATCCGTTATCCCCATCAAATTATATGTTCTCAAGAAAATCAATGCAATCTAAGTATCTCATACCTAAACACACTAATTCTTTTCATGATGAATATATGGTGTTAATAGTACGAAGTATCAACAAAACATAATGACACAATTGCATGCAATTGGGAAGTTTTGAATGTAAATTTTTTATTAGAAAACATGCAGTTGAGATGTAAAAAGTATCAATAATTGAAAAAAAAAAAATACCATGTAAGCTCGCCACATCTGCCTTTCTGTTTCATACTCAACAAAGGCATAACCACGCGAGGCACCGGTGACTGCCGATAACAACCAAAGATCCAAATCAGATGTTTGTACAACTCGCAAAAAAAGTTCAAATATATGGCAGAACACACAAATTTTAGCCTAGACTCATTACCATTGAAATTTAAATACATTGAATTACCATAGTGTGTGTGTGTGTGTATATATATATATATATATATATATATATATATATATATATATACTAGCATTTTCGAACGGGCTCCGCCCGTTCTCGATGCGTCGCTGCGGGCTTCGCCCGCTTGGCATTTCGGCGGGCTTCGCCCGCCCCCCAGCGGGCTTCGCCCGCCCGTTCACGAAGCGTGGTTGCGGGCTTCGCCCGCAACCAAGCGGGCCTCGCCCGTTCACCCATTCTCGATACGCCCGCCCCCGCGAAGCCCGCCCTCGCGAACCCACCCTAAACAATTATTTAAATTTTATTAAATACATTATAAAATAAAAAAACAAATTTTTATAATATATTTCAATATTTTAATAGTCATTTATTTAATACAAAATCAAAAAACAATGAAAAAAATAAAATAAAAAAGTCCTTTCTCTCTGTCTCACCACCTATTCCTCTCTCTCTCTCTCACCGCCTAGTTCTCTCTCTTCCCCCTCCTCTCTCCCCTCCTAGTAAAATAAAACTGCTCTCTCTCTCTTCCTCACCCTCTCTCACCGCACACTCTCCCCCTCTCCTCTCTCTCTTTCTCTCTCTATCTCGCCTAATACAACAAAACCAATATTTCTCTCTCCCCACTCTCTCTCTCCCTTTCTCTCTCTCCCTCCCTCCCTCTCTCTTCCTATCCCTCTCTCAGCCGCACACTCTCCCCCTCTCCTCTCTCTCTTTCTCTCTCATGTAGGTATAGGAGGCCTATTAATATTCCCTCATCCCTCTCTCTCCCTCCTAAAGATTCCTTTCTCTCTCCGCATCTAGTGGATGAGAATAAAGTTGCCTTTGGATCCAAGGGTGGAGGATGATTGTATGGTATGAGCAAAGAAGTGTATATTTCCTTATATGGTAGAAGATATATATATATATATATATATATATATATATATATCAGTTTCATGGTCTTACAAATAGAAGGGTATTCAAAATTCACAATCGTTGTATAAGCTGGGAAGTCGGCTTCAAAATTCGTACTTGAGGTATTAGCAGAGGTTACTGGTCCACTGAAGTAGAGGTCATAAACAAAGAAAGGTGAACAAGAAAGGAGATTGTTCATAGCCTGGACTCTGGAGGTCCCACCTCACACCCATGAGTGCATAGGAACAACCCCTCCCAAACCAGATGATGTGCTAGGTTGGGGGGAGAGGCAGGCTTGCGGGACACGCTAGAGAGCTCGCAAATTCTAGGCGAGGGCTCTTGTGGGTTGATGGCACTCCCTCTTCCCCTCGACAATGGGTTGTATTTATAGGTGACAATAGAGGAGGTATACCCCTAGACCTGTAGGTGGGATCCACCCCTGTGAGAGGTCGACCCGGTCGCCGACAAGCTGGGGCGAGTTGATCTCAGCACCCAGCTAGACAACGATGGTTCCCGGCGAGCTAGCTAGGGGCCTACTACGGACAGGTTGTGAACTGACTGCGAGTTGGTTGTGAGCTCGCCTATATAGGACGTATCAATAATTATCTTATGTTGAGTTACCTTTTATCGATCTCGTCAAGTATAGTTCGTACACAATCCTGCTTTTTGGGCTCGTGACGAGGTCGGAAAGATATTTGATACCCCAGGCTCGACGAGCTGGTTGAGCCTATAAATAAAGCTTAGGGGGTTCCTGTAGCCGTGTCTTTTGAGCTCGCTCAAATCAAACATTGACGGCGTCAATGCATTTGTGAAGGCGTTCGCAACTCCTCCCCCAACTCGGCAGCCTGAAGACGCCCCCCCGCCCCAAGGGGGGGGGCGTAACCCAAGAGGAGTCCTCTGTCGAACTGGTAATATCCTTGGCTTCCTATTTCCTCGTATCAGCTCGATACTAACATGCGCGGTCACTCCAGGTGCTGAGTGTAACAACTGCTTTAATTGTCTACCGCCACAATTTAATTTATTCATTATCATTTATTATTTATCATCAGAGGCCCTAGGTAAAACATTCAGCGTACATACAATGATTTATTTCATGACAGAATATAAAAAGGAAAGTGCATAACAAAATAAAATATTTCATTTCACTGATAGTCGGATTCAAAGTACAAAACATAAGCCTACATTTTTACATACAAACGAAAGGTTTATCAAAAACTATGAAACATGAAACAACTGACTACTACATCACGACGCTATATATAATTGCACATGGGCATCATATATAAACTACACTAGATAGGCTCTACATAAAGAAAAACGGAAACTCTGCATGGAGACAGTAGGTGTTTCTGCATCTTGCCATGTGTGTATCCAATACCTTCCACACTGCAGCAGACACCTATCCATAACCTGTACTTTTTCTCCTGTCGTGTAGGATTTGTTGTTGGATGGCTACTACTGGCGGGAGTAGTCTCTTCCTTGACCTGTTTTAGTTTCTTTTTCTAATTAGTCGAAGGACTAAGAGAATTCTTTTTTTTCTTGATTATAAATAATAGATTAATTATACATCATTTATAGGCTCTGTTTGGGACAGCTCTGGCGGCTGGAGAAGCTCTTTCCCAGTCGCCAGAGCTGTTATTGGGTCTGTTTGGGACAGCTCTTTAATGAAATCGCGGTTCGAAGAGCCGCTCCCAGAGATCTTTTCCGGAAGCCCCTCCCCCCTGCGTTCAGCGCTCTAAAAAATTACGGTTGATATTTTTCCCCCCTGCGGCTCTTCTCCCCGATCCCGGGTCGCTTCCTTCTCCCCGATCCCACGGCCCTTTCTTCTCCTTCTCCCGAACTCAGGCGACATCGCCGGCCGCGACAGCAAAGCTTCTTCCCGATCGGCCGTCTTCTCCAGCCCTAGCATCGGCGACAGCAGAGATCGAGGAAAAGCAGCCCTAGCATCGGTCGTCTTCTCCAGCCCTAGCTTCCGTCGGCCCGGCTTCGCGCGAACTGGTACGAAATCCAGCTTGAACGAGTACTCAGTGGGTTGGATTCCGGCTCTCTCTTCCTCGTCCCTCTTCTATCGGTGGTAATTTTTCCCCTTGTGGCCATCTCCCACGCCTTTGGCTTAAATCATGAAGTTTTGGGGTTTGGATTTATATGTGTTATTTTTTTTGGTTTTGTAGGGATGTGTGTGCATGTATATGAATTGTGTGTGTGTGTGTTTGTTTGTTTGTGTATGAATGTGTGTGCGTATATGGATTTGTGTATATGGATTTGTGTATGAATGTGTGTGTATATGGATTTTTGTTCGTTGTGTGTGTGTGTTTTTGTGTATGTTTGTGTGTGTATATGGATGGATGTGTGTATGTTTGTGTGTGTATATGGATTTGTGTAAATGGATAGATGTGTATATGGATAGGTGTGGATGTGTGTGTGTGTGTGTGTGTTTGTGTTTTTTTTGTTTGTGTATGTGTATGTTTGTGTGTGTTTTTTTTATTGTGTATGTGTGTGTGTGTGTTTGGATTGTGTATGTGTGTGTGTGTATATATGTGTGAGTGTGTGTGTGTGTGTGTGTGTTATTGATTGTGTGTGTGTGTGTGTTATTGATTGTGTATGTGTGTGTGTGTTATTGATTGTGTATGTGTGTGTGTGTTATTGATTGTGTATGTGTGTGTGTGTGTCATGTGTGCTATTGATTGTGTATGTGTGTGTGTGTGTTTGTATGTGTGTGTGTGTTATTGATTGTGTGTGTGTGTGTGTTATTGATTTTGTATGTGTGTGTGTGTGTTATTGATTGTGTGTGTGTTATTGATTGTGTGTGTGTGTTATTGATTGTGTGTGTGTGTTATTGATTGTGTGTGTGTTATTGATTGTGTGTGTGTTATTGATTGTGTGTGTGTGTGTTATTGATTGTGTATGTGTGTGTGTGTGTTTGATTGTTTATATGTGTATGTGTGTGTGTTTACTTTTGTTTGTGTGTGTACGTGTGTGTGTTTTTTGATTGTGTATTTGTGTGTGTTATTGATTTTGTATGTGTGTGTGTGTTTGTTTGTGTATGTGTACGTGTGTGTGTTTTATTGTGTATTTGTGTATGTGTGTGTGTTTTTATTTTGTATGTGTGTGTTTTTTTTATTGTATTTTTGATTGTGTATGTGTGTGTATGTGTGTGTGTATTTGTGTATGTGTGTGTGTGTTTTATTGTGTATGCGTGTATATGTGATTTTTTTGTTTGTGCATGTGTGTGTGTGTTTTGATTGTGTATTTGTTTGTGTTTTTTGTTTGTGTATGTGTGTGTATGTGCGTGTGTGTTTTTGATTGTGTATGTGTGTGTGTGTTTGGTTTTTTTTGTTCAATTTTGTGTACATAACTTTTGGGCTAAGATTTTGATTAGTAATTGTTATTTTAATTAGGGTTTAGAGTATAGTATAATGGTAAAACCAAAGAAAGGAGGAATCGTAGCGAGTTGGGAGTCAGGTGAAGTGATGCTATTTTGTGATCTCTGCATAAAGAGATTGGTTTGGGGAATCGGCCCACCACCCACTTTAGCAAAAAAAGGTGAAAAAATTTGATTGCGGGGTTTAAAGAACGAATCGGGAAAAGCTACGATCGATTGCAAATGAAAAATAAATGGGATCATTTGAAGAAGGAATGGAAGTTATGGAAGGAGCTCAAATATGACGAGACTGGTTTAAGTTGGGATCCAGAGAAGAGAACTATTGTTGCATCAGAAGAATGGTGGGCAGAGAAGATTAAGGTCAGAACAAATTCATGTTTCATTTCATAAAATTAGTTCTTATTTTGACAGATTTTAATATTGATATATTGATTATAACAGGTTGTTCCAGCGGCGAAAAAATTTTGATACGGAGGTATTACACCTGAGTTGGAGGAGAAATTGAACACTATGTTCAGTCAGGTTGTCGCAACTGGAGAAGACTCATGGGCTCCTTCAATTGGAAGTTTGCCACCGGACGATAGATTGCATTTTCCGCATCCTCCACAAGGTATACTAATCAATATGTTTACATTCATTCAATTTTTTCGTATTTCATAATGTTTACTTGTTTAAGAAACAAAATAAATGTAGGTAAATATTACTTACTGGATGTTGGATACCCGTTAAAGATGGGTTATTTGAAACCGTATCCAGAAACAAGATATCACTTGGCAGAGTTTGCCCGTGGGAGTCGGCCTGTACAAGGAAGACAAGAACATTTCAATAAGGCGCATTCATCTCTTCGCAGTGTGATCGAGCGAACGTTTGGAGTGTGGAAAAAAAAGTGACACATTTTGAGCAAAATGCCACAGTACAACTTCAAGAAACAGCGTTCCATAGTGCTAGCGACAATGATCTTACATAAAGCTGATGAGTCTTCTTTCGTTCCCTCAGAGGATGAAGATCCTGCGGCAGAGGATGATATTGAAAGCGATATGTGTGATGCTGCTGGAGCAGAACATATGTCTACAGTACGAGATAGCATTGCCGAAGAAATATACAGTGCGCGCACGTAAAAATTCGATCCATCTTTTACTAAAAATTTAAAGGATTTAAATTATCAAAAGTTTGATTCATATCAATTTATTTTCGAACAGGTGATCGGAAGAATTGGAAAAAGCAGTCGCCGGATGTTGGGAGACATTTTTTTCTATTTTCTAGAACTATGTAAAGACTCCTGTTATCAGTTATTTTTATATATTTATATATTTTAGTTTTTAAAAAAACAACTTCCAAAAGTTGTTTCTCCAAATAGCTAAAAATAGAAAATCGCTCTTCAAAGCGCACTTCTGCACAGAACACCCAAACACTCTGCAACTTTTCAAAACTGCTCCCCAGAGATCTATTTTAAAACAGCTCTATCCGGACAACAACTTTTCCAGCCGCCAGAGCTCTCCCAAACAGAGCCATAATCAGAAGTTTTTGTTGACATTCATTTCATAATTATTCTTTTGTTTCATTTTTTACATCCTCTTTTATATACGCATTACTGTGCTCATTTAACACTCTTTTACTTATTTTTTTGTATAACATGTTCTTTTACATCACGAACAATTCGTCGTTTTTACTTTCTTTACTGGACAATGTTAAGGATAAATCGACATTTTATTTATTCATGTATTTATATAGCGCGCTTTCATGCATTTGTTGTGTTCCTTTTCATATTTGCACGCTCACTTTTCATTTGTTTTCATGTTGGGAGGACATGCACACCCCACCTCCACTAGTTGGGTACATCCTTAACATAGCTCATTGCATCGATGCATTGTTCATATTATTATCTTTTCTTTTATTTGTTCATCTTAACTAATAGGAAATTAATTTGTTGCTTTACTCATCTTTTTCTTTTGCTTAATTATTTGAGCATTGATTCATCGATAAGCTTGATTATTGATTCGACAAATTACTTTTTATAACAAGTTTAGTAATAACATAACGAGTTTAGCAATCAAATAACGAGTTTAATAATCATATAACAAGTATAGTAATCATAGTATCAATGACATAATTTATATGGAAAGAATGTAACTTAAAAATAAGGGAGTAAGAACTCACCCTGGTCTTTCCCATTCCTTTATCTCTTTTTTATTCATTACTCTCGCCTTCTCGGGATGTCATGTCCTATACAAGTGTCACCATCAAATTACTTTCAACCTTAAGCTTTTACATTAAAATAACTCAAAATTAGCCCTCTAAAAACCCTAGGTTTGCTGCCCTTATTTGAATTTACACGGGAATCGCCTTAATTAGGCTTTCCCGCATTGATCCTTCAAAATCAGCCCCATTCATATAATAAGCTTAAACTTCATTTTGATAACCAATTCTTCAATAACAGTCCTTTATCTTGCTTCCTTAATCAACATTAAAGGGAATTTTCACAAAATCAGTGAGTTCTCAACCTAATTGAAGGAAGGGATGATATATCCAAGCATGAAATTGCTGCCCAAATATTTTAACAAGGGGGTTTTGCGATAATTGAGAGATAGAATGCCCTAAGAGTCCTTTTTATCCTCCAAAATACATAATATAAAAAAATCATAATCCTACCACTAAGGTTTTTTTGTTTTTGAATGAAATCGAGAAATGGGAGTATTGACATCAAAGGCTATTTTAGAAGCTTTGTTTAACCTTTAACATGAAAAGGAATGAAAAAAATTCTATATTAGGGTTTTTGTTCTTAGAAATCGAATTTGAATTGGGCCTTCGGCAAGCCTTGGCGTACGTCGGCTGATTAGCTCGAGCGGAAAAACTACCGTGCGTGTGAAATAGGAGTTCGGTTCTCCATCTCCTCTTTATCATAACCCAATTTCCATGACCCCATAACATGCTTGTTGTCAGCCTAGCATGAGTCACGCTTAAACCGCTTAACTTTCTCTTCTAATCCAACCTTAATCGGTTATTAATTTGTCCTTTTTTTATTAAATCCAACACCCCTCTCTTTGAATCCAAAATTAAATGATTAAACTTGTAATTAATCTAACGTAGTCACATACGTATTTCATTACGAATTTAAGAGGTAACTCCATATACATATTATAGTTTTTGTCGTATATTAACAACAGTTTACGTCATTATTTTGGCGTGTACGTTAAGTAGTGTAGAAGAATGTTGAAACCTTGTATATACTTCTTCAGCATGTAAAAACAATGTATGAGTACATATATATAGGAATAGAGAAGAGATAAAAATCTCATTTACAAGGTGTGGGACTAATACAAAAAGAGAAGAAGAAACTAAATGGGTCAATATGTGGGCCTTTACATAGTCTTTTCTAACACTCCCCCGCAAGCTGGAGCGTACAAGTCGTAGGCACCCAGCTTGGACAAGAACTTATAAAATAGAGCACTCAGTAGGGCCTTAGTGAGAAGATCGGCAACTTGGTCAGTAGCCGGAACATGTTTCTTCCAGTTTCTTCATTTGAACTTTCTCCCGAACGAAGTGACAATCAACTTCAATGTGTTTCGTTCTTCCATGAAAGACTGGATTCTTAGCTATGTGAATAGCAGCTTGACTGCCACAGAGTAAGGTAGCTGGTGAGGAAAGTTTCACTCTCATATCACCTAGGAGACTTTCAAGCTATGTAATCTCAGATACAACAGACGCCATCGAACGGTATTCAACTTCAGCCGAAAATCGAGCAACCACAACGTGTTACTTACTGCGCCAGGTAACAAGGTGACCTCCAAAGTAGGTATAAAATCCATTGGTAGATCGCCAATCATCCAGGGAACCAGCATAATCCGCATCTGAATACACAACCAATGTTGGAATAGAAGACAAGGTTTTGTATACCAGCCCTTGACCATGGGCTGTTTTTAGATATCTCAGGATTCGTTCGACTGCCTGTAGATGAGACATCTGAGGAGAATGGATAAACTGGCTGACAACCCCAACAACAAAAGATATGTTTGGTCTCGTGATTGTTAAGTAAATATGATTTCCAACGAGACGTCGATAGTATTCAGGATTAGGAAGAAACAGATCTGTATCAGAGGCATGGGCACAAAGTTTATGATTGACATCCATAGGAGTATTGGTCGGCTTGCATCCAGAGTAGCCAGCATCCTGAAGAAGGTCGAGACAGTACTTCCGTTGAGATAGGACAAGGCCATCAGGACGTCTTGCGATCTCAAGGCCGAGGAAGTATCGGAGGTTCCCCGAATCTTTGGTTTGAAAGACAGAGCTCAAGTGTTATTTGATCATTTGCATTCCCTTTGAGTCATCACCTGTGATTAGGATGTCATTGACATATACTAATAGAAGAACAGTGTCTGTCGTGTGATGTCGAGTAAACAAAGAGAAATCTGCCGAGCTCCGAGTAAAACCAACTTCTCGAACGATTCTACTGAACTTGTCGAACCATGCCCGAGGGGATTGTTTGAGACCATAAATCAACTTTTTGAGGTGACAAACCCGGGACTCCCCCGTGGTCACAAACCCCGGAGGCTGTTGCACTTAAACTCTTTCTTGTAGGTCACCATTAAGAAAGACATTCTTGATATTCAGTTGATGTAAGGGTCATTTGTGATGCACATCCACTGAAAGGAGGACACGTACCGCGTTGAGCTTGGCCACTGGAGAGAATGTTTCCTCATAGTCAATACCTTATTGTTGAGTAAATCCGCGAACCACCAGACGGGCCTTAAGATGGTCAATTGTCCCATCAGGAGCATGCTTGATGACAAAGACCCATTTATAGCAAACAGTAGTTTGGCCGGGAGGAAGAGGAACCAAATCCCATGTCTGATTAGCTCAGAGGGTTGTCATTTCTTCATCCATGGATGTCCTCCAGCTCGGATGTTGGAGAGTCTCCTACACAGAGTTAGAGACAGAAATAGAGGATAATGAAGTAGCAAAGGTGTAAAGCGTTGGGATCAGGCGATGCAAAGATACATAATTCGACATAGGATGGACGGTGGAGGCCGGTTATGGATCAGCAGATCGCAGAGTGTCAGAGGTCGAGACCAACTGCATTGGGGTTGCAGAGCAAGGAGGGCGACGAATATCAACACGGATAAGAGGGGGCTTGGGGAGAACGAGAGTTGGGTAAGGGGGAAGTGGTGGTGAAGGCGAGGTAACAGGAATGACAGTTCTTGGTAAGGATTGTGATGGAAGAGGTGGGTTTGGAACGGAGAAGAACGGTTGATCTTCCTAAAAGGTAACATCAGCTGAAACGGTTACCTTGCGGGTTGTAGGAGAGTAGCAAACATAGCCTTTTTGAGTACGAGAATAACTGACGAACATGTACTTGACTGCTCGAGGATCCAACTTGTCTGTGGACGGACCAAGTAAGTGAACATAGCAGGTACACCCAAAAATGCAAGGCGTGAGGGAGAATGGCGGAGTAGAGGGGAAGAGGAGACTAAACGGAGTAGCATTTTGGAGGATGGAGGAAGGGAGTCAGTTAATGAGATAGCATGTTGTCGAAAGCGCAAAGTGCCAATAAGCCTTGGGTACTTGCATTTGAATCATGAGGGAGCGAGCGACATCCAGAAGATGTTTTTTCTTACGTTCAGCCACTTCGTTTTGTTGAGGAGTATAGACACACAAAGTCTGGTGAATAATTCCAAATTCAGAGCAGATATTAGCAAACTCATGGCTAATATATTCACGAGCATTATCTGTTCGGAGAGTTTTAATTTTGTAGGAAAATTGTGTGCAAATTTCAAGAACAAAAGCCCGAAACACACGGGGAAGCTCAGAGCGATCACAAAGTAAGTATAACCATGTCGTCCGAGAATAATCATCAATAAAGATGATAAATTAACGATAACCAGACACACTTGTTATTTTGTATGGGCCCCAAACATCAGAATGCACTAAAATAAAAAGAGCAGAGCTCTGAGTACAATGAGGGGGAAAAGGAACGATGTTGTTTTCCCAAAATACACGAGTCACACGTAAAAGCTGGAAGAGAAATATCAGGAAGGGCCTTCTGGAGGATCGGAAGAGGAGCATGCCCAAGACGTCGATGTCATTCAATGGAGGAGATTGAGGAGAGGATGATAGGAGAAACATCAAAAAGGTAGAGCCCGTTTTGCAGTCGTCCTTTACCAATGATACTCTGCGTCGATCTTGCATCAAAAAAAAATAGAGGTGAATGTGATAGAGCAATTCAAATCGGCAGTGAGATGACAAACAGAAAGTAAATTAAACAGAGAGCCTGGGACATGAAGAGCCGAGCGGAGAGAGAGAGAAATTGAGGGGGATATCAGCAGAGTCGGAGACAGGAACGGTAGCACCATTGGCCACAGTGATACACTTGGGATATGAAGAATTCAAGTAGTGATGTGACTTCAGCGAGGTGATAAAGTGAGTGACACCTGAATCCACTATCTAGTGCAGACCAGTGGAGAGACAAGCGATACCTTCATTAAAGACGGAGGCAACGGAGGCAGGCGGGTGACGGAGCATCCCGTGAAGTTGCTGGAGCTGGAGGCGGACTTCTTCAAGATCAGCATGAGTGGCAGAGGGACTGTGGTCAGCAACAGAAGCAGTCGAGCGAGGAGGAAGACCATATTTGCGGTAGCAGGTCGCCTCAAGGCGTCCATCCTTACCGCAGAAAGAACACTGAGGCCGCGGCCGGCCACCTCGACCCCGTCCCCGAGATCCTGAACACCTTCCACGGATAGGGGGAGGGAGAGGTAGTAATGGCGCGGTAGAATGCTGGAGCAGAGCTGGTGAAGGTGGGTCAATAGCATCAGAAGGCGGTGTAACCTTTAGCAGCATGCAGCAAACATCAGAGAATGAGGGAGTCGTAATAGGCAGGAGGATCTGAGCTCGAACACTCTGTAGATGTGGCGGGACACGAGCCATCATCATTGCAATACCAACAGCTTCTCTCTGAGCGCGCTGAGAAGCGAGATCCGTAGTTGGGGGTTGATGCTGAATCCAGGCTTCAACAAGTGTCTTGGACCGAGCAACAAACGAAGTTAAGTCGGAACCACCGCCGGTGTCAAGAGTCTGAATATCAGTGATGATATCATACAAGTGTTGGAGACTTTCCTTGCCCGAGTAAAGAGAGTGGAGCTCATCCCACATTGTCTTGGCCGTCTCGTGATACATGGTCATGCGGTAAGGTTCGACATCAAGGGAGTTGAGAAGGCATGTTTGAACACGACCATCGTTCCGAATCTAGTCATCGGTAGGGGCATAGGGAACATCTTGGGTTAAATGATGCAAAAAACCCTTTGACTGAAGAACCCGGCAAACGGAGTGCACCCACTCAACAAAGTTCTTCTTGTCAGTGAGAGAGATGGTGATAATGCGCAACTCGTCACAGAGTTTAGGAATAGGAACAACCACAGCAGTAGGAGTGGAAGTGGCAGTAGACGTATCCATGATCAAGAGGGCAGTCAGTTAAACATGACGGTTAGTCGGCAAGACGATCAAACCGCAAGTGCACTGGGTGGGAGGAGTTCCTCCTTCCATGTGGACCAGAAGAGGTCAGGGAACTGTTGGTGCGTCCATCAGACCCAATGGAGCGTCGAACTCTCAATGTAGATAGTGGCCAGAAGAACCTTCTCATTAGCAGGGATGGATTAAAGGTCGAAAAACTGTTCGGCACGAGCGATCCAACAGAGGGGGTCGGTGTCGTCGAACACAGGGATCTCGATCAGACGTAAATGGGTTGGGTGGATGTTCGTAGCAGTGTAGATAAATGTCATGTAGTCTGGGATTGGCCAAGAGGGTGAGGTTGTGGTGGCGGAGGGGTCAGTGGGCGGTTTACCATCGTGGACACAAGCCCTCGAAGGAGGAGAGTGGGATCCTCCAACTATGCTTCAAGTTGAAACAAGTGATGGGTGTCAGCGGAGGAGGTGGCGAAAGCGTCCTCATTGGTGTGGAGGTTCGTTGCAAGAGTCTAGGGCATAGAACAAGGGTACGAGAGGAAGACTGCTGGCTGCGGGGCTGAGAGGGGTGGAACGACAAAGCGTAAAGGCGAAAAACGTTGGAACAGCGGTGGACTATGTGTGTCGGCGGAAGGCTGCAGAGGAAGATCTAAAGGGAGGCTGAAAGTCATCAGGGTGACGGAAAGCGATATTGAGTTCCAGAAATGCACCGGGGTTGCTGGAAAATAAGTGGTGATTGAAGGACGTGAGGAGGAGGTCCGTGCGGGGATGAAGACGCGCAGAGGAGGTTTGTGCGGGACTAGGAAAAGGATGTGCGACCTTCGGTGGGTTAGTGTGCTCGATCGAAGCCGCAAAACTAGTATTCTCGGCTAGATCGGGAACATTGATGTTGAGGCGAGCAGCGAAAGCCGAGTAGGTCGGAAAGAACGGAATCGCGCCGAGCAAGAACTGAAATCGGCGGGTGAGAAGTTCCGGGCTAGAACTACTGAACTAAGATGCAAGTCCAATTAAGGTTTCGGCCAAAACCCTAAATGAGCAACATGTTAGACCAATTGATAGTAATCACAAGATCAAAATACAAATGTCAAGACATGCTTGACCCAAACTCTTGAGGGTTGGTTCTCCCTAAGAGCGTCTCTCAGGTAGGAGAGCTTAGCACTCACAGTATCTTCCAAAAACCTTAAACTCTAAACATCCCATCCAAATCACTCAAAAGAGATGTTTTCATTTCCCATCAAAATTGGGCGAAAACAAAATCATCTCCCCTCGAACATGTTTTATATCCACAACAAACCAAATGATCCCCAGCTGTGTAAAAGAAAGAAGACCAAGCAATTTAAATAATGGAACAAGCATACCTATATCCCTAACCAACCGCATGTTCTTGACCTTCCCATAAGCGCTCATTGCCTACAAAAGACTCAGAAGAATCCATCACAAAAGAGGCAAAACCAATGAGAAAACTGCACCCTTCTACAGAACATTAACGTACAAAATGGCACCTTCCGGAGCGTTTCTTCACTTGTCTGACGAGAAAGCCGGCCAACGAAGAGGGTGCAGTAGGGATCGCCAATGACCTTGGGATCGCCAAACGGATCATCTAATTGCAAAATCAGAGTTGGCTCGAATGAGCTCGATGAGAACCAGTGAAAGTAGGCGGAAAGGTAAGAGGGGAACTCACAGAGGCCGGCAGCAGAACAGAGGACGGCTCTCAAAACGCCGTTATCGTGAGGAACGATGTCGGTGCCGTCGATGCTTCCGGCCTGGATCGGATGGTAAGAGTTGGAGTAGAAGACGGCGTTCAGGTTGGCGGCATTCATCTTCCCCAACGATCTTGATCTTCCTACTCTAACTCGGAGAAGTACTTTTTTAGGGTTTCGTTTCGAAGCCGGCCTTCGCGTAAAAATTACAGTCCGGACTCCGGACTCCGGTGATCTCCCGGGAGATCAAATTGGAGATCAAATTAGATCTCGCAGGAGATCAAACATACCTACTTTTCGTATTTTCTAGGATATCAAAAATAAGAGATCAAAAATGATCTCCTAGGAGATCAAAGGAGATCAAATATGATATCCTAGGAGATGAAAATGTACTTTTCTTATGATTTTACCCTCACCTCTCATTCTTCCACGCAACAAAGTAATATGCAATCCGGACAGAGATTTGGAAACGGGCTCCGGTTCCAAAAATTACGCGTTGTTCTCACACTGATTCCCGGGAGAAATTTTTGGAACCGGAGCCCGTATGGAAATCTAGGTCCGGGTTAAATGTGGGCACGACACGTGGACAAATCACGGCGGTTCGTAAAATTCACGTAAAATCCCGCCAATTCTTCTTCTTCTTTCACTTTTCCTGACTCCCGTTGCTTGCGAACTCCGACGAACTTGGCTAATCTCCGCCTAATCTCCGGCGAACTGTGCATTCTCGCCGTCATCTTACCGAAGTTTCTCCAGCCTCTCATTCAAATATCATCCAGAGGTGAGTTCCAAACCTTGGCTTGTTTTAGGGTTTTCTTTTGAACGTGGAAGACGATCTCCGGCTAACGTGAAAGATGATCGCCCAGTTATGTATAATAAACATCTGGGAGATCATTTTGGAGATCAAAACTGATCTCCAAAACTGATCTCCATGGAGATCAGTTTATCATTTCTGATCTCCTGGAGATCAAAATTGTTCTCCAATCAGGAGATCATCCTGGAGATCAAAACTGATCTCCATGGAGATCATTTCTGATCTCCTTGGTGATCCCCTGAAGATCAAAATTGTTCTCCAATCAGGAGATCATTCTGGAGATCAAAACTGATCTCTATAGATATCATTGTGGAGATCAAAACTGATCTCCATGGAAATCATTTCTGATCTCCTGGGTGATCTCCTGGAGATCAAAATTGTTCTCCAGTCAGGAGATCATCCTGGAGATCAAAACTGATCTCCATGGAATGCCTCATGTCTTCGTCATTCCTGTATCTTCGTCATTCTTGTCCAAAGTGTCGAGAATGCCTCCTTTCTGGCGCGAAATTTAACAGATGTCCCGGGCAGCACAAGCGCACATGACGACGAATCCTTAATATCTGTTGCGGACTAACTAGATGCCCCGGTCGGACCGGATAAACTTGAACCGTCTTAGCTTGCGGAGCGATCGAGCGTGCACACAGTCAATGAAATTGGGCAGTAGACACAAGTCTTGATGACGTGGAAAAACCCCTTAAATGGGTAAAAAACCACGTGACCGGGTCTGTGCCGGTCAAATTCCACTAGCTTTCGGTGATTACAGTATGCTTTGGTGAATCGGGGCGACAGGCCGCTCCCGTTATAACTTGAGGGGAGAGAGAGACTGTAGTTTCCTGCGGGCAACAGGCTGCTCCACGGAAGTGACTTTAGATGAGGGAATGCGTGGGATGCTTCTAGCGCGCGTGCTCAGAGCGGCGCGTGCTTGCTGGCTTCGACTGTCTTCTTCGTTCGGCTTCCTCGCGGTCTTGGGCGTCCCTTTGCTGACTGCGCGCTGGTGGGGTGCTTATAGCCGCTGATAGCTGGTGGTGGCCGCCGGTGGCTGCTGGTGGTTGGCGGTGGTCCACGGCAAGCAGAGGCCGACTTGGTGGAGGAGGCGGGAGAGCTCTCAATTGAGGAAGAAGAAGAATAACTGGGGAAGAGAAAAAGGTCTCCAATGAGGAACCCCTGGGGGTCCTTTTATAGCCTCCGGTGGAGGATCATGGCAGGCCCCACCACTAAAGTGGTGGGGTAGTGGGTGGTTACCCCTTTGATCGGACGACGAGGAGAGCCTCCCCATGATCGGACGGGGGGGAGGCCTCCCATGACGGCGAGCCGCCATAACGGCGACGGCGGCCGGGCGGCCGGTGGCGGGAGCGGCCGGTCGGGCGGCTCATGGTGGTGGCCCGCCAATGGTCCGGCCGAGGCAAGGGCGGCTGTGGCCGGCCACGGCAAGGCCGGCCACGGCCTTGCCGCGACATGGCTGGCCGCGGCTAGGGCGGCCGGGGCGGTCGTGGTCGGCCGCTGCAAGGCCGGCCACGGCCTTGCCGCGGCGAGGTCGGCCACGGCCAGGGAGGCCGCGGCCGGGGCGGCCGTGGCCGGCCATGGCAAGGCCGGCCCCGGCCATGCCGGGCCGGGGCCGGCCGCGGCTAGGGAGGCCGTGGCCGACCATGGCCGGGGCGGCCGTGGCCGGCCACGGCAAGGCCGGGCCGGGCGCGGCTCGGCCGCCTCCGGCTAGGCCGGTCGTGGCCTTGCTGGTGGCTCGTCGCGGCCGCCCCGACGACGGGGTTGGCCGCGGCGAAGGCCGGGGGGGCCGGCCGTCGACGGGTGCTAGTTCGCCCGTCGGCGGTGGTTCTCCTGGCGGCGGTTTCCCCCATGAGGGGAGGGAGTGGGGCCCGCTTCCCCCCATATTCTCATCATGAGAGATCATGGGGGGTTGGACCCACCCATGATCCTCTTTGAATGGAGATCATGAGGGGGGCTTGAATTTTCTATAAATAATGGTGTAACCCATCAATGTCGGTTTAAGGTTCAGAATGGTGAAGAATGGTGAAGAACAGGCGAGCGGATGAAGCAATTTTTTTGGGTCATACTAAGCTGTTGTTAATGGAAAAAGAGAAAATAGCTTGACAGAAGAAATGTTTTGGAGGGAATCGCCACTTACGCGCCAGGAAAAGTGAAAGAAGAAGAAGAATTAGCGGGATTTTACGTGAATTTTACGGACCGCCGTGATTTGTCCACGTGTCGTGCTCACATTCAACCCGGACCTAGATTTCCATACGGGCTTTGGTTCCAAAAAATTTCTCGATTCCCGGCGACCAGATAGAAAAACCTAATTTTTTTAGGGTACCGATCGGTTTAGGGTTTTTGGCACTTTGCACCCTCAAAATATTATTTTTGTCACTTTGCATCTCAAATATTTAAATATTGCATTTTGCATCCCTTCATTTTCATATTCGTGACACTTTGAATTTTGAACCCTAGGCTTTTGAATTCAGCTATCAAAAATAACATTTGTTAGGGTGTAAAGTGCCAAACGAAGCATAAGTTTATACATGACGGGGTTCCTCAGGTTTGGTTGAACTGAAGTTTTTAGTGACAATTTTGACCGGCTCGTCAATACAATTCCAACATGACCATTCTCGTGAAATTTCAAGTCCATTTGATCCTCCAAACAGATGTCAAAGTAAAAGCGCGCGCATGCCAACAAGTCGCCCTCTCCCCAAACATTGGGCAGAGGGTAACCATTGTTTGAAGTTTTGTAATTAAAACATTTAATTTGTAATATTTTATTGGGGCCAAGTTTGGTGTTAGGGTTCCTCATTGATGAGGTTCCCCTTAATTAGTTCGGTCGAACCATGGGTCCAAAGAGCGCAACCCCGCCCACGCAAAAAGAATCGTTTCCTACAAACATCGTCATGCAACCGTAAGGTTGCGCGTACCTCACCCGCCAACGCAGGACCTCCGGCCACGCGCGAGTGCGCGCACATGTCTCGCCAGATCGCGCACAAACTTGCACACGGACGATCGCACGCGCCAGGCCGCGCACGGCCTGGGGGCCGCGCCCCCCTACGCATGGCCCCGGGTCGCGTGCGCCCGCGCGCGGTGCACATTCTTCTCCGGGAAGGAGGGCGATTCCTGGTCGCCCTCCCCTTGGCCGCTTGGATCCGGAGGCCTCCTAGCCGCCTGTAAGACCCCTTTTTTTGGCTTCGCAACCGGGTCTTACGCCCAGAACCGCTGCCTTATGATGACTCCAACTACGAAGTTAGACGCCACCGCACGATGCCGATCCTGCCGGCTAAAACGATCACATTACAGTGTATCAACAAAAAAGAAGTAAGTAATACAAGTCCATAGATCACAACTCACTATCAATATATAAGAGCAATAGTCCACAATGAGTACAAAGTATGAAAGAGAGTAGAAAATGAGCTTAAGCCCGGTACATGTCTAATACAAATGATCTCTCTCACACAACTCACAACATCTAAGCGGAAGCAAACTAAAATCCATCCTCGACCTGTCGCCGTGTAATAGCGGTAGTGCGCAACAACTGCTCCTCATGTCCTACCTTCTTGTCTTGCCGGTGCTGATGCTCCTGCTGTTCGGTCCCCTAAAATGATGTGGTCCACCGACCATTAGTCAAAAGACTAAGCCACTATCGTCCTCGCCTCACCCTCGCGACTCCTAAGCACCGTGCGGGGAGGAGGAAAGCGGAGGACAGCAAAGCAGAGTGACACAAGAAGGTGACAACTACCCTAGCAGGAGTATGTACAAAAAAACTATAGCAATTAAGCAGTAATGTAAACAAAGTAAAGTACAAAGCAGTAAGAATAGTAAAGTGAATAAGCTATATTAAAAATAACCTTAATTTATAAGAATGCTCATACAAACTTATATATTAAGGGGTCGTTTTACAAGGTCTATCGTATAAAAAGTCTCATACCAATTTATATGACATGGGTAGGGGTTTAAATGCAATATTGACATGATATGCTATGTTATGCTGGTTTGATGTTATGTTCATATAAGTGCAACACACACCCGACTTTATGCGCACAGACATTTAGTTCCACAATTTTGGAAGCTAGCTTCACTCTCAGAAGCCTCCATAGTGATCAACGGAGACAGTGGGTTGGGCCACCCCACTCCTAGACGGGTATTCGTACTACCAGGCCTAGCCCTTATGTACGCCTCTAAAGGACACACCAGAGTCACCATGTACTAATGTTGGCAAATCCACCAGTCTTTTCCTTGGCTAAGTGAGAACCACATTTGTCGAGTCAACGTATCGACGTCGGTGCGAATGACCGTCTAATACCGAAGACCCACCACCTTTATGCACATGCAACCATGAATTCCCGAGTCATCGGGTCTCTAGACTAACCCGTCCGTCACAACAACCTTCCGAGCCACTAGCTCCCTGAACTAACCAGTCTGTACCTTATCACCACTGAGCCTACCGCTCGTGAGTCTAAACCAAACTAGCCTCCCGTGACAAAGGGGTGAGTGAAAGTGAAGTACTTAGAATTAATCTTACACTAACAGTTTAGCCTTACAGTTTAGGGTTAACCTTAGACTGCCCAGGGCATTCCCTTTGAAGGGCTCTCGAGGGCACTAAGAACTACGATGGGCTGAAGCCCAAAGCTCCCTTTCGCAAAGTACTTATTATTGTTGGTATCTACCCATGTCCCTACTCTACTAATCTTACACTTGATTTAACCCTAAGTATATTTAGACTCTTTCTCGATTGAAAGACGATCCACCGTCGATCTCGAGCACAACTTTACTCCTAGTCAACCAGGCTATCACAACTACCGCATACCAAGGTTCACATGTTTCCTTAATTCTACGGTTTTGGTGTGTACAGACCAAATGGACTATATGATGTGCAAGAATGGTGACCTTCCAAATAATCATCCAAATGATCTAAGATTATTTTTGGGGGTCTATCATGATATTTTAGGAATAAATCCAGAAGATTATAATTTTCCTGCATTATTTGGTATTTATTGTAATTTTTATAGAATCAAGCCTCATATGCTTTTGAACACCAAGCACACTCTTCTGACTAGGTATGGCCTTAACAAAACTATGACAATTTGGAAACATCAAAATAATAGTAAATATCAAAACTTCCAATTTTCCAGAAAGTATTTGACCCTTAGCAAATTATTGGATAAATAACCACAATATTATGATAAAAAGGGAAAATTTAAACCAACCATCTAAAAATTATGAGAAAATTACTAGATGATAAATATGACCATAAAAGGCTATTGACCAAGAAATATAATTTTCCAGCTCCAATTGGTCACATAAATGAATTATATTAAAATATTAAACAAATGAGCACTTATGAAGGAGCCTATATGAAAAGTCTTCCAATTTTTTTATAAAAATTCACAAAGCATTATTATGTCGTAAAATATTCCCTGACCAAGTTTAATAATTTTACAATAAGCAAATAACTCTAAAATAATTATCTTGTGATTGAATCAAACTTAAGATTTGTGAATGAAGTACTAAAATTATCTATCAAAAAATTCACAATAAAATTTCTAGGGAATAACATCATCTAAATAAGTTTACTTCCTAAATTTCATGAGCATTCAAGGTCATTTAAGCATGTACATAAATATTGAATCAAAGTGCCCTAATCTATCCATAACTATTTTAAAGAAGGTGTAAGTTCCTAAAAAATCATAAAACCATTTACCAAAGCTTATTTTCACTCTAAGAACTCATCAACCAAGTTCCAAGACAATCCAAAGACATATGGTCTCATGCCTTTCAATAGACATCCAAATCTCAAACCTAGGGCTTACACTAGGGTCTTAGGGTATCTCAACCCCAAACCACCCTAAATATCTTGTGGGGTGTTATTAGATGACTTGAGGTAGTGGCTAATGTTTCATACCTTTTGGATGAGGATTGACCACTCAACCCACCAATTTCCCTCTTGCCCTAATTTTCCATTAATAGGACAAAACTTTGGTCACACCATTACCCAATCAAATCAACCCCAAATGGATTGAGATTTTGACCAGTGACCTATCATGACCCTAAGGGTCATCCACAAAACGTTTGGATGGTTTTGAGGTCATTAGATCCCTTAATTAAATCATACATGAATTATTAAATATTTACAAAAACTATAGAAAAATGTTTTCCAAAAAATTTCATTTTTGGATATGTCAGGGGTATAGGTAAAAGTGACCCCCAATACAAAGATCAAGTCATTTGGATGGTTGGATTGATGGAGGCACTCAATTTAGTCTCTAGTTAACCCTACGTATAGACTGCACCATTTTGAGTGATGTGGTCAGACCATTGACCCAAATGGATTGAAACAAATTTTAAAATAAAGTAGACTTCAAGGGATACAATTTCATGTTGACCACTTTTCATGATTCAGCCCCTAAGGGCTTCGTTTTTCTGATTGAAGAAGGTGCACATTAAGGAATGATATAACATATTACATATAATAATCATTATATTATAAATATTTGAACGACTTCTACTCATCTTCCCCGATGAGCCAATGACCATGATTGCCCGAACCTGTAGCTTTTCCCAAGCTTATTGTCGGCGATCCAGCCCCCTCCCTAGCTGACCACCATCACCACCACCTCTGTTGAGGTGGTGGCTATCGCCGGAAGGCAGCGCGGCGGTCAGAGGGGCGGATTCCGGCGAACCCGAGAATGCAAAAACCATGATTTTTCATGGAATTCAAAAATGGAAATCAACCCAATTGGGATCGATTTCAAATCCTATTGATCTAGGATGCTAGCACAGGGGGCGATGAGGAGAAGTGGACCTTGATTGGAGTCCGACGACGGCAGTGGCGGCGGTTGGCCGTGGATTTTCTCCTCTCCGGCGAGCTTGCCCAATTTCTCGATCCTCCACCAAACCTTTGATCCAATATACCAATTCGATTGCCAAGGACATTTTGAAGGTGATGGGTTAGCCAAAAGTGAGAATGAGGGCTGTATAGGGAGATTTATATTTTTCCATGGATGGGAGGTGAAGGGGTGGTCGACCGTGGTGGTTGGGCTCCCCTCTTGATGTCTATAGGTTGGAGTTGATGGGGAGATGAATCTTAAGCATTAGGGAATCCCAAAGTGTGCTTAGGGGAGATGGAAGGAGTGACCCATGGCCTCCTCCATAACTCCTCTCCCTCTTTCTTCTTTCTCTCTCTCCATTAAGGGGAAAAACTCTCATTTTCTCTGTCCTAGTCATCATTTGCAAGAAATGAATGGCAAATCAGATATTTTTCAACCTTATGGGCTAATGGGTCACCTCAAAACTGCCTAGCCCAAGTGGGTTGGGCTTGGTTGGATTAACTTGAGTAAATTTGACCCAATTTAGGGTTGAGTTGACTTTGGTCAATTTGACCTTTTGAGTTGACCTCAATGGGTCCTTAGTGACCCATTGGACTCCCCTAAGGTCTAGGGAGACTTGGGTAGGGTTGGTTTGACACCTTGGTGGTCACTTGACCCTTATAAGAATACTTTTGACCATTTTAGGGTTTAGGTTGACTTGGTCAACTTGACCTTTTGGGTTGACCCCAATGGGTGGTTAGTGACCCATTGGACTCCCTTTAGGGTTAGGAAGGTTTAAGTGGGGCCACTTTGGCACGTTGGAGGTCCATTGGCCCTAAATAGGCCACTTTGACCATTTTAGGGTTATGGTTGACTTTGGTCAACTTGACCACTTTAGTTGACCCCAATAGGTTCTAGTTGCTCTAAGGGACCCCCTAATGGGTTAGGGATGTTATGATGGGGTCAAAGTGTCAAGATGAGGCCTTAAAGTCAAACATGAGATTAGTTAATTGGAATCTGTTATTTGCAGAACATGGTGATCTTCACCTTCATGCCTAAGTTCACATGGTCTCTTTGAGCTTCCTAGGGTTTTGTCATGATCTAGTCATGACAAAACCACTCCCAGGGGTCTAGTTGTTTGAGGGATGTTACACCGCCTGGATTTAGGTGACCCCCTTCCGCTATAGAAGGGCGGGGCGCCGCCCCGCCCTCTAGCCACCTAGATCGGGCGACTTACTGGCCGCCCAGATCTAGGTGGAGTTTCCTGGAAGTGGGCGGCCCCTTGGTCGCCCTGCCTCTCTAGCCGGGCATATCTGGCGGCCTCTTGGCCGCCCAAATCCGGGTGGCCCTATTGGCCAAAGGCGGTGGGATACCTCCATGTCATCCCACCCTCTGGCCGCTCAGATTGGGCGGCCACTTGGCCCCCGAGATCCGAGCACTCCTTCGGCAACCCGGTAGTCGGCGTCGTCGCACCTCTCTTCCACATACGTCGTCGTCATCGCCTTAGCTCCCAACACAACGTTCGCTGCCACCAACGCCTCCTGACACCGTGTTCACCATCGTCGGCCTCCTCCCCCTCGCCTCTCGGCCGGCCTCCTCCTCCATTCGATCGACGCCGACCATATTTCGTCGTCGGCCGGCCCCCATTGGCTGGATTCTTGGTCGTCGGCAATTCTCCACCGTCCGATCGCACTCTCGTGATCGCCACCGTCGGTTACGTGGGTGGTTACCCACGTAACCTCTTGCATGACTTCTCGTAGTGGGGAAAGTGTGTTGACAAAAATAGGACGAGTCTGCGTTTAATAAAATTGATAAAATTATATGCGCGTAATATGTCACGAAATCGGTCTACAATTAGTAATTATGGTGGTTATGATCTACGGATAGTCGTGTAACCATCATAACCACCTCTAGGGCCTATACATAGAGCCTCTAACCCTCCTTTATTTCAACTTTTCCTCTGTCCAGAATTCCTCATACAGATTTTCTCTCTCCTCTCCCACTCGTCATACTGATTTTCTCTCTCCTCACTCATTTCTACTACGATTTCTCATTCTCTCCTCCTCCAACGTGTGCACGTCCCTCCGTGTGCACGTTCCTCCTTATGCGCGCTCCCCAGACGCGCACTCTCCTCCTAAGTGTGCACGCCCCTCCGTGCACACATTCCCCCTTGTGCGCGCTCCCTCTTGCGTGTGTCTCTCCTCCTAAGTGCGCACGTCCCTCGGTGTGCATGTTCCCCCTTACACACGCTCCCTCTTGCGCGTGTCTCTCCTCCTAAGTGTGCATGCCCCTAAGTGTGCATGTTCCCCCTTGCACACGTCTCCCCTCCTAAGTGCGCACGTCCCTCCGTGTGCACGTTCCCCCTTGCGCGTGCTCCTCTTTGCATGTGTATTTCCTCATAAGTGTGCACATTCCCACGTGCGCTCGTTCCTCCTTGCACGCATTCCCCCTTTGCGCACGACTTTCCTCCAAGGTGTGTACGTACCTCCGTGTGCACGTTCCTCCTTGTGTGTGTTCCTCCTTACACATGTCTCTCTTCATGTGTGCGCACATCCTGTTGTACGCGCATTCTTCCTTGTGCGCGCTCCCCCTTACGCGCACTGCTCCAAGTGCGCCGTCGTGCACTTCGCCCTCAGGATTTCTATAAGCGCTCAACGCTCTCAACTCAGAAACAAGCATACCAATAGCCGACGAGACCAACGTTCCAAACTCCTCTAAACAAAACAAGAGACAAAGCACAAAAGATAAGGCACGCAGAAAGCGCCGCCTAAGCTTCCAAGCCGCCGAAATCAGGACATGCCGAATAAGCTGCTTTTGCTTCCAAACAGCAGTTAAAGACTCTAAAATATTTTAAGTATCCAAAACATCTAAAGTGTGAAGCTATTTATTTTAGCAAGAAAAAGAATTAGCTTTGTGAGAGGTCGTATGTCACCCTCCGAGCCCAGAACTCTCTCTCTCTCTCTCTCTAATAATTGTAATGAGGAGTAGTTTGTTGCCATCGCTTCCCTCAAAAGCCGTGTAATACGACAACAAATAGTGGAAGTTTGGTCAACACATATCCAATCACGTGTTTTTTCACCCAGTTGATGGGTTTTCCACGTAAAAAAATTGTCTTGCCAAATTTTTATTTTTTGTGACTATTTGCACGCTTGACCGCTCCATGGGCTAAGGCGGCCTAGTTTAGTCCGGCCTATTAGGAGGGTTGAGTTGATCGCAACAACTTAACGACGTATGTGGGAAAGGAGTTCCCCAAAGTTTGTAGAAGACTCAGAAGACAGTACCCTCTACACAGCGGAACTCGTGACTAGTGATCATGGCAAAAGGAGCCACCCACACTACCAAAAAATCAATCTCTGGGTCACACATCAATCCAGCTCTCCCCCGCTAGCTTGTCAGCGTGCCTCTCATAGTAGAGGCCATGAATACACCAGACACGACATTGGAATGACGCATCTGCCAAATGGAAGGACGCCAAATGGAGATCCTCACACTCCTAAGGAACAAAGGAGCACCTCAAGCTCATAATCCTGCCCTGAACAAGACCATTTGTCTTCACCAACTCTGGATCACGCTCCAGCCAAGCACTTCCCTCAAGAACCCTATATACCCGAAAAGGAACTCCCAACTTGGCCAACCAACACAATGATCGTCAGCTCGGAGAACTTGAAGTCCAGCATCGCCACAACCACACAGAAGTAGCATAAATTGAACCTGTGGTAGAAGTCTCCACTCACAAAGAAATTTGTGTCATGATCATCGAAGAGATGGAGCAAGACATGCGCCATGCCGCTCGCCGACCTTGAACACCATTAACGTCAGAGGTCCTAGCATATCCAATACTGAACGGTGTTAAGCTCTCGAAGCTCGAAACATTCAATGAAGTGGATGACCCCCAGGACCATATTGATCATTTTGTCGCCGTCATGAGGATCAATGGAGCCCCCGATCAATTGCTATGTCAAGCATTGCCAATAACACTAGGCGGCAAGCTCGCGCTTGGTTCTACTCCCTAAAAGAAGGAAGGATCCATAACTTTGCAAATCTATCACATATCTTCATTAACGATTTTATCACAAACCGCACGATCATCTGGGACCCCTCCTAACTTTTGGGGATCTGTCAGAACGGGGGCGAGACCCTTAAAAACTTTTTTCACCATTTCACATCTGAAGCACGACATTCCAGGAATCGACCCTCAACTTTTGCGCAACTTCCTCCTAGGAGGACTTCAACCCGACATATTATATTCAACACTAATGAGGGAAGTGGTCCCCTGCTATGTCGACCTCGTACGCCGAGTCGAGACTCAGATTACGGCAGATGAAGTAGTTAAATCACACTGACAACGATTCAAAGAAAGTTCAAAGCGAAAAGATCAAGAACAGTCGTCACCTCAGAAGAAGAACAATGACCATTACGGTAAACCGCGAACCCATCAGCATCAGGGCCGCCCTCTTCTCAACACCTCTAAGGTCAACATACTACATACAATCCAAGATAAGGTAGCACTCTGCCGGCCCAAGTCAATTGCTCCAAATAAGGGAGATCAGTCGCAACATTGTGAGTTCCACCACAGACACGAACACAACACAGAAGATTGTACTGAGCTGAAAAAGGAAATCGAGCGTCACCGCAGAGGGCTTTTAAAAAGGTTCTTACGGAGCAAACACTGAATCAACCATCGCCACCCAGGCCAATGACGGGTCAACCACCCTCCTGCTAGAACAAGATTGGGGGGCAGCCCCTGAAACATTCATTCCAAGAAAAAGCTCCCCTACATTCACGGAATTGTGTCGACACATATTCTTCCGCCCAGCTGACTTCATTTGCACTAAGTCGTGTGTAAGCTTCGATACTCTATTTTTTTCAAGTTGATAATATAATTCCATTTATTTCATATGCTTCAAACAACAAACTACAATAAGTAAGGTCGCAAGACCTATGCCTGTCATTGTTAGAGACCAACCCCTTGGTGATCGACGCCCGCCAAATAGGTAAGGATGCAAGACCTATGCCTGTCATCGCCAGAGACCAACCCCCCTTGGTGATCGACGCCCGCCAAATAGGTAAGGACGCAAGACCTACGTCTATAATCGCCAGAGACTAACCCCCCTTAGCGATCAACGCCCACCAAATAGGTAAGGTCGCAAGACCTATGCCTGTCGTCGCCAGGGACCAACCCCCTTCGCGATCGACGCTCGCCAAATAGGTAAGGTCACAAGACCTAAGGCTGTCGTCGTCAGGGACCAACCCCCTTCGCGATCGACGCCCGTCAAATAGGTAAGGTCGCATGACCTACGCCTGTCATTGTCAGGGACCAACCCCCCTTGTCGAACGATGCATGCCAAATAGGTAAGGTCGCAAGACATGCGCCTGCCATCGCTAGGGGCTTTCCCCCCTTGGCGGTCGACGCCCGCCAAATAGATAAGGTTGCTAGACCTACGCCTGCCATCTCTAGAGACCAACCCCCCTTGGCAAACGACACCCACCAGACAATATGTAAGGTCATATGACCTACACCTGATATCGCCAGGGGCTTACCCCCTTTGGCGTTCAGTGCCCGCCTACAACAGAGGATAAGACATGTCTCCACCCCCCCATCACCAAAGCAGCGTACAAAGCAACGGTGTCAGCACCGCACAAACTCGATCAACATCGAAACAGGGCTCAATGCCAGGAAAATCTACCATCAAATGTGTGATACAAAGAAGCGTCCAAAGTGCCACAACAATATTTGAAGTCGTTATAAAGTGTAGGAATACAAAGTACAAAGGTACCCAATTCAAACACAGTTATACAATGCAAAAATACAAATGTTGAACAAAGGCGAAGCAACAACTCGCCAACAACATCAACAACTAGGGTCAAGGCCTAAACCTACAATCTCAGACACAGGTTGACTACATCGCGTCAACGCAACCATAACATTTTACAAAACATATATACCTCCAACCTTACAGGTATTCTTTTCAATTTCTTACAAAAGTCGACCTTCTCCAAGAAGAGCTAAGTGTGCTGTGCACATTACATGACGTATATAGTGCGCCTTGCACACACACCGTGCGCATTACGCCTTGCACACACACCGTGCACATTATGCATCACATCGCGCCTCACACACGCTGCACCCATTACACACATTACACATCACGCACATTACGCGTTGCGCACATCGCACCTCGTGTCTGTGCCACACACAATGCGCCTTGCACACACATAACGCACGATTGCACATATCGAGCCATGCACACATAAAGTCCAAATGTACACCTCACTGGTCCGGTCGAAACATGGGTCCAAAGAGCGCAACCCCGCCCACGCACAAAGAACTGTTTCCTACAAACATTGTCGCATAGCGGTAAGGTCGCGTGTACCGTATCCCACCAACGCAGGACATCCAGCTGCACGCGAGTGCGCGCACAGGCCTCGCCAGATCGCGCATAAGCAAGCACACGGCCGACTGCACGCGCCTGCACACGACCTGGGGGCTGCGCGCACTTGCGTGCGATCTAGGGCCGCACGCACCTATGTGCGGTCTGGGACTGCGCGCGCCTACGCGTGGCCCCAGGCCACACGCGGTGCGTGTTCTTCTCTGGGAAGGAGGGTGACGTGGTTGCCCTCCCCTTAGTCATCTGGATCCAGCAACCCCCTAGCCGTCTGGATCCAGGCGGCCCCCGTCGACCAGATTTTTGGTCGTCGTCAATTTTTCATCGTCTGATCGCACTCCCACGATCGCCGCCATTGGTTATGTGGGTAACCACCCACGTAATCGCCCGTATGACCTCCCGTAGCGGGGAAAGCACATTGTCAAAAATAGAACTGGTCTGTTTTAATAAAATTGATAAAATAGTATGCAGTAATGCGTCATGAAATCGACCTACAATTAGTAATTATAGTGGTTATGGTCTGCAGATAACTGCGTAACCACCATAACCATCGCTACCCTCCTTCATTTCAATCTTTTCTCCGCCCAAATTCCTCATACTGATTTTCTCTCTCCTCTCCCACTCCTCATACGGATTTTCTCTCTCCTCTCCCATTCCTCCTACGGATTTTTTCTCTCCTCTCCCACTCCTCCTATGGATTTTCTCTCTCCTCACCAATTTCTCCTGCGATGTCTCATTCTCTCCTCCTCCGTGCACATGTCCCTCTATTTGTATGTTCGTCCTTTCACGCACTTCCCCTTGCACGCGTCTTTCCTCTTAAGTGTGCACGCCCCTCCGTGCGCACATTCCCCCTTGCGCGCGCTCCCCCTTGCCCGTGTCTCTCCTCCTAAGTGTACACGTCCCTCGTTGCACACGTTCCCCCTTGCGCGTGATCCCTCTTGCGTGTGTCAATCCTCCTAAGTATGCACACCCCTAAGTGCACATGTTCCCCCTTGCGCGCACTCCCTCTTGCGTGTGTTTATCCTCCTAAGTGTGCACACCCCTAAGTTCACATGTCCCCCCTTGCACGTGCTCCCCCTTGCACGTATCTCTCCTCCTAAGTGTGCATGCCCCTTCGTGTGCACGTTCCCCCTTGTGTGTGCCCCCCTTGTACGTGTCTCTCCTCCTAAGTGCGCACATTCCCCCGTGCACACGTTCTTCCTTGCGTGCATTCCCCCTTTGCGTGTGTCTTTCCTCCAAGGTGCGCACGTCCCTCCGTGCGCACATTACTCCTGCACGCATCTCTCTTCCTACGTGCACACATCACGTTGTGCACACATTCCTCCCTGTGCGCGCTCCCCCTTGCGCGCACCGCTCCAAGTGCGTCGTCGTGCACTTCGCCCCCAAGATTTTTATAAGCGCTCAATGCTTTCAACTCAGGAACAAACATACCAGTAGTCGACAAGACCAACGTTCCAAACTATTCTAAACACAACAGGAGACGAGCCGCAAAAGATTAAGTGTGCAGAACGCACCGCTTAAACTTCCAAGTTGTCGAAATTAGGACAAGCCAAATAAGCTGCTCCCGCTTCCAAACAACTGTTAAAGACTTAAAAGCATTCAAAGTATCCAAAGCATCCAAAGTGTGAAACTCTCTATTCTAGCAAGAAAAAGAATTAACTCTGTGAGAGATGACATGTCACCCTCCAAGCCCACTACTCTTTCTCTAATAATTGTAATGAGGAGTCGTCTGTTGCCCTCACTTCCCTCAAAAGCTCTGTAACACGACAATAAATTAATAGTGGAAGTTTGGTCGACACAGATCCAATCACGTGTTTTTTCACCCAGTTGAAGGGTTTTCCACCCAGTTGATGGATTTTCCACGTTAAAAAATTGTCTTGCAACCATTCTATTTTCTGTGACTATTCGTGTGTCTGACCGCTCCAGAGCTAAGGCGGCCTAGTTTAGTCTGATCTACCGGGAGGGTTGAGTTGGTCGCAACACTCATAATTGATGAAAAACTCCAAAACTAGATGGAGGGAATCCAAATGTTTGGAGGAAAACATTTTATGAAGGAAATGATGAAACATTTAGTGAGTATATAAATGAATTCACTCCTTCATATTTGTTCAAAGGAACATAAGGAGCATAGGCGGAACTACCTTGAGACACGCTCGGGCAAGTGCCCGAGCGTGTTTTTGGAAAAAAATTTGTCAGAGTCAAAAGTTAATTTTGTCACGGAGAGGGAGATAGAAAGTTGGCATGTATGAAGACTGCACACACTTCATAAGTAGAAAGGGAAAAAAAGAATGGTCTTTCTATACTGCTAGGCTTAGCTGTCATTTGTATGGAGAAGCGCAACCTTTCATTTTATTACATTTCTCATCTCTAGACTGCTGCACCTTTTCTTTTTTCAGAAGTGCCTTTTTTTGCCTCATAAGTACCATTGCTTGAAATAAAAAAAGCTGCTCAGCATGGGAGAAAAAAAGAAATGCGGAAGAGTTTGCCTTTGCCTCATGGCTGGGGACATACACATTCAAAGGCAGCTTCCTGTCTCACTCGGCTGGCGTGCCAGCATCGACGACGACGGTGATTCTACTCCACAGCAACAAAGATAACCTATTGAGAATGCACTAATAATTTGTATTTTTTAAAAAATTTAGGCCCTTCATCATTTTCTAATGATCATGGGCTTTATCGTCACAGGATGAGAATCCATAGCTATTTTTTACTTTCTTTTCACAGGATGAGAATCCATAGCTATTTTTTACTTTCTTTTCACAGTAACAGATTCTCTGATCTGTTTAATGGGTTTTTAAATGTTTTCTCTTCAATTGTTTAATATAAAATAGAATTAAAATAATAGTACAATAGATTACTAAATTTTGAGATCAATGCTCCTTAATTCAATACAAAATATTGAGATAAGAGGAGAAGGGGTCCTTATTTTACACTTTTTTTGATGATTTAGTAAATCATTCACGCTGGAGAATGAGTTCATGAATAAGGTGGTCTGATGATTTTTTATCACTTGCAATACATTTTTAATTAAAAAATTATAAAAAAATTTATATTTTAGTAGTGCCCGGGTCATAAGAAAATTCTAGTTCCGCCCCTGATAAGGAGGAACTATGAACCACACGCGCTCGCGCGCACCAGCCTGAATCTGGATCCAAATTTCGATTTTGGGAAATAATTGAATTGTTTTTTTTACAAAATAGTTTTGACACTTTTGTAAATCCTATAATTCCAAGTTACATCGATTTCTCATAATAACGTCAAATGGGTTGTGTCGGCTTGCATCAATAAGTTAACTTGTGTCGACTTGAGTTACATCGACTTACGCCGATAAGAACTCGAACCAACCGACTTGCGTCGATGTCGAGTTCTGTTGACTTGCGTCGATAAGAACTCGATGCAACCGACTTGCGTCGATGTCGAGTTCTGTTGACTTGCGTCGAGAAGAACTCGATGCAACTGACTTGTGTCGATGTCGAGTTCCGTCTACTTGCGTCGACAAGAACTCGAAGCAACCGACTTGTGTCGATATCGAGTTCCGTCGACTTGCGTCGACAAAAACTCGAAGCAACCGACTTGCGTCGACTTCTACCTACATCAACCTCTCTTTATGCATCCCACGTGTGTAAACTTCTACCCGTTTCATTTACGTGTTTTCTCATCATTACTCTTATACGTTGGAAATCCAAAATTTCTTTGCATGATTAAAACTTACTATTTATAACTGTTGTAATTATTACGTGATTAATTTCTTACAGTTTTACGATATTTTTTTATTCGTTCTATACACGCACTTGGAAAACCCCGCTTTTCCTCTCACTCTTACGACAAATTTCTTCGTGATTTCTTTTTCTTGACGTTGCTTCATCAAATGTGAGTTTGAGTTTTCTGTGCTTCTTCGGTGTCTGCGCACATCGGAGTTTTCGGGATCTAGCGGAGTGTTGTACCTTGGAGGAGTGAGCATCAGCTGAAAGCTCTGTCAAAGGGTGGTGCAATCTTTTTAGGATAATGATCGCACACCTTATCCAGACTCGATTCTAAATCATATACTACTCTAATTCTTCTTTAATTCTCATCCATATGCTTTACAAGTTTTTATAATCTTGTTATTCAAAGATCTATTATTATTATAATTAATATTCACTGCATTTATCCAAACGAAAAAATATACATTATTTGAAATATACATCAAAATACTCCCACAATTTAAATAAGTTGTAAATCCACATCTAATAATCTCTTGCGAAAGGGCCGTGTTGGACTATCTTTCTACAAACCGCCTTGTACTAGTGAGAATTCGTCATTGGATATTTCTTGGGAAATCCAAGAATAATAAGATAAAAAAAATCAAATAATCAAAATAGTTTTCTCTGTTTTCAACTCTTCATTTTCATATGTACTGGGATTTATTATATGTATTTTAAATTCCAAAAATCTGTAATGACATCTAGATCTGATGATTCTGTAAGGATCCGACCCGAGAAATTTAATGGAAATAATTTTCATCGTTGACAAGCTCAGGTAGTATATTGGTTTAACACATTAGGTTTTTTGTTTGTAATTTTTGATGCTCCTACTATTGAAATAGAAAACCTCAGCGCTGCAACTACAGTCTCTTCCTCCCTCCAATCATCTTCATCTTCAAGTGCAAATGCCATTAGAACTTATGCTAGACGTATCTCTTATAGAGATCCGGTAGATATATAATATCATTGTCGCAACGAATCCTTATAGTCTTGTCCGACGGCCTTTACAATGTCTTCCTTTGATATCATACGACTAAGGATTTGTGACATGCATTTGAAGCACGCTATAACCTTAGCATTGCAGGTATATATTTCCAACCACCACAAATTCAAGATTGATGCCCCCAAGTCTATCAATCCTCAACTCCATTAACTCATTATCTAAGATCTAAGCTGATGGCTCAATTCAATCTGAAAATTATCTAGTGACATTTCTGATCGATTCCTTTCTTGATTCTTTGTTTGAATTTAGTACTAGATTAAGACATGATCAATATGCAATCTAACTTATGTTCAAATCAAAAATATTATCAGTATAAAGAGGGAATATAAGAATAAGATTTTTAAAACCCCCAAAGATCTAGCTCCTAAAATAAATCTTATTGAATCTTATGACAATCATTCATCACACCATCACTTCAAAGTCAAGGACAAGAACTATAAGAAACTTTTCCACTCAGGTTCCCTCCATCAAAAACTCAATCATCACAAACCTAGTTCTTCAAACAAAAACCTAGATAAAAGGAAATAATGCTTCATCTGTGGTAGCACAAATTACTTGTCTACTAATTGTTTATATAAGAAGACAGAACTCGTGATCGGCAAATCTCATAGTGTCAAGCTACTTACCAATATGATCCAAGTACCAGATCAACCTATCTTCAGGACATTAGTGGAGGAAGCGTGATATTAAGAGATGCTTCTTTGGCACAAATACTTGGACGCGGGAAAGTGGATCTTAGGTTGACATCCGGCAAGACACTGACCCTGCATGATGTGATTTATGTGTCGGAAGTTGAAAGAATCTTGTGAGCGGATCCTTATTAGTAAAGAAGAATTATAAAATTGTCTTAGAATCAATAAAGTTGTAATAATATTGAAAGATATTTTTATTGAGAAAGGTTTTGTATTACATGGTTTTTTAAACTAAATATTATTGATTTGGAAGTGAATCAGATTTCTTCTTCTTTAATTCCAAGTTCATCTTCTAATTTTTGGCATGCTAGATTAGGACATGTGAATTCTGATTGTATAAAAAAATGATGTCTTTAAATTTCATCCCTAAATTTAATATCACACCAAATGTTATCTGTGAAATTTGCGTATAACCAAAATTTTCTAGAAAGTTTTTTAAATTAGTTGAAATAACTTCAAAACATTTAGAGTTAATTCACTCGGATGTGTGTGACCCAAACCGCAAACCTATTAAAAGTAGAAACAAATATTTTGTAACTTTCATTGATAATTTCAGCAAGTTTTGTTATATATAATTATTAAAAACTATAGATGAAGTATTTTCATATTTAAAAAATTTCAAAGCTCAAGTAGAAAATCAATTAGGATCCTCCATTAAAATTCTAAGATTTGACTGAGGGGGAGAATAGACATCGAATGAACTAACCCAGTTTTGCCTAAAATATGGAATAATTCATTATGTGACTGCTCCCTATTTCGCTCAATCGAATAGTGTAGTTGAACATAAAAAATCAAACCTTAATGAACATGGTCAATATCAGGTTAGTCAAGTCCGGTTCTCAAGAAAATCTTTGGGGAGAAGCATTACTCGCTCCCTCTTTCATCCTTAATAGCATTCCATCAAAATATAATAATAAACTCCTTTTAAATTATTTAAATTAAGAAATTCTAATCTCCAAATTCTTCAAGTGTGGGGTGTTTAGCTAAGGTAACAATTCCTGAACTTAAGAGAAAAAAATAAAAGACTCCATTTTTATAGGTTATACATCTGATAATAGTACTAATAAATTTCTTATTACTAATTCCTTAATTATTGAAATATCTGATAATACTATTATAGAAGTTAGAGATGCAGTTTATTTTGAAAATAAATTTTTATATAAATTAAATAACTCATCTTAACCTTCTACTAGTTCTTCCCAATCTTCTTCTTCTTTATACCTATTAGAAATTGATGAACTTAGAAGAAGGAAAAAAGTTAGAACCGAAAGAACTTTTGCAGAGGACTATTTCACTTATCAATTTGAAGGAGATCCTAATTCATATGATGAAACTATGACTTAGGCAAAGGAATGTATGGAATGCTCCTAGCGCGCGTGCTCGGGGCGGCCCGCACTTGCTTGCTCCCGATATCCTGTTCCTTTGATTTCCTCGAGGTCTTGGGCGTCCTCTTGGTGCCAATGCACTGGTGGGGAGCCTGTAGCCGTTGGTGGATGCTGGTGGTCGCCGGTGGTTGGCAGTGGTTCACGGCGAGCAAAGGCCGACTTGGTGGAGGAGGCGGGAGAGCTCTCACCTGAGGAAGAAGGAGAAGAACCCGGGAGGAGAAAAAAGCGTAGAAATGAGGAGCCCATGAGGGTCCTTTTATAGCCTCTAGGGAAAGATCATGGCGGGCCCCACCACTAAAGTGGTGGCATAGTGGGTGGTTGCCCCCTTGATCGGATGGCGAGGAGGGGCTTCCCCGGATCGGACGGTGGGGAGACCTCCCACGGCGGCGGGCCGTCACAGCGGCGACTGTGGTCGGGCCGGTGGCGGCGGGGGCGGCCGGCGGCGGCTTGGCCTCCCGCGGCTAGGCCAGCGACGGCCGAGCCGGCGGCTCGCCGCGGCCGGGCCCGGCCATGCCTCGGCCGGCCGCGACCGAGCCGGCGGCGTGCCGTGTCCGGGCGTGACCGTAGCTCGGTCGGTCACGGCCGGTCGTGGCATGGCTGGCCATGGCCGGCCGTGGCCAGGCCGGCCGCGCCCTGGCCGGCCGTGGCCGAGCTGGCGGCGTGCCGCGGCCGAGCCCAGCCATGGCCGGGTAGGCGGCTCGCCGCGGCCGCCTCAACGGTGAGGCAGGCCGCGGCGAGGGCCGGGAGGGCCGGCCGCCGGCGGCGGTTCCTCTGTTGGTGGTGGCGGTTTCCCCCATGAGAGGAGGGAGTGGGGCCCGCTTCCCCCCATAATTCTCATCATGAGAGATCATGGGGGGTTGGGCCCACCCATGATCCTCTTTGAGTGGAGATCATGGGGGGGGGTTGATTTTTCTATAAATGATGGTGTAACCCATCAGATTCCACACCCGTGTTTACTCCATATGACACTACTATAAAGTTTTATAAAAATATAGGTGAACCTATTGACCAACACATGTATGCACAAATGATTAGACCATCATTATATATTGCTAATCGCACTAGGCCAGACATTTTCCTATGTTGTAGGCAGACTAAGTAGATATACTAGTAATACAAGTGATGATCATTAGATAACATTAACTAAAATATTCAAATACCTTCACGAAACTATAGATTATAGTTTAGTATATACGAGTTTTCCCAAGCACTAAAAGGATGATCAGATGGCAAATTGAGTAACTGATTCGTTAGACGTTATGTATACAACTAGATATGCATTCCTCCTTGAAGGAGCCTCCATTTCATATGCTTCTATAAATAAACTGTTTTTTTAGAAGCACCATAAAATCCAAGCATATAACTTTAAACACTACGTGTGTCAAAAGTCAAAACTGAATGACTTAAGAATTTACTTTTGAAATGATTTTATTTGGAAAACTTATACCTGATATATCTTTGAATTGTGACAATAAATCTGTTATTGATTTAACTTCTTCTAGTAGTATTAATTTCAAAATGAACAAGTTTATGAGAATTATATACAAATCAGTGAAACAAAGAAGGAGACCCAAGCTAGAATTGAATCTGTGGATAATCTTACCAAGGGATTGTCTCGAAGGGAGATTCTATTATCATCGAGGGGAATGAAGCTTAAGCTCGCATGAGTTGCTGACATCGATGGATACCCAAGCCATGTGATTGGATATCCCATAAATTGAGTTCAATGTGGTAGAAACGAAGTCATCGATGCAGCGTAGCTGAGAGCATAAAATTTATAGATTGAGAAAAATTTCTCCCTATTCCAATGGTGTTGTGCTCTACGTAACAAGCTAGGATGAACTTTAAAGTTCTTAATGGTTGCCAAAAGAAAATATCTTTGCGAGATAGTAGTTACGAAATATCTCTTGAGGCACCACCAATGTGAGGGTAGTTGTGAGGTCGCGACTTTGTGATCTGGGCTGAACCATAATAATGCTCATAAAAAAATCAAGAAATGTGCATTACTATTAACGCGTTCACCGTCACAACCTAATGAACAATCAATTTTTTCTATGTTTATCTAACTTACCGATCAAGAGTTTATAAGTCAAAGCCTCGAACACATTATTCTCTTCTGTAGAGGAAATAAGTACTAAATATAAGTTTAAGGTAATCATTCCACCTATACTCATTGCATTATATTCAACTTGATGAAGCAAATTTGTATTTGATTTTATTTTTCATTATTAATAACATTATTTATGTAGTTTGCCTTATGGTTTTTCGCTTTTGTGGAAAATTATTAGAAGTTTTGTAATTAAAACGTTTAATTTATAATGCTTTATTGAAGCCTAATTTGGTGTTTGATGTTTGAGCTCCTTAAAAATGATGAAAAGTTCCAAAACTAAATAGAGGGAATTTGAACACTTGGAGGGAAACCTTTCATGAAAGAAATGATGAAATCTTTAGTCGCACAATACTAATTTCCACTCATGTTAGTGAGTATATAAATGAATTCATCACTCTTTGATATTTGTTCAAAAGAACATAAGGAGAAACAATACACCACACACGCGCATGCACATCGGATCGGACCCGGATTTGGGATTTGAGAAATAATTTAATTGAATTGTATTTTTTATACAAAATAATTTTGGCATTTTTGTAAATCCTAAAATCAAATTGTGTCGATTTCTCATAATTGCATCGAATTGGGTTGCGCCAACTTGCATTGATTTATCTGAAATGCGTCAACTTGCAGCGAAAAGTTGACTTGCGTCGACTTGAGTTACGTCGACAAGAACTCGATGCAACTGACTTGCGTCGATGTTGAGTTCCGTCGACTTGCATCAATGTCTAGTTTCGTCGATCTGCATTGATAAGAAGATGCAACCGACTTGTGTTGATTTCTACCTGCATCGACTTCTCTCTTTACGCAGCCTACACACATAAATTTTTATTTGTTTCATTTACTCGTTTTCTCACCATTACTCTTATATGTTGAAAATCCAATGATGTTTCTTTGCACGATTAAAACTTACTATTTATAACTGTTGTAATTACTATGTGGCTATTTTTTTTTCTGTTTTACAAGACTCCTATATATAAGGTTTTTCTAATTCATTTTTACACACACTCTTGGAAAAACTTGCATCCCCTCTCCCGCTCCTATGATGAATTTTTTCGTGATTTCTTTAACGTTTGCTTCATCAAGTGAGAGTTTAGGTGCTCAGTGTTTCATCGGTGTCCGCGGACATCAGAGTTTTTAGGATCTAGTCGATGGTTGTACCTTGTAGGAGTGAGCGTCGGTTGAAAGCCCTACCGGAGAGTGGTGCAACTTTTTTAAAGCAGTTATCACGCGCCTTACCCAAGCTCAATTCTAAGTCATACACTATTCTAATTCTTCTTTAGATCTCATCCCTATGCTTTATAAGTTTTTATATTTTTGTTATTCAAAGATTTACTATTATTATTATTTATTATATTCATCAAAATAAAAAAAAACATACATTATTTGGAATATACATCAAAATTTTCAAACAACCGCACCCCTCATCATAGGGGTGCGAGAAAATGCAATCAGGCCTCCCTGACGGGGTGGCCGGCGCCGACCGTCCAACCACATGGCAACTACGGCCACGCGGCGGCACCGACCACACCGACGGGGTGGCCACGTGACCCTTCCATGATCGTGTAGCCTCGCCGACCGCATGACCCCACCATGACTGTCCAGCACCCAGGCTGTGCGGCCACACGCCCTGGCCATGAGCCCCCTCCCCAGCCGCCACCAGCCACGCAATCACTCTATCTGTGCAGTCGCACTAGTCGCAGACACCCAGGTTGCACCCTGTCGTGCAATACTTGGTAGCGCGATCACTTGCTCACATGGCCATCAACGCCTGGTTCTCCCGCCATGCAACAACAACCACACGACCGCCCTGCTCGCCTGTCGCGCCTCCCTACTGTCATCTCTACACCTTTATCAGGCCCTATTATCTCTAAAACCATCTACTATTGGGTGTGCGTATAACAAAATTCTCATAATAGGTGTGTGTATGACAAAATTCTCATCATGGGTGTGTGAAAAATAAAATTCTTCATCATGGGGGTGTGAATAGTAAAATCTCTCATCTTGGGATGCAAACAGTAAAATCCTCTATCATGAGGAGCAAATAGCAAATTTTCGATCATGATGTGTGAATAGTAAAATCTCCCTTCATGGAGGTGTAGATAGTAAAATCCTCCATCACGAGGGTGTGAATAGAAAATCCTCCATCATGCGGGTGCGAATAGAAAATCCTCTATCATGAGGTGCGAATAGTAAATTTCTCCATTATGTGCGTGTGAATAGTAAAATTCCATATTATGAGGTGCAAATAGAAATCCTCCATCACCGAGGTTTGAATAACGAAACATCTCATCATGTGTGTGTGTATAGCAAAATAAATGATAACGAGTGTGCGTATATCGATAATTATCATAACTGGTGTGCGTATAGTAAATTATATGGTTACGGTGTGTGCATAGCTATATAATCTATCATGGGTGTGCACATTACAATATAACCCATCATGGGCATGTGTGTGTATAGCCATAAACCACTCATAATGAGTGTGTACATAACAAGTTACATGATTGTGGTGTGCGGATAGCCGAACTCTCTAACCACCTAATTACTCAAATGTCACAATCAATACCTATAAAAGGGACCAAAGGCCCTCACTTGAACTCACTTTGTCTCTTACGCCCAAAAGAGCTCCAAAGAATTCTCTCGAAGATCTTCATGCACGCTTGAGGATTTCCTCGAAGATCTTCATCAGTTTTAAAAATTGCTTAAAGATTTCCTTCCGAGACTTGAATATCCTCTTCCGCTCCAGACGCTCGCTTCCGGGAACTAGAGATCCCCTCCAGCTCCCAACGCTCTCTTCTGGGAACCAGAGATCCCCTCCAACTCCTGACGCTCGCTTCCTTGAACAAGAGATCCCCTCCATCTCCTAACGCTCTCTTCCGGGAACCAGAGATCCCCTCCAGTTCTCGACGCTCACTTCCGGGAACCAGAGATCTCTTCCAACTCCCAACGCTCTCTTTCGGGAACCAGAGATACCCTCCACCTACCGACGTTTGCTTCCGAGAACCGAAGATCTCCTTCAACTCCCAATGCTTGCTTCTGGGACGCAAAGTTCTCGTTCACTTCACGAAGGTATCCTAGAAGACTGCTCAAAAACTTCTCCTGACTCTGCAGCTCAAGTCCAGAAAGCTTCTGAGCGCATCCACCGACATCACATTCATGCCAACTCCAGCAGTCCAGAAGAACAATTGTAACGAGCGGTGATCTGTCACGGACTCACACTCGAGAAAAACTCTTTTGTAACTCTAAATTTGACCGACACAAACCCAACCCAATGGTTTTTTTTTCTCTTTTCGGGATTTTTTCACGTATAAACTCGCTTGTCATCAACAATTTTCTGAGATTGTTTGTGAACTCAACTTTCTCAGGAACTGGCTAGGATGATTCGTTCAGACCGATTTACAAGCGCCTCGAGTGACCCACAAAAATTCCGTGCTTTGATTCTAGCTCATGCTTCATTACGGAGGAAGTTTTCAATAATTTTTTGATGTATTACTTCTTATCAAAACTGTGATGATCGTAATCCCACCATCATACAAAATCTCTCCAAGGGTCTCTATAACAAATGGGAGTTAGTACAAAACACGTGCACATATGATTCAACCATCAAATTCCCTGAAATCTGAATGCAAGAATAATTGATTTCTTGATGCCAAAAACTGCTGTGAGAATGAAGACAACTTTTGTGAGGAGTTCCTCTTGGCCGCTTGGCCGCGCGCCACCACACGGCCACACACCACCGTGCGTTCACAGGGCTGTGCGACCCTTTGGCCGCGCACCGCTGCCGCACGGCCGCAAGGACGGCACCCTAGACCATGTGGCCGACCCTCCATGGTCGCATGGCCTGCCATCTGGCCGGCCCTCTTTGGCCACACGGAAGGCCACCCGACCGTCCCTCTACTGGCCAGTCCCCCGCCATCCGGGCTCCACCGCCAACTAGCCTTCATTGGCATGCCTTCTCCGCCGGCCAGCCCCTCGGACGCCGCCCAATTCCCGCACCCTGTTCTCCGCTACCTCGGTCGTGCAACCTCCACGTAACCACCCATTATGGGATGTACGTATAATCGAATCCCCATAATGGGTGTGCGCATAGCCAGTTGCATTAATGTGATGCACATAGAAAATATATGATGACGGAGTGCGAATAACAGAAATCAGCATGACAGGTGTGCGTATAGCGAAAATCCGCAAGACAGGTGTGTGTATAGCCAAAATCCGCATGACAGATGTGCGTATAGTAAATTATATGGTTACGATGTGCGCATAACCTTATAATCCATCATGAGTGTGTGTATAACCATATAATCAATCATGGGTGTGCGCATAGCGATAAAACTCATCATGAGTGTGTATAGCCATAAAAACACCAAAACGGGTGTGTGTATAGTATATTAAATGGTTACAATATGCAGATAGTCAGACACCATAACCATTTAATAACCGAAATAACACCCTCAAAATCTATAAAAGAGTCTCTAGGCCCTCATTTCATGACACCCTGCCTTCTACGCCCAAGAGAGCTCCAAAGGAATCCTTCGAAGATATCTTTGCGCGCTCGAAGACTTCCTCGAAGATGTTCAAAGATCCCTTGAAGATTTTCCACAAGCACTCAAATATCCTTTGGGGATTGCACCAAACACATTGCTCCCGCATCCGAGCACCTGCACCAGACTCCAGATTGCACCGGGCACATTACTCCCACTTCCGAGCTCATGCAACAGACTCCATATTGCACCGAGCACATTGCTCCCGCTTCAGGGCACCAACATCAGATTCCAGATTGCACCGAACACATTGTTCCCACTTCCGAATACCAGCTGCAGACTCCAGATTGCATCAAGTGCATTGCTCCAAAATTCGTCATTGTACTTCTTGCCGACTCCAGTAGTCTGAAAAAATACTTAGCTTTTCGAGCGGTGACATGTCACCCTTGAAAGCTCTTCCTCTTCTACAACTATTGTAACAAGTGGCGGTCTATCGTCCTCGAGTTCTCTACTTACACTTGTAACACTTCAATATATAGTGAAATTCGGTCGACACGGTACCGGCCCCGTGGATTCCCCCCTTTCCATAGTTTTTTGTGAAAAACTCACTTGCCACCCTTCGACTTTTTCTGCGATTATTTACGCGCTCGTCCGCTCTCGAGCTAGGAGGATTCATTTTCGACCGATTTAAGAGTGCCTCGGGCGACCCACAACAAGTCTTAATAATATCATCATACTTTCCAAATTACATGGTTTGTACACTTCATAATATTCATCTTGTCGTGGGTCACCCAGTCTTTCCTTGGTCCGAAAAGATCAGACCGCCTTAGCTCGAAATTGAACCGGGCGCGCAAACAATCAAAGTAAATAACATGCAATGAAAAAAAAGCTTTTTTTGGACATGGAAAACCCAAAAAGGGTGAAAATCACATGACTGGATCTGTGTCAAGCCAAAATCTACTAGTTCCTTTGAGTTTACAAGGATTGAGATTTGATCTCGGAGGGCGACAAGCCGCTTCTCCACTACAATTATAAAGTACAAAAACGAGGGAATAAAACTAAGTCCTCGAAATCTCGATGAAAGCGCTCCGGCCTTGGAAAAATGTCAAGTCCACAGAACCTCGATGAAAGCGTTTCGGCCTGGAAATTCGGCAAAGTCCACAGAACCTCGATGAAAGCGTTCCGGCCTGAAAATTTGGCAAAGTCCACGAAATCTTGATGGGAGCGTTCCAGCCTGGAAATTTGGCGAAGTCCACAGAACCTTGGTGGAAACGTTCCAGCTGAAAAAATCTCTAAGTCCACAGAATCTCTGCGCAAGAAGAGGAGTGAAGTGAATTCATAAGCGAAGGTTCGGCTTAAGTCCACGATCTCGCAGGAAAACCTCAGAGTTCTCTCTTGCCCCTGAAGTTGTTTGTCCTCAAATGAAGGCTTGTAGGCCTATTTATAATTTTCTGTGGGGATACATCAGTAATTGCGTCGGGGCGGAATTTATGCTGGCGAATGACGTTGCTCCATGTCGGTCTCCTGGATCACCAATTTTAGCGAAATGACGAAAGTGCCCCCCGGGCGGTTCGGGCGGCCCGGGTAGTTTGCCCGGCGGCAGCGCCTTATGCACGCGCGCAAGGCAGTGCTGCACGCGTCCAAGGCATGTGCGAGTGCCGCAGCGCTGCGTGCGAGCGCGTTGCACGCACGTTGCTCGAGCGCGGTGCGCGAGCGAGCTACGCACGCGAGTGCTTGCTCGATGCGTGCCCGTGAGGCGTACGTGTGTGCTTGCGCACCCGCGGTGTGTGCATGAGCGTGCGCGAGGAGCGCGCTTGCGCGATGTGCGCGTGATTGGGCAATGCGCTAGCGTGCACGAGCCTTGAGGGGAATTTTAGGCCCCCTTCGGGCGAGCGTGGTTCTTGCGCGTCTTGATTGAAGTGCTTCCGGTTTGGCTCAGTAACCACTAAGAGGAACCCCATCACATCTCAATCATTAAATTAAATGCAAAAAAAAAATCAAATAGAACAAAACCAACCTCCAATTTCAAGACCAGATAATCTCAATGAAGCAGGCGAGAGTTCGGGCCGCGATAGCTCGCGATCCTGTACGTCCAATCTCGCAAAATCTGCTGAAATTCATCGAAGACAATGAGAAATTTTGTATTATTTCATATAAACGAACAGTTTTTTTTTGGCACAGATGAACAAACTGGTTAGATGCATTGGGTGGTGGAGATGAAACCACAAAATAAATAGTCAGGATGGCCCTTCCTGAAGCCATCAACTTTCACTTTAGTTGAAAAACCAAAAAAACAATCCTTAATCACATTGGCGCTTTATACTATCTTCGATCGAATATAGTATAAACAGCCACGATCTACATTTAGCGAAAATCCGAAGCTTTTGATTTTACTGACTACTATATGATTTCTGTGCTGCCATGCTCCTTAGCTTGCCTAACATGTGAGCTGCCGCGGATTCACGAGCTTCCCGGGGGCTGCTCTTCCAGTCGCCATTCGTGTCGCAATCAAAGTCCATTCCGCGCACGGTCACGAGGGCTTGGAACTTCCCTGGATATAGCAGTTGGAGAACGGATTAGAAGCTTGGCGTTAAGGTTCATAAAGAAAAACATCATTTGCAATGCATTGCACCTTCATGTTAATCATAGTTGTCTATTTTTAATTTTAATCATTTATATCATAAGTGGGGAGTTTTTTTTTTTGTAATTTTAAAAGTAAGAGGGGTGCAACTTGTAATTATGCTAACTACCAGGGGAAGTTTTGGTAATTCTTCCTATAAAAGATAATGCAGCAGGGCGGGGAGTAGCCCAGGTGCAGTGCGTGGAGCCAACAATATCTGATCACCACTCGATATCCCCTACAAAAATTATATTCCGTTGCGAATTTTACGGAGGGCATCGACAACGGTCAGCACTATTGACGCGCGCACTGCACACGAAGGTCCACGTGCATGACTACACCTTCATATGGTTGAATGAGTGAAAGAAGGCATTGACATGATATATCATTGCTTCAATATGAGATGAGAAATGCATTTGAGGAAAAGATGAAATAGTCTACTTTACCATCTGATGAAGGAATCACACAATATTTCGGCAAGATCCAGTTATTTCTGCAAAATATGTCATCAAGCTCCTGCAGAATAAGAGAGAGGGATTTAGAAAATCAATAACTTCCTGCATAAAATTGTGGCTTCTCATTTCAAGCAATCTTGCTTATAACTGTTTATTTTCTCGAAAGGTGAAGTCGAGAGAGAAAGGGAGAGAAAAAAGCACATGGGAATCTGTAAGGTATCGTAGATCCTGAAGAACAGCAAGAGGAGGTTGCCGGAGTTTGAGAGAGAAGAACAAGTGGGGGAGAGAGAGAGACTGAGAGGAATATCAAAGAAGAATTTGAAAATCAACTTCATTAATCATGTCCATTACAACCAAATACATGATTTACTTATATAAGACTAATTTAACGTTTTTAATATTGCGGAGTTTCCCGGAGCTAGGATTTAGCCTTGAAGGGAAACTGAGTTAAGTAACCTGAGGTAGATTTCTGGTTTCTAGATTGACGTCGTGGTGTTCGCTTCTTCTTGAGTCCACATAGGTACCAATAAATCGTGACGCTCCTTAGTGTTCTAGTTGGTATTGTCTGCTTGATAAGTTGGTATCAGGTTAGCCGGTAGTGATTCTAGATTTTCCTAAGTACCGTCTTCGGGTGGAAGATCCTTTCACCGGACCAATCCTTGAGTGACATTTTGGTAATTCCGGATAATCTGAAGCAAACTGATGACGGCTAGAGGAGTATGTACTGGCATATTCCTGTAAATGTGAGTTGGCAAGGGCGTAACATGAATTTCATCTTGCCCTTTGTATGACTTTAAGGGTGAAGCGTGAAAAACGGGGTGTATCTTGCAATTTGCAGGGAGTAGCAAGAGATAAGCCGATTCTCCGATGACTTACCCTATTTGGAAAGGTCCGTAGTAACTAGGGGTTAGTTTTCTGCAATGTGTTCTGTGTAGAGTAAGTTGACGATGCAGATGCAATTTTAGCAATACCCAATCATCCTTCGGAAACTTAATATCTTTTCTCTTCTTATCGGCATACGTCTTCATGCGGTGTTGTGGTCGTCGTAGGTTTTTCCGTAGTTGATGGATGAGTTCATCTCTGGTCTGTAATGTCAATTCCGCAGCTTCATTAGAAGTACTCCCTGCACAATAAGTGAGAATCCCAGAGGGCGGCTGGCTGAACGTGGCCATATATGGAGACATGTCGGTCGAGATATTAAAATGAAATTCTGCCAAGCTAAGATATTCAAACCATTTTTGGGGGTTAGCATAGGGAAAAATACGCATATATTGTTGTAGGCAACAATTAGTACGTTCAACTGTCAATTTGAGGGTGATGTGATGAACTATAATGAAGTGATGTGCCCTGTAATTTGAATAAATCACTCCAAAAATTAATTAAAAATATAAACTACGGGTGCAGTGAGCGGGGGAGACATAGTGGCAAATTGACCTGCTTGTGATAGTCTAGCAACTATGACCATAATAACTGTGTAGTTGTTTGGTTTAGGTAATTGAGTTATGAAGTCCATAGTAAGGTCAGACCAAATGAGTGTCAGAATAGGCAATGGCTGAAGTAAGCCATAGGGAAAGTGGTTAGAAGTTTTGGTTTCTGACATATCTCGCATTGGTTTATATAGTTGGTTACGTCTTTTTTCAAGTGGTGCCAGTGAAACTGATCTTGAATGCGGTGGAGGGTGGCATTGATCCGTGAATGGCCTCCATAAAGGCTTAATGGGAATCTGTGATGATTTTATGTTTTATTTGTGAATTTTGTGGTAAATATAATCTATGCTTACAAAAAATATGCATCCCTTTATGTGTCAGTCAGGGTGAGATGAGGGATTTGCTGCCAAATCATCTAAAAAATGTTGGATGAATTGATCAACAACACAATGTTGTTGTAATCCATCTAATAGTGTGGATGATGAACTGGACAGAGAAATAATGTACATCTGTGCTGATTTTGGGTCAGTTGATTGTGGTTTTGATATTGTGTTGGTGGTGGTGTATGATCTAGATAGTGAATCAGCAACGATATTAGTTTTTTTTGTTTATATTTAATTGTGTAATCATAGCCTATTAGTTCAAATAAAAATAATTATTGTTCCGGCATATGTAAATTATGGGTGAGTAGATTATGTAGACTTTTGTGATCGGTTAATATCTGAAATGGATGCCCCAATAGGTATTGCCTCCACTTAGCCACTGCAGAAGTGACTGTGAATATTTCTCGTAGGTAAGTGGACTTCTTTTGCATAAGTGAGGACAACTTCTTACTAAAATACGCTATGACGTTGGTATTTTGTAGAAGCACTAATCCAATGCCAATTCCTGAAGCATCCGTTTCAACTATGAACAACTCATTAAAATTAGGCAATGATAAATTGGTTTTGAAATTAGTAAGTTTTTAAGAACATCAAAAGTGGGTTGGGCTTGTTCTGTCCAAGAGAAAGTTGTTTTTTTAATAAATCCGATAGAGGTGCAACAATTATAGAAAAGTCTTTGATAAATTTACGATAGGCCTAAAAAAGAACGAACATCCTTTTGAGTAGTGCGTGCGGAGTATTTTTCGATTGCTGTTATATTATTACGGTTGGGAAAAACTGTGCCATTAGTAATATAATGCCCTATAAATTTACCTCAGCTTGTTCTGTCCAAGAGAAGGTTGTTTTTTTAATAAATCCGATAGAGGTGCAACAATTATAGAAAAGTCTTTGATAAATTTACGATAGGCCTAAAAAAGAACGAACATCCTTTTGAGTAGTGCGTGCGGAGTATTTTTCGATTGCTGTAATATTATTACGGTTGGGAAAACCTGTGCCATTAGTAATATAATGCCCTAAAAATTTACCTCAGCTTGAAAGAAAAAACACTTGGAATATTTAATGCAGAAAACATTGGTATATAATATTTTGAAAACAGTAGTTAAATGTGACAAATGTTCTTCCACTGTCGCACAAAAAATTAAAATGCCATCAAAGATAATTACAATAAATTTTTGTAAATGAGGACGAAATATAGTATTCATCAGTGTTTGAAATGTAGAGAGTGAGTTTGTAAGACCAAATAACATTGACAATAAATTCATAGTGCCCCAGATGTGTTCGAAAGGTTGTTTTGTGAATGTCTTATCCGGCCATCCTAATCTGATGGTAACCAGCCTGCAGACCTAGCTTGGTAAAATATCGTGCGTGAAATAATTCATCAAGTAATTCATCTACTGTGAGGATTGGAAATCGATCTTTAATGGTCATATTGTTAAGGACTCTATAGTCCACACAAAAATGTCAGGACTCATCTTTCTTTTTGACTAAAATGACTGCGGAACTGAAGCTAGAGGTACTGGGCCGTATATGGCCTGCTCGTGTAACATTTCTAATACTAGTCGCTCAATCATGTTTTTTTAATAATGAAGATATCTATATGGTTTCACATTTGCCGGGCTAGCGTTCAGCACAAGTGGTATTGTGTGGTCAATTGGCCACTCTTGTGGGTAGGATGGTTTATCTTGAAATAAATGTTTAAATGAAAGTAAAAGAGTGAGACATTTGGGAGGCAAGTCCTTGACAAATTCTATAGTGTGATTGGTGTCTTTATTGGGTAAAGGAAGTTGGCTGGTAAACACACAGAGGGCCGAGGCTTGCAAGGACATTAGACGTGATACTTGTGATGATGAAACCGATGAATCAGGGACTGATTGATTTCCTTGCAATGTGACCAAAAGATGATCAGTACTGTAAGATATTGTTAGGTTAGAGTAGTCGGTGGTTACCGGGCCCAATGACCGGAGCCATCGTATTCCCATTACGATATCAACGCCTTGGAGATCGAGAACATATAAGTGCAACGTGTATTACATGGTTTGTATGAGCAAAGTTATGTCTAAACATTTCCCTTGGCAAGTGACCGACATTCCGTTACCCATATATAGATCGAAAAAGATTTTATTGCAAAAATGGGTAGGTTTAAAAATTTAGAAATGCATTCGGAAATAAAATTATGCGAACTCCCACTATCCGCTAAGGTTTCAAGTGGTTGATTGCCCAAATAGGCAGTTAAACGTAGGCAGAAGCAAGGGGGCTTGTGTTACGCCTCCGGACGGCGCCCGCTTATTTGGGCATTAGTACACACGACGAAGCAAGGGGTCTGAAGGCAACAACAGAGCTGAACCAACCGGTTCAGCCCCCACTATCTAAATGGCGGCTCGGGGGGGCTGAACCACCCGGTTCAGCCCCCATTGGGGCCGGCCGGCCTTGGTCCGGGTATAAACATACCCGGACCCCCTCTTGGATGGTTATGCAAGATTATCAGGTATTCTTCTCCCTTCTTCCTCTCAACCCTAGTTCCTCCTCTTAGCTCTCTAGATATCTCTCTCTCTCCCACCTTCTTCCTATCAATTGGTATCAGAGGATTCTTTCCTCCACCATGGTTGCTATTCGCGGACAAGAAAAGGCTAATCGTTTGGAAATACTACAGGTAAACTACGCCGGATTGACCGATTCGGTGGCCGCCATCGAAGAAGAGATTAAGGCGTCCACCCAACGGTTGGAAGAACGGATCGATCTAAGGATGGAAGAACTCAAGGCTTTGATCTCACAAAATCTGAAAGGAAAATCGTCGTTGCACGACAAGAACGGCGGAGGACAAGGATCGGCCGCGGAAGGTCCCGGAGCGCAATACTCGGCTCCGCACGTCGGCGAATCGGCGGGATCGACCGATCCGATGCGTGTGGGAGGCGGGTCGACGGGATTCAGCGGTAACGGAGCAGCGTTGGGGAGGTCGGGGACCTCCATCTGGGGCCGGCTCAGCTCGTACGGAGGGTCGGAGGACCGGGGCGCAAGTCGTCCGCCCTGGGCGCGGGTCAGCGTCGATCAGAACGGCAGAGGCGGGGCGGCTGCTCCCGGCAACGGAATGGCGGGAATCCTTCCCCAGCTGCTGGCTGGTAGCGTGGCCGGAGGAGGAGCGGACGCTCGATTTGGGGGTTAGTCCTATCAAGGCTTTCCGGGACAGCAGCATCAAGGCTACCCGGGCGCATTCGCTGGGGGCATGGACCCAAGACGGCTGGCGTGGAACGGGCAAGGACCGGGGTGGCAAGGGCAAGCCACACCAAAGGCGTACATGCTCCCGAAGCTGACACACATGAATTTCCCTCGGTACAACGGAGGGGAGGCCTTGGAGTGGGTACAGAAGGCGAAGTTGTTTTTAGCTATCAAGAGGTGCCAGAGGTCCAGTTGGTGCAACTGGCGTCCTTCCACTTGAAGGATGACGCTTTTCAGTGGACGCAGTGGTTCCTGCGGGGACGGGATTATGTGTTGTGGGCGGAGTTTGTCGATGGATTCACCGCTCAGTTCGGCCCCCTGGAGTTTGAGGACTTTTAGGCCCTCTTGCAAAAGTTACGTAAGAAGGGCACCGTGATGGAATACAGGACGGAGTTTGAAAAGTTGGCAAATAGGGTGCACTGGGAGGAGAGGACACTCCTCAGTTGTTTTGTATCTGGGTTGAAGGAATACTTACGAGATGAGGTTCAGGCGTACATGCCCCGCAGCTTGAACCACGCCTTCAGTCTGGCCCGCATTCAGGAAGAGCGGTTCAACAGGCAGCGGTCCCGGACTACAGTGAGGCCCATTACTACACCGACGACTGCCAGGAGGGATCCACCGGTAGTCGGCCGGCCAACGGTGACGCGACTGTCGTGGGGTGAGTTACAAGCAAGGAAGGAGAAGGGACTCTGTTTCAACTGCGATGAGAAGTTTACGGCGGCCAACAAATGCCAGAAGGTACAAGTCTTTATGTTACATGAAGATGTGGAGGACGAGCCGAGCCACGAGGAGCAGATCCCCGCTGGAGACTTGGATCTGACCGAGTTCGGGGTTTCCCTACATGCTATGGAAGGGTGTAAACCTCCCCCACTCACTATGCGACTTACGGAAGGATCAGGCAAGAGAAAGTGACTATTCTGGTGGACAGTGGGAGTACGCACAATTTCATCCATCCCGATGTGGCGCAGCGAGTTGGGCATGTGATTGATACGGGGGCTGTCTTCCAGGTTATGGTGGCGGATGGCAGCAAGTTACAGTGTGAAGGTGTGCTAAAAGGGGTGGAGCTTCGGACGCAGGGGTACATTGGATGCACAGATGTCTATCTTTTACCCATTCGGGGCTCGGACATGGTACTGAGAGTTCAGTGGCTGCAGCAATTACGACGGGTCACTTTTGATTGGGATCAGATGACGATGGAATTCTTGCAGCAAGGGAAACAGTTCTGTTTGAAGGGTCTCACATCCTCTCCAGTGAAGGAAGTATCTCTTCGAATCCTGCAGCAACTCGGGGAGGCAGGGAGCTTGATGGCGGTACTTTTGGGGGTGAGGTCGGATGAGGCTGGGCCATCTGAGGCACCCATACAGATGCAGCCCCTTGTGGAGCAGTATACTGACAATTTTCAGGAGCCACACACACTTACGCCATCACGGTTTCGGGATCATCAGATTGTACTCAAGGCAAGGGCGGAGCCTACCAATATCCGACCATACCGATACCCGCACATGCAGAAGGCTGAGATAGAGCGCAGCGTTCGGGAGATGCTCGATGCGGGAATCATCCGGCCTAGCACGAGCTCAATCTCGGCCCCGATCATTCTGGTCAAGAAGAAGGATGGGTCGTGGCGGTTTTGTGTGGACTACCGTGCACTGAACAGCGCCACCCTGAAGGATAAGTTCCTGATTCCATTGATTGAAGAATTGTTGGACGAGCTACACGGGGCGACACGGTTCACTAAGCTTGATCTACGGTCGGGCTACTACCAGATACTCGTGCGGGAAGAAGACATCCACAAGACGGCCTTCAGGACTCGCGATGGTCACTATGAGTTTTTGGTGATGGCCAACAGGTTGACTGGCAGGCCGTCCACCTTCCAGGCTAATATGAACGAGATCTTCCGTCCGCTCCTTCGCTACTTTGTGCTGATTTTTTTCAACGACATCCTCATATACAGTGCTAGTTGGGAAGAGCACTTGAGCCATGTTGCACAGGTCTTCTCCTTGCTGCGCAAGCATCAGCTCTATGCCAAGCGGTCGAAGTGTTCTTTCGGTCAGGAAAAGATGGAGTATTTGGGGCATTTAGTCTCGGCTTAAGGGGTTAAAGCCGACCCTCGGAAGATTGAGAGCATGGTTTCCTGGCCGCGGCCCCAGACTATACGGGCCTTGCGGGGCTTCTTGGGTCTCACTGGCTACTACAGGCATTTTGTGCGGGACTACGACAAGATTGTCAGGCCGCTGACCCAGTTACTGCAGAAGGACGCTTTTTCGTGGCAGGATGAGGCTGAGGCCGCTTTTCAGGCACTCAAACGGGCTGTGACGGCTACGCCAGTCTTGGCCCTTCCGGATTTCACCAAGGAATTCGTCGTGGAGACGGACGCGTCGGGAGTGGGTCTGGGGGCTGTGTTGATGCAGGAAGGGCGACCGATAGCCTTCTACAGCAAGGCGTTGGCTCCTCGGACATTGGGGATGTCAGCTTATGAGAAGGAGATGTTGGCGGTCATTCACATCGTGGCTTTATGGCGACCCTATCTGCTGGGACGACACTTAAATATTTGGACGGACCATCAGAGTTTGAAGCACTTCTTGGAACAGCGGATCTCCTCCCCTCTCCAACAGAAGTGGGTAACCAAACTTCTGGGGTATGACTATGAGATTGTCTACCGCCAGGGCCGGGACAATCGAGTTGTTGATGCCCTATCCCGCTTACCAGAGGGCGCACTCGCTCAGATTTCTACACCCCTGCTGGACTCCATTGATGAGATACAGGAAGAGGTGGAGTGCAACTCAGAGCTCCGACCTATTGTGGACGCTCTCCGACGGGCACAGGAGACGGTTTCAGGTTATCATCTTCGGAATGACCGGTTGTACTTTCGGGACCGTGTGGTCATTCCTTCTCAATCAGCATGGAGGACAGTTATGATGAATGAGTTCCATTACTCGCCGACAGGTGGCCATGCCGGTCTCCTCCGCACCCTTCAGCGGGCACAGGAAAACGTCTTTTGGAAGGGTATGCAGCGTGATATTCAGTTGTTTGTTCGACAATGTGACATATGTCAGTGCCAGAAGTATGAAACGACCTCCCCAACCGGATTACTTACACCGTTGGAGATCCCTCATCAGATCCGGGATACTGTTTCCATGAATTTCATCGATGGGTTGCCCAAGTCTCAGGGGAAATCCGTTATTTTGGTGGTCTTCGATAAGCTATCCAAGTACAGACACTTCATCGCCTTGAGCCATCCATACACCGGCGCATCAGTTGCAGCTACTTTTTCTCGGGAGATTGTCAGGTTGCATGGGATACCACGGGCGATCATTTCGGATCGGGATCCGACCTTTGTGGGAACATTCTGGAGGTAACTCTTCCGTTTACAGGGCACGTCATTACGGTTCAACACAGCTCACCATCCGCAGACGGATGGCCAGATGGAGGTTCTTAATCGGGGGCTGGAGACATACTTGTGTTGCTTTGTCATGGATGAACCGCGCACTTGGCCAGGTTGGTTACATTGGGCCGAGTACTGTTACAACACGTCCTACCACTCCGCCAGCAAAATGACCCCGTTCGAGGTTGTATACGGCCGACCACCGCCCTCTTTGAGTAGCTATGAGCCGGGTAGCACGGCGCTCCCTGTCGTTGATCGAGCACAGAGAGTCGAAAATTTTTATGCTCTTTTTGTGGTACCGATGATTGAGAATTGTTATCCTCGATTTCTTGATATTCAAACATGCGGGCAAGTGAGTATGCGTCGTGTAACTCAATTGGACGGTGAGTGAGGAATAAACGTCGGAGGCTAGATTTAAGTCCAAAAATGAACACACTGGAGAGGAAAAAAGGGTTAAATCCAGGTACAAGGGTTGTGAGGTCTTCAAATTGAGATTTGTATGCTAGAACCGTCGTGGTTTGTTGTAATTTCGTGAGTGATCCATCAAGATCTTCATTCAAAGAAGGGGTGAAACATTTATTGATGGTGTCAACAAAAAGGGGAAACGTGAGTGTGGATTGATCGCGCAACGTTGCTTGATACCAACGTGAGGCCAGGAGATCAAGATGTAAAGCAGCAATCGTAAGAAAGTCATCGTTGGCAAATGTTAATAAATTGAAAATAGAATTGTAAATTATACAACCAATCAGTAGTGTCACCCTCTTGAAAACGGGGCATTGAAATTTAATATTATCATTGGGTTCATGGGTTGTGAAAAGACGACCTGGAGTGCGGTACTAATCAGAGATGGACCAAGAACACGGTTGAAGATGATGACTGACCAACCGTGGTATAGATTTGGCGTTGTGCAAGGAGATCCAAAGATTGCTGAATCTTAGTGAATTGTGTCATCATGTCTGTTCGTAGAGTCTCAATCTGCACTGTGGCATCTTCGCACATATCCAAGATATGCTGAATAAGAACTTCCTTGGTATGAATATCTTCGCAAAGCTCATCGAATTGGACTGTGCGAGTCTATTGTTCAGATTGTAGCAGCCGTGTGGAGTTCAAGAAGTTGGTTTTGGACATCTGTTGAACGAGTATTCTCTGCTATGATGTTGGGTGATAGGAGAACAATGAATCCAATCTATTATTCACAAGAGGTAAGGTAATATATATACAAGTACATGGGAGGGTGTTCACAACACCCATGGTGAGTATAAGGCAACTCTGATACACAGTAAATACTCTACATCTAACACACACACCCAACTCACGGGGGATCATACACCGAGAGTTTGGACAGAAGATGAGCATGTTGGGTCCTCGTTTGCGGCTTAGTCATCAAATCTGCAATCTGCTGCTCGGAAGGAACAAAGGAAGGAGCAAGAATACCACGGCCATAATGCTCATGTAGGAAGAAAGCATCAACCCCAATATGCTTGGAGATTGAGTGCTTCACCGGATTCAGAGTAATCTGAATGACACCAGTGTTATTACAGTAGAGTGGGGTTGGATAAGGAGAAGAGACACCAATGTCCTCAAGAAGCCAACAAAGTCAGATAATGTCCTCAACGGTGGTAGCCATGACACGAAGCTCAGCCTCAGTGCTGGATCGTGAAACACCAGTCTATTCCTTGGACTTCCAAACAATAAGAGAAGAACCTAGAAACAGACAAAAACCAATGACAGAACGACGGTCAACCGGATCACTAGCCTAAGTAGCATCCGAGTATGCACAGAGCTGCAGAGAACTGTTGCTGGAGGAAAAAAGACCACGAGAAATTGTCGCTCGGAGATAGCGCAGGAGCCGCAACAGGTGACCATAGTGAACAGAGATAGGTGCACTAACAAACTGGCTCAACACATGAACTACATGAGCAATATCAGGCTGAGTAATGCTGAGGTAAACAAGGCTGCCAACGAGGTGGCGGTAGCAAGTGGGGTCGGAGAGTGGAACACCATCATCCGGACGAAACTGAAGGTGAAGCTCCATAGGAGTGTCCACTGTGCGAGAGTCAGAAAGAGCAGCCCGAGTTAGGAGATCTGATGCATATCTTTGCTGAGAAAGCTGAAAACCGTTGTCTGTAGAGCTGACCTCAAGACCCAAGAAATAGCTCAGCTATCCAAGGTCGGTCATCTGAAATTGCTGCTGAAGATGATATTTGACGAAGGCCACATGAGAAGGATCATCGCCAGTAATGATCATATCATCCACATAATGTAACAAGAGAGTCCGACTGCGAGAGGAAGAATGCACAAACAGAGCTGGATCATATGGACTTGGCTGAAAACCGGCGGCTGTAATGGCTGAACTGAAACGAGCAAACCATGCGCGGGGCGCCTGCTTGAGCCCATAAAGGGCTCACCTCAATCGGCAGACAAGGCCTGGAGGAGAGGATAGATCAGGAGGAGAAAGCATGTGTACCTCCTGCTGAATATCACCGTGAAGAAATGCATTCTTCACGTCAAGCTGAGACAGAGACCAGTGGTGAACAGCTGCAATTGCAATAAGAGTCGAACCGTAGTCATGTGAGCGACTGGAGCAAAGGTCTCGACATACTCTCTCCCCTGCTCCTGCTGAAAACTACGAGCAACTAGCCGAGCCTTGTACCTCTTTACAGATCCATCAGAGCGAGTCTTGACCTTGAAGACCCACTTGCAAGTGATCGAAACAACACCAAGTGGAAGAGGGACAAGGTCCCATGTACGAGTATGCTTAAGTTCCTCTAACTCAGTAGACATGACAACCTGCCACTCAGGTATCTGTGCATCCTCATGGTAGATAGTCGACTCTGGAGTGCTACAAGAGATAGCAAGAAGGGCAAGTAGGTCCAGCGGAAGTGTAGCAAGGCTAAGGCGGTCAGTAGGACGTCACTTAAGAGGTGGGTTGCGACACACAGGAGGATCGTCTATAGGACACTCGCTGGAGGAGGCAGACACCGAGTCAGGGGGCACCGGAGGCAAGTGAACAGGAGAAGGAGCGGGAGGAGGACGAAGAGTGTAATGATGTGGAAGGGGGACGATGAGCGCGTCCGAGGACGAGGTGGACGGTGGAAAGGAAATATGAGGAGATGAGACGGAAAAGGTATGAGATGGTTTCGACGATGGCAAGAAGAGAGGTGTACACACCAGTGGAGAGGAAGAGACATGGAGCGGTGGAGTGGCAAGAGTAAGGAACTGCACATCAAATGGAGTCATAGATGAGTGCGAGGTCGAGAAGACGGAGGATACAAAAAAAGAGTGAGACTCGTCAAATGTGACATCACGTGAGATACGAAGTCGACGAGCAACATGATCATAACATTGATAACCCTTATGCTCAGTATTGTATCCAAGAAAGACGCAAGATATAGATTGAACAGAGAACTTGGTACGCTCACGTGAAGGGAGAAGAACATAACACCGACAGCCAAAAAACATGCAGATGAGTATAACGTGGAGGCCGGGAGTACAGACACTCACCGGGACACTGGTCCTGAAGAAAAGTGGAGGGTTGCAGGTTAATAAGATAGACCATAGTGGAGACAACATCAACCCAAAAATGAGGGGGAACATGAGAGGAGATGGGGAGAGTGCGTTGTCTCAATGATGTGACGAACAACTACATGAGAGGGGTACTCCCCCCCCCCCCCCAGAGTTGGAACGAAAAATACATATGGAGTAAGAGAACTGGGTACGCACCATAGTGAAAAAAGCAACATAAATTTGAAAAAACTCAGAATGAGAGTGCATAAAATAAATCCAACAATGGTCATCAACAAATATAACATAGTACCGATGTCCGTCTTTTGATACAAAAGGTGCGGGATCCCATACAAGAGTGAGACCTATCAACAAAAACACGACCAAGCAAACCAGTACTGATGAGAGATGAAAGACGCGAGCCACGGGGATGACCAAGTTTGTGAAGCCAGTGAGAAAAGCTCACTGAAGAAAGACACAAAAAAGAGAGTGTTGGTGATGATGGAATGGATGAAAGATGAAGATGATCAAGGATGTAAACCCCACTACGACGACGACCAACTCCAAGAAGTGTCCCTGTCAGACGATCTTGCACACGACAAGCAAACTCATTAAAAATAATAAGAAAACCGTAAAAGATGAAGATGATCAAGGATGTAGACCCCACTACGGCGACGACCAACTCCAAGGGATATAAGGTTCATGGATAACTTGGGTATGTATGCCACATCAAGAATATGAAAATGGGTGGTATGAAGAAGCTCACGGCTAGTGTAAGGGAGAATAGTACCATCTACAACCATAACACTAAGGGCAGACGAGACGGGCTGACAGAACAAGAGGTGAGTGGTATCATGGGTCATATGAAAAGAGGCTCTAGAGTCACGCAACCAGTCGGAGGAGGAGATACCTGCAGGAGCGGAGGCAACCGACTGAGAGGCAGAGGCACCTGAAGCATCTAGTGTGAGCACAGAGGCAGAGGAGCGATGCAGTGAACCGTAAGATAGTTGTTGGGTGCTGGGCAAGCTCGAAAACAGAGAGTAGACTATGCCATAACAGAGAAATGAGCTAAAGGAGCACCAGGAGCATGCTGCTGACCAGACTACTGAGCCCTCGGAAGCTTGCGACACTTAGATTTGACGTGGCCAATGCACTGACAGTAGTGACAGCAGACGGGCTGGCGACGAGGAGCACCAGACTGAGCAGTAGAGGGCACTGGAGGACGAGGAACAGACCACACTGGTGCACCATAACCCGACGAAGGAAGCAGAGGAGTGCTCACAAGGGAAGACTGCGGTGGGAGATCAGGAGCAGCAAAGACATCATGAGGCAGCACACCAGAAGACGCGGCAGTGTCCAAGGAGTGGATACGAGTCTCTTCAGCGATTACCAAAGTCAGTGTATCACTGAGAGAAGGCGGAGGATCCCAATGCAAAAGCTGGGCACGAACAAGCTCGAACTCAGGGCGTAAGCGCATGAGAAACTCATACATTCGCTTGAAGTCGTGATCCCGAGATGTAGCAACACACTGAGGGCAAGTAATGCATGGGGAAGGAGCCATCTAATCGCACTGATGCTAGAGGTCCAGGAGCTCAGCAAAGAATGCCTGGACAGAACGATCACGCTGGTAGCAGACGCCAAGGGTCTGGAATAGAGAGTAGCGTAGAGCCTGACTAGAAGGCAGCTAGAGACGACGCAGGTGATCCCACATCGCCTTGGTCGTAGGTAGCTGGTAGACGGTCATGCGAATGGGGAGCTCGCAGGACTGACAAATGACGGCTATCGCATGAGAGTTGTTCGAGCGCCACTTCACCATGTAGGAACCCTGGACGGAAGTGGCAATGCTAACAATGGAAGAATCATCCAAAGAAAGGTCTACTGATGGAGGCAGAGCAGGCTCAGAGCCGTCAATGTGGCCCCATAGATCTAGACCACTGAGGATCACGTCGACGGTGGCAGGCCAAGCTTTGTAGTTTCGTCCATCGAGGATGACATCTGCCTTCTGGAAAAAGGAAGAAGCCATCGGGCAAACCAGCAGATCAGAGGGAGAACCAAAACGCTGTAGGAGCGGTCGGGATCGGAATTTCACACAGTAAGCAGATCGGCAGAGGCGACGACGCGGGGATTGGGATATCTTTGCTGAACCAAGACGCGCACTGTGAGCAAAGATCGGCACAAGCGATAGCGCTGGAGCAGGTCGGGATCGATCGCTGAAGAAGACGGAATCGGGATTTCTGCAACCCTAACCTCGCGATCGCTGGGGGGGATCGGGATTTCTGCGATCGCCGGAGCAGATCGGGATCACAGAAGCAGACGGGAACGGGATTTCTGCGATTGCTGAAGAAGACGGGATCGCTGAAGAAGACGGGCTCTGGAGGACGACGAGGATGACACAAGGAAGACAACACAAATCGGAGAAGACAACACAGATCGGGATTGAGATGAGGGAGAGAGCGGCGAAAACCCTAGATTAGCTCTGATACCATGATAGGAGAACAATGAATCCAATTTATTATTCACAAGAGGTAAGATAATATATATGCAAGTACATGAGAGGGCGTTCACAACACCCATGGTGAGCATAAGGCAACTCTGATACATAGTAAATACTCTACATCTAACATTGGGGAGGTTGAGAATCGTGACGTGAGCACTAATGTAAGGTATCGTAAATCCTGAAGAAGGGCAAGAGGAGGTTGCCGGAGTTTGAGAGAGACGAACAAGTAGGAGAGAGAGACGAGAAAAATATCAAAGAAGAACTTGAAAATTAAGTAGGGGAGAGAGAGAGAGACGAGAAGAATATCAAAGAAGAACTTGAAAATTAACTTCATTAATCATGCCCATTACAACCAAATACATGACGTATTTATACAAGAGTAATATGACCGTACTCAGCAAATTAACAAAATACAATTAACCTTTTAAAAAAGATCAAAATCAGTGGCTGTAGGCATCTCCGGAAAGCGGGTCAAAGCTTGAATCGGCTGCGTGGCTATGTAATCAATCCTTCACTGCTCTTTCAATTAACCGGATATGAACACGTGTCTACCAACTATAACAGAATCATGTGCAGAGATACTAGTTAAAAGGCAAGGAATGATGAACAAGAAGCAAAAAAGAGAAGATTGCCTTCCTAACAAATTACAGTTTTTAGAGAAAATGACTAACGGCTCCAGGATTATTTAGGATGTTGTGATCTTAACACCCCACTCTTTTTAAGTAATATGGTCCTAAATTTTTAACTCATGAGAGACTATTTTTAACCTTGGCATACTCTCACTAGCCTTTTTCGTTGGTCACTGCAGGGATGCCAGCCTCTTTTAGCTTACTTTGTTGACACTTCCAAGCATTTGCTTTCAAGGTTCACTCATTAGGGCCGAATTGAGACGATGGAATTATAATTGGAGATCTATTTTTATTGGAATTGGACTTCCAATTCTAATTCTGAACCTCAAATTCCATCAACCCAAATAAATCTTTGGGGCTTGCGGTTTAAGATTTAGACTGGAATGTTAGCTGTTAACGAGTGTAGAATCTTATTCAACTTAGTAAAAGAGGGGTCCTCCTCTATATATAGAGGAGGATTACATAACACAAATAAAAAACATATCGTAACACTCCCCCTCAAGTTGGACGTGAGATATTAATCATGCCCAACTTGATTACAATCCTATCAAAGTTACTTCCATGCAAACCCTTTGTGAGAATATCCGCAAGTTGCCTTTCTGAGGGAACAAAAGGAGTACACACGACTCCTTTTTCGATGTTTTCTTTGATGAAATGACGGTCCACCTCAATGTGCTTGGTCCGGTCATGTTGGACTGGATTGTGGGCAATGCTGATAGCGGCTTTATTGTCACAATATAGCCGGATTGGTGTCTCTTCCACAAGGCCTAAGTCACTCATCAAGGAACGTAACCAAAGGCCTTCACATACGCCGTGTGCCATAGCTCGGAATTCTGCTTCGGCACTTGACTGAGCCGCTACCTGCTGTTTTTTACTTCTCCAAGTGACTAGATTCCCACCAATTAGGGAACAATACCCGGAAGTTGATCTCCGATCATCAATGGACCCAGCCCAATCTGCATCAGTGTAAACCTCAATATCCAGGCAAGAGTTAGGAGAGAAAAGGATTCCACTCCCCGGAGAAGATTTAAGATAACGAAGGATCCGATGGGCAGCATCAACATGGTTGGTCTTTGGAGCATGCATGAACTGGCTGATAACACCAACTGCGTAGGAAATGTCAGGGCGAGTATGTGAGAGGTAAATCAGTCTTCCAACTAGCCTCTGAAATGCTGGGACATCATCAATGGACTTTCCATCTTTCCCCAATTTGTGATTAGCTTCAATCGGGGTGTTGACATGCTTACAACCACTCATCCCTGTTTTTTCAAGGAGGTCCAAGGTATACTTTCTCTGCGAAATAAAGATCCCGTGATTAGACCTGGCCACCTCAATTCCCAAGAAGTATCTAAGTTTTCCCAGGTCCTTGACCTCAAACTCACTTGCCAATTTTTGTTTCAGGATCTTGATTTCTTCCACATCATTGTCAGTGATCACGATGTCATCAACATAGACAATGAGAATCGTGAGTTGGGTGGCCCTCTTCTTGATGAACAAGGTATGATCCGCATTACTCTGGTGATATCCAAATGAGACCATAGCTTTGTGGAATCTTCCGAACCAAGCACGGGGAGACTGTTTCAGGCCATATAGGGCCTTCTTTAATTTGCACACCTTCCCTTCAGAGCCGCTAGATATAAGACCTGGGGGAAGGGTCATATACACTTCCTCATCAAGGTTCCCATGGAGAAATGCATTTTTAACATCAAGTTGACAAAGGTCCCACCCTTTGCAGGCAGCGCAGGATAATAGAACCCTGATAGTGTTCATCTTTGCTACTGGGGCAAAGGTTTCCTGGTAATCCACCCCGAAGGTCTGAGTATAGCCACGTGCCACCAACCGTGCTTTACATCTTTCGATCACTCCCTGAGGATTCTGTTTAACCGTGAACACCCATTTGCACCCAACGGTCTTCTTCCCAAAAGGAAGCTGCACCAAATCCCAGGTGTGGTTCTTCTCAAGGGCCATCATTTCCTCAAGCATTGCCCCTTTCCACTCAGGGATCCCAATAGCTTCCTGCCAGGACGAGGGTATAGTGATGGAAGCCAGGGAAGATATAAAGGTCTTGTGGGCAGTGGAGAATGAGTCATAAGACACATAATTTGAGAGGGGATGCTTAGTGCAAGATCTGATACCTTTTCGGAGAGCAATGGGAGCATCAGATGAACCCGATTCCGGATCCAATGATTGATCTGGTCGAATGGCGTGGTCTTGTGTGCTTGGCCCTTTGGACCGCCGAGAATACACCTGCAAGGAAGGCACAGCCGGGCAGATGGGTGGAGGAGGCACATAGGAGCTCACTTCCCGAGGTAAAGACTCCCCCTGAAGTGAGGGATAATAAGGTGGAGGAACCGGTAAGGGAGTAGTAGGGGAAGGAGCAGAGGTGGTGTCAGCTGTAGGGGCATAATATGATTCATACTCATAGAAAGTAACATCCATGGAAACAAATACCTTCCGGGTAGGAGGATGAAAGCATTTGTATCCCTTTTGCGTCGCAGAATAACCAATGAAGACACAACGGAGGGCCCGCTGGTCAAGTTTAGAAGGGCGAGGATGATGAATATGAACAAAGCAGACACACCCAAACACCTTAGGAGGAAGTGTCGAGGGTGTGAGGTGTAGAGCACCCAAAGGGGTATCATTCCCAAGGACGGGCGTGGGCATGCGATTAATAAGGTAGGCCGCGGTAAGGACAGCATCACCCCAGTAGTATTTAGGAAGATGCATGGTGGATAAAAGACAACGGGCAACCTCCAACAGATGTCGGTTTTTTCGCTCGGCAACACCGTTCTGAGCGGGAGAATAGGGACAAGTAGTTTGGTGGAGAATACCGTGATCGGCAAGGTAGTGAGAAAAGTGGGAATCGATATATTCCCGACCGTTGTCACTACGGAGAATTTGGATGTCTGTGTGAAATTGAGTGGAGACCATTTTGTGAAATCGTTGAAAAGTAGGAAAAACATCATTTTTGTTCTTGAGCAGATACAACCAGGTGGTACGAGAAAAACAATCAATAAATGAAACAAACCAAGCACAGCCAGAAATAGATTGAACAGGATAAGGTCCCCAAACATCAGTATGAATAACAGAAAAAGGAACAAAACTAGGTAAAGACACATGACTGAAAGCATGACGCTTATGTTTACTAGTAGCACACACATCACACAAAAAAGAATTAAGAACGGTAGTAGAAACATGCGGAAACAACAATCACATCACAGAAATAGAAGGGTGGCCCAGCCGACAATGCTGAGAATAGAGCGGATGAGAAGAAGCAGATAGGAGAGCCCGAGGTGGTGTCGCCGTTCCAGAGTCAAGCACATAAAGACCATTGACCAAGCTACCAGAGCCAATCACCTTCCCCGTCGTCAGGTCCTGAAAAACACAAGAGGAAGGAAGAAATGTGACTGAGCAATTCATCGAGTTTGTTAAATGACTAATGGACAGTAAATTGCGGGTAAAACTGGGCACATGAAGGACCGAAGACAAGAGGAGGAAGGAACATGAGATGGAACCCTTGCCGGCAATGGAGGAGAGGGAACCATCAGCAATACTCACCTTATCTCGGCCAGACAGGGGAGTATAAGAAACAAAACCCGAAGCGGAGCCGGTCATGTGATCAGTTGCCCCGGAATCAATAATCCACCGCGGAGAGGTCATGGACTCAGCAGAGTGCGCACCGGGAGTCCCAGTGTGAGCATAAGAAGAGGAGGATAAGGCAGTCGGCTCGGTCGTGAGACCCTGCATCATACGACGGAGAGCAAGCATCTCTTCCGCCGAGAAGGAGCCAGTAACAGCATAGGGATCAGGTCCAGAGGAGACGTCCACAGAAGCATCAGTGAGATGAGCCGAGCGAGGAAAGGTATGGCGACTGGAAGTCCGGCCAGAACCTCGGCCGCCACGAGTGGCACCACCCCTTGGTGGCGGGAAACCATGGAGCCGAAAGCAAGTATCTCTGGTATGACGATTCTTCCCACAGTAATCACAGACCAGGTGATCTTTGTCAGGACCTCTCATCTGAGCATCACGGGGCGGACGAACACCAAGTATGGAAGAACCAGCAACAAGAGCAGAACTCTCCGGAAGGGAGTCAGGGACCAAAGACTGTCGACGATCAAACTCCTGCTGCACAAGACTGTAGACCTCAGGAAGGGATGGAAGCAAAGTACGACCCAAAATCTGAATACTGATCTGGTCAAAGTCCCGATGAAGCCCATGAAGAAACTCAAAAATCCGATTGCGCTCCTCCCGGGCACGAACCATGGCTTCATCAACCAGACTGGTGAAAACGAGCGGATCAAAGTGATCGTACTCCTGGTATAACTGAGTAAACTCCAAGTAGTATACATACGGAGGGCGGTCACTTTGCGAAGTGAGGAGATCCGGCGGCGCAGCTGAAAGATCTGAGCAGCATTGCCCCGCCGAGAGTAAGTAGCCTCAGCACGTCTCCAAATATCAGCAGCGGTGTCAAGAAACAAGTAGTTGCGAGCAAGAGCCTCCTGCATAGAGTTGGTAAGCCATGACATAACAAGAGAGTTTTCCGAATCCCAAGTAATCCATTCAGGAGACGACGTCGCTGGAGCCGGAATCTGACCAGTGACATAACCGAAGAGACGGCGGCTCTTGAGTGCCAAAGTAATGGACCGAGACCAGGACAGATAATTGGAGTCATCCAAACGAATAGAGGTGATTTGAGGCGTATTGTGATCATGTCCACCACGGAGAGGGGCCGGCAGAACAGGTACCGCGGCGGGAGGAGTGGCCGAATCGGAGATGTCAGACATCGTGGCTCGAGAATAGAAATCTGGAGACCACTAGGGGATCCGCAAACAGCTGTCTAGGAGGGGCATACCCGCATCAAACCGAGGAGGGGAATAGAAATCCACCCCATAAAGCTCTGGAGGAGGAAACGGCACCGGAGAAGGGCAGAAAAAAAAAGCAATCAATGCATTGAAGACCGGTGCCGGAAGTAATCACTGGAAGCAGCGTAGAGGAGACGCCGGAACGCGGAAGCGGAAGCAGCGGCACGACAGGAGAAGCAGCGGCACAGGGTAGCGGCGGCGGAAGCAGTCGTCGGCACCGCAGGAGAAGCAGCGGCACGACAAGGTCGTCGCAGATGCACAGGAAACAGACGACGAAGACGTCGTGAGAAGCCGACGGCGGGATCGTCGTCGAGGAGCAGTGAACCCACCGGGAGAAGAATCGCGAGTCGTCGGTGTCGTCGATGGCGCGCAGGAAGAGGGATCAGCGGTCGGGCGGGCGAGCGGAGAAGACGAGCGCCGAATCCAGCGGGCGGGTGAGCGCCGAATCCAGCGGCTAGGGCATCGCGCGTTCCTCTGATACCATGTTAACGAGTGTAGAATCTTATTCAACTTAGTAAAAGAGGGGTCCTCCTCTATATATAGAGGAGGATTACATAACACAAATAAAAAACATATCGTAACATTAGCTACATTACCACTTGAGAGCAAAATTAACATATTTTGGCTCTTTCTTATAGCAAACAACATTCCAATCTCATGAAAATAAATCAACTAGTCTTGTTATTGTTAGAGTGTGAGCTATTGTATATGGTAGACTTTGGGTGTTACGATCACCTCTCTCTTGTATATATATATGACTATTGTTAAGTAATTACACATAAAGATTCTTTTCCTATTATGGTATCAGAGGAAAGGAAAATCCTACCCTAACTGCTCTTCCCAAACACGCCGTCCCCTTTTCGATCGCTCGATCCCGTCTCCATCCCAGCGAAGGCAATGCTCGATCCCGTCTCCCGTTCGTTCGTTCGGTAGCTCAGCTCTCTCGCAACTCCCAACCGAACACAGTTACTCCTTGACTCCCGAAGACGCTTCATCTAACTCCTTAGCCGTCTCCAGAAGCTTCCCCGAGGATCGATGATCTCTCCAACGAGCGTCATCATTAGCGATATTTTCTCTCCCGTCCAAGCTCACCTCAATCGGCGCAGCTCATATTCAGGATGCTCTCGCCACTCCCTATCCCGTCCTCAGGTTGATCTCTGGACCCTCTCGCCGTCGAATCGACGCTGCTATCGTCGATTCCTTCCGCCGTCTGATCTCCTGCCACTCTTGTCTCTTCCGTCTATCTTCTCGATCCTCTTTCGGCTAATCCTGCAGCCTCGATGACCTTGTCTTACTCTTCTACCTTTCTCCAGAAGACTTATGTCATCCTCGATGGACGAAACCACAAGACATGGTCCGCCACCATCAGCGTGATCCTCAGTGGCCTAGTTCTAAGGGGCCACATTGACAGCTCTGATCCTGCTCCGCCTCCACCGGCTTCCAGTCCTGTGGACGACTCTTCCACTATCCGCACAGCCGCTTCCGTCCAGCGCTCTGACAGGGCGAAGTGGCGCTCGGACGACTCTCACGCGATATCCGTCAACTGTCAGTCCTGCGAGCTCCTCATTCGCATGACCATCTACGAGCTACCTATGGACAAGGAGATGTGGGATCACTTGCGGTGTGTTCGGTTCACCGGATTTGGACCAGTGGAAATGGTTTTGGCGATAAATAATTCTTTTCCGCCGTTCGGTTCGCAGGAAGTGCGGATGTAAATGGAAATGAGTAAAACCATGGTTTTTCGCGTTAGCCTTTGCACAATTCCTGTCCCCGGAGCTTGGTTTTGACGGAAGAGACCGTTTCAAAGTGGAGTTTTCGGCCCTCATCTCTTCTGTCGGTGTTGGCGCCTCGACGTGCACGACAAACGGTGGGTTCTTTCTCCATGGCCGCAAGCCTCGCCGGGCTTTTCCTTCTCATGATCTTCATCCTCCTCATGTTCTTCGTCCTGGCTTGCCGGCCCCGGAGATTCTTCTCTCGTCGGTGTTCGTCCGCTTCCTTCCTCCTCAAGCCTTCTCGATCGCGTAAACTTTATGTTCTCTAGGCTTTTTTTGCAGTTTTTTTCCATTCAAGTGTTGTTTTACTATCCCGGAAAATGCTGATTCTGTACGATTTGTTGTTGGTGATTTCTACATTATTAGTGGAGATAATTTTCTACATTATTGTGGGAAAATTAGATGGATCGTGGACATCTAATAAAGACAAAAAATGCTGGTGATTCCTATTAAAAGCTCAATCTTGCGCATCCAAATTGAAATTAGAGAGTATTTTTCTTTATTAGGTTCTCTGTTTCAAATAGATTTTGGTAGAAATTAAAACATAAATTCATCTTTATAGGAGTGGGCCATGTAGTGGAGGCATATATAAAATTAGAGAGAAAATGACGTCAAAAGTATCTTTCAATAATGTTTATACATAGTATAGTTTAGGGAGAAAATAGTTCATGGATGAAAATCAGTTGCTCAATTCATGTCAACCGAACAACGGAATTGTTCAATTCAAAATTCTGTTCTCCAAATTCCATGAGCAACCGAACAACAGAATTGGAATTCAGCAAAATCATAATTCCTACAGCTTTTGGAATTGATGAATTCCAATTCTCCAATTCCAAATTCTGCGAACCGAACGGATATGGTACAACGGATATGGTACGGTCGGTAGGCAGGAAATGGATTTAGGAATTGGTTTTCACGATTAATAATTCTTTTTTAGGTGTTCGGTAGGACAGAATTAGCCCCGAAATTGGTTTTCCCCAAAACCATAGCTTTTTGTTTTAGGCATTCTGCAATTCTTGTGCCACAACCCAAGTTTTCTGCCTCCTTTCGTTTCCAGCTCAGATCCCTCATCAGCAACCCTCGCGACTATGTGTCCTCACGCCGCCAGCGACAATCTTCGTATTTCCTCTCCTCCTTTCTCGTTTCTTCTTCATTTTTACCAGCTGGCTACTTCGTAGCCCTAGTTAGCGCAGCATTTATTCCAAGTTGCCGGCTACTTCGATTTCTTCTTCGTTTTTCCAGTCATTTTGGGCTTTGGATGTTTGGAGAGCACTCCTTTCGTTTTGACGTTTAGATGAAGTATTGCTTGCTGCCAAGCACTGGACACAAGCACGCCTCCCGGAAACTTACACTCCCGATCACATCTTCTCCCTCCCCAAACCTCCTCTCTCGTGGCCTCAAGGTTACCGCCTCATCTTCCTTGATTTTAACGGACTAGGTTCCCCAATCCTAAAACCTAGAATATCGAATTGGGTTGGTTTGATTTTCTTACACCTCCATTGATAGTACTGATGGTTTTTCTTTCATTGATCGAAGTTAGAAGACGAGCTCCGCATCTTATGCAGGATGTCCAACGCTTACCTTTTTACTTGTGCAGTTGGATTATATTTATATATATTAATCGAGTTTTGTCCAACTGTAGAATATATTGAATGGCATTTTAGTTGTGATTTTCGTGAATAGTTTCCAAAGTGCATGCTGCTTCCATCTTTTTTTTTTTGATGTTTTGGGATCTCAACAGGTTGGATTTTGCTTCGATGAAACCGATTTGATTTTTTTGGATTGAGCCACATCTTATGCAGGTTCCTCTCCAATTTTTTACCAGCTTCTTCATCTAAGGCATTACTTTTCCAGCAAAAATTTTTTATAACGAGATTCTTAAAAATTTGTAATGATGTTTCTATTTGGGTGGTAATTTTCATTTTTACCTATTATGCCTAACTTTTGAGTGTTCTAATTCATATATTGAGTATGCAGATTCATAGTCATTGACATATTGTGCATATCTGTATGAAACTGCTACAGTTTAGCAAAGAGATGAGCATTGATAGCTATGCTACAGTTTGCAAAGAGACGAGCTAAGTTTAGTTGATGTCAATCAAATGCATTTTATTTCCAATTCCTAGGGTTTTAGTCAATTCCATCTTGCAGCCGAACATCATCATTGGAATTGAGCAAAACCGTAATTCCTTCGGATTTTGGAATTGTTGAATTCCAATTCCTCAATTCCAATTCCGTCGAACAGAACAGACTCTTGTGTTGTCTCTACCTGCCATCTAGTCAGGTCCTGCGTTACTCTCCGTTCCAGACCCTTGGCGTCTGCTACCAACGTGATCGGTATGTACATGTCTTCTTTGTTGAGCTCCTGGACCTCTGACGTCAGTGCGATGAGATGACTCCTTTCCCCTGCACTACTTTCCCTTAGTGTGTTGCTACATCTCGGGATCGCGACTTTCGGCACATATATGAGTTTCATATGCGCTTATGCGACTTTCAGCGCATATATGAGTTTGAGCTCGTTCGTGCCCAGCTTCTGCACCAAGGCCCTCCGCCTTCTCTCAGCGATACCATGGCCTAGATGATTGCTGAAGAGACTCGTCTCCACTCCTTGAACATTGTTACTCCTTCTGGTGTGCTGCCTCATGTTGTTCTTGTTGCTCCCGAGTTCCCGCTGCAGTCCTCTCTTGTCACTACTCCTCAACTACCTTCACCGGATTATAGTGCGTCGGTGCAGCATGTTCCTCGTCCTCCGACGCCCTCTACTACTCAATCTGGTGCTCCTCGTCGCCAGCCTGTCCGTTGTCACTACTTTCAGTGTCTTGGACACGTCAAATCCAAGTGTTACAAGCTTCAGAGGGCTCAGCAGTCTGGTCAGCAGCGTGCTCCTGGTACACCTTCAGCTCACTTCTCTGTTATGATGCAATCACCCTCTGTTTCTGAGCTTGCCCAACATCTATCTCATGGTTCACTACATCGCTCCTCTGCCTTCGTGCTCTCAGCGGATGCTTCTGATACCTCTGCCTCTCAGCCAGTTACCTCTGCCCCTGCAGGTATCTCTTCCTCTGACCGATTGCTTGACTCTGGAGTCTCTTTTCACATGACCTATGATGTCACCCACCTCTTGTCCTGTCAGCCCGTCTCGTCTGACCTTAGTGTCATGGTAGTAGATGACATTATTCTCCCCATCACCAGTCGTGGCCTCCTTCATACCAATCATTTTCATATTCCTGATGTGGCTTACATACCCAAGTTATTCATGAACCTTATATCCGCCAGCCAAATCACGTCTCACGGTTGTTGTTATTTTTGATGAATTTGTGTGTTGTGTTCGGGATTGTCTGACAGGGACACACCTTAAAGCTCGTCGTCGCCGTAACGGAGTATACGTCCTTAATCATCTCCATCTTTCATCAACTCCATCATCACTAGCAGCCTCATCCTTTTGTCTTCCTTCAGTGGGCTTCTCCGAGTCACATCACCATCGTATTCATCCAGTGGTTCACGTCTTTCGTCTCTCATCAGTACTGGTCTTCTTGGTCATATTTTTGTTGATCGGTCTCACTCTTATGCGGGTTGTAAGCTTGGTAAACAACTATAACTCCCCTATCAGTCTAGTGAGTCTAGGTCTCAACGTAATTTTGATTTAGTTCATTCAGATGTATGGGATCCCGCACCTTTGTATAAAAGGGCAGACATCAGTACTATGTTATCTGTGTTGATGATTACTCGTGTTATTGTTAAATTTATTTTATGCACTCTTGTTCTAAATTCTTCTAGATTTATGTTACTTTTTCCACTATGGTGTGCATCCAGTTTTTTGATTCAATACGTATTTTCCGTTTCGACTGGGGGGGGTACTGTTCTCATTGTTTTCGTGATCTGCTAGCTACCTACGACACTCTTCCTCATCTTGTTTGTCCTGGTGCTCACGCTCAGAATGACAATGTTGAAAGGAAACATCATCACATCATTGAGACAGCCCGCACTCTTCTCATCTCCTCTCATGTTTCTCCTCATTTTTGGGCTGGGTTGTCTCCATTGTTGTTTACCTTATTAACCCGCAACCCTCCACTTTTCTTCAGGGTCAGTTTCCTGGTGAGTCCCCTACGTTATACTCATCATCATGTTTTTGATTGTCGGTATTATGTTCTACTTCCTCCACATGAGTGTACCAAGCTCTTTGCTCAATTTGTACCTTGTGTCTTTCTTGGATACAGTACTGAGTGCAAGAGCTATCAATGTTATGATCCTGTTACACGTTGACTTTCGCATCTCACGTGATGTCACTTTTGACGAGTCGCACCCTTTATTTGAGTCCTCCGTCCTCTCGACCTCACACTCATCTGTGACTCCCTCTGATGTGCAATTTCTCACTCTTATGCGTCGCAATCCACCTCGTGAGAGACGTCCTCCCGACCTCCTTGGCCTTGCTACACTACCGCTGGACCTGCCTGCCCTTTATGCTACTGCATGCAGTACTCCAGAGCCGACTTCCTACTACGAGGCTGTCCAAACACTTTAGTGGCAGGTTGCTATGTCTGCTGAGTTGGAAGTGCTTGAGCACACTCGTACATGAGACCTTGTTCCTCTTCCACATAGTATTGTTCATATTACTTGCAGGCGGGTCTTCAAGGTCAAGACTTGCTCTAATGGTTATGTGGAGAGGTAAAAGGCTCGTCTAGTTGCTCATGCTTTTCAACAAGAGCATGGGAGAGACTATGTCGAGACCTTTACTCCAGACACGCACATGACCACAGTTCGCACTCTTATTACAGTTGCAGCTATTCGCCACAGGTCTCTGTTCCAGCTCAATGTGAAGAATGTCTTTCTTCATGACGATCTTCAGCAGGAGGTGTACATGCTCCCTCCTCCCAGTCTTTCATCTCCTCCAAGCTTTTTCCGTCCCTTGAGGCGAGCTCTTTACGGACTCAAGCAGGAGCCCCGCGTGTGGTTTGCACGATTCAACTTAGCCATTACAACCGCCGGTTTTCAGCCAAGCCACATGATCTAACCCTGTTTGTGCACTTCTCTCATGATCGGATTCTTTTGTTACTTTATCTGGATGATATCATCATTACTGGTGATGATCCTTCTCATGTGGCCTTCGTCAAACATCACCTTCAGCAGCTGTTTAAGATGACTGATCTTTGGCAGCTGAGTTACTTTTTGGGTCTTGAGGTCGCCTCTACAGACCGTAGTTTTCAGCTCTCTTAGTGGCGTTAGACATTAGATCTTTTAGCTTGGGTTGCTTTCTCTGACTCTCGCACTGTATACACCCCTATGGAGCTTTACCTTCAGCTACGTTCGGATGATGAGGTTGATTCGACTTGTTATCGTCACCTTGTTGGGACTCTCATATATCTTATTATTACTCAGCCTGACAATGTCTATGTTTTTCATGTGTTGAGACAGTTTGTTAGTGTGCTCACTTATGTGCATTATGGTCACCTACTGCGGCTCCTGCGCTATCACCGGACGACGACCTCACGTGATCTCTTCTTCTCCAGTTGTAGTTCTCTGCAACTTCGTGCTTACTCGAATGCTACTTGGGCTAGTGATCCTGTTGACCATTGATCAGTCACTAGTTTCTATCTGTTCTTAGGTTTCTCACTTATTGCATGTATGGTGGATACCAACCTAGGTCAGGTCGACGAAACATGCCCGACGCCGCACCTGACCGGATCTCTACCAACCTTGAGTGATTGCATTTTCGTTTTATGTTTTATTGCATTTTATTTTTGCAAGTTTTATTTTGTCAATTTTAGTTGTCACATGCCTGTGTGCGGAGCCATGTTGTTGCACGCCTACACGCGTAGCCGTTGGAGTTTAACTAAACTCATATATATATATATATATATATATATATATATATATATATATATATAAAACTAAACTCATATATATATATAACTAAACTCATATATATATATATATATATAACTATAGTACTATACACACATATATATAAATATACATATATTAAATATATATCTATATATGTGTTAAAACCGGTTCAACGAAGGAGTGAAAAGAAAAACGGCTGGAACTGTTCATCTTCCCGATATCCCGACCCGACAATGGCACACGGGTTAGGGCTCGCAGCCTGGCGTTGCCTATTCCGCCAACTCCGACCTCAAATCAAATGGGAATCACGCTCATCCACTCGCCCACTCCTGCTCCTCGATGCCATTAGCGACCACGGCGGTTACAACGGCAGAGCACGACGCCCTCAACTTCTGAAGTTCCGCCATGGCCGTGTACAGGTTTCCTTTTCCGTTTTTTCTGTCTGTTCTGTTCAAAACCCTATAAAGGGAAGAAGTGTCTGTATTTGTTGGTGATGAATGTTGAAATTTGAAGAATATTGAAAGTGATTTTGCTGTGAGTGTTACACCCGATTGAGGATTTCTGTGTGAATTTCTGTTAGAAATTAGGATTAAGTTGATTTGGTTGATGTGTGCTTCCAGTTATGAGATTTGTTGTAGCATCAATTAGGAGTGTTGCGTTTTTTTTCCCTGTAGGACTTAGGTCAAGCAGGCTCTGTTTTTACTTGTTGCCTTCCGTGAAGAGATGAACAGTAAATTAAAAGGTACTGTGCTTGTTAGATGTAATGAAATTATTGAAGGAAATGACTGTTGTTGCTTCCATTAAGGTGAGAAATGCGAATGTGTTGTTCGGCCTTGTGGATCCCGTGAACAGTAGAGAAATTATATTAGATCTTAGTGTGTGAGATTTCGTGGAGCCACCGCGAGTGATAAAGATTTCGTGGAGCCTCTAGTGTGAGAGCAAGTGAATTTTAGGTGTGTTAGTTTGTGGCTTCCTTACTTGTTGAGTGATTCCGTGAAACCACCTCGTGTGAGGGAGTGACTTAATTCCTTGGTGCCGTATGCGATAGCGGCCGACCTCGGAGCGGAGATCGAAGGTGACGAGGATTTCCTCGCATGATCGCCATCGACTTCGAATACGGAAGACGCCTCTTCCGTGGGTAATTATTTCTTTCGTTTCTTTTGTGTGTGCCTCAATATTTTCTCGTAAAATAATAGACTCTTTGCTGGATTTTCGCCCGAGTTTTGTCAGCGAACGCTACGTCGAAAACTCCAAACGGTAACGTATTTGGAGTTCACGATTTCCGTTGTGCTACGACAAAAGGAACAGAACTAAAGTTGCGAGCTTACTTCCCGGATTTAAAATTGAACCATTTATTTAAGAAATTTCATTTTTCTAACAACGTAGTGAATTTTGTGCTTTGCAAAATTACGTTGCTTAAATTTCATAAACTCTGTGCAACGCCCGCTCAAATCTTTTAAAAAAAGTCATATTTCATCGCATACATTAGGGTTTCCTAGAAAAAGCCGACAGGCGCGCAAACCCTACGCGTCGTCCTGCATAAATGTAAGTCCAAGAAACAAACCAGTGTTTCTCATTCCAACATTGAGGTCAAGCTTTGAGTCAAAGCATATCAGGGTGGATGCTTTCTTCCTTCATGAGCAGTATGGTCGCGGTACTTTTGCCCCTTCCTTTGTTCCTTCTGAGCAGCAGCTTGTAAACTTGATGACTAAGCCACAGATGCGGACCCAACATGCCTATATACTGTCCAAACTCTCGATATATGATCCTCCATGAGTTTGAGCTGGGATGTTAGAGTGCAAGTTATTGTATATGGTAGACCTTGGGTGTTACGATCACCCTCTCTCTTGTGTGTGTATGTGAATATATATATATATATATGTGTGTGTGTGTGTGTGTGTGTGACTATTATTAAGTAATTACACATACAGATTCTTTTCCTATCAGTTATGTTATTATGTGTTTATATAATGTGGTTCATCTTGTAGGCTATACATATATAGAGCCATAGTGTTTACCAAATAAGATTTGAAGTCTTTTCCCCTTCTAATTTCGCAATATGATATCAGAGCCGAGAAGAAAAAAACTAACCCACGCATTCCATTTGATCTTCCGTCGCCTCGCGTTTCCTTCAATCTTTCGCTGATATCGACGTCCGCATCTAGCCGCTGTTATCGTCTATCAGCGATCCTCCTCCACCTTTGTTGTCACCCCCACCCTAAGCGATAATTCCAGCAGCTCTCGACGACATCAATTACGGCTAGGGAAGCCGCAACGGATACCGCATCCACACATTATGTCTACTTCCCTAGGTCGAGGGTGCGGTGTTCTCGTGTTGCACACACCTGCGACACGTTCTGTGCGCTCCAACAATAGGATGTGGTGATCAGATTTAGGAAAGGAGGAAACATCTCTTGAATCGGAAACATAATGTGGTGATTGGTGAAGGGGACGATCTATGACGATGAAGGAAGGTACGATGGAGGATCTTCAAGATGCTGGGCCCTGCTGAGATGACCACGTTGTTAAGGGTGTTGGGTTAATCGCAGAGACTGGCGAAGTTGGAACTTCCACCGGTTGATCTAAAGCTCAATGGACCTACTACCTACCGGCATTGGTCATGCCGCGTGAAGAAAACCTTTGCAGCAAAGCAAGTTGGGGGTTTCTTGACATGAGAGTTGAAGAAGCTAGAGAACACGGTAGGAAGAGATGAGTGGGAGTCAACCCACATGACGGTGTTCATATGGCTTCTCAGCTCGGTAGTCCCATTGATCGCCGCCACGGTAGATGGCATGGAGACGGTCATGGAGATTTGGGACAAGCTGAGGAGCACAAATGATGAAGTCGGAAACACTTTGTGGGTCTTCCAAGTGAAGGGAGAAATTGACGACACTGTTCAGAAAGAAAAGACGGTGCAGGAGTGCACCTCAGAGTTAGATCGCCTATGGGTGAATTTCAATCACGCTTCCGGCAGGATGGATTGCAACAACTCACAGTGTCGGGCCTCCAAGATCATCGTGGAGGAGAGGGCGATGAAGTTCCTGAAGGAATTAGATGGAAAGTTCGATCAGAGAAGAGCTCTACTTCTGTACGGTACAAAGATTCCTACACTCACCCAGACTATCTCAGTCATGATCCAGGAAGAAATACGCCTCAAACTTCAGGCAGGGACAAGAGGGCCCACTACAGTGAAGTCAACACTAGAGACAACTACCTCTGGTGTTATAGGACAGAGGGGAGAAACCCGACATTGCTAAAACTATGGGGAGGCGGGTCACCTGCCTTATGCCTTCAACAAACCACCCAAGGAGGGAGATTCAGGTGGTGGACGTGGTCGGGTTCGTGGTGGCCGAAGAGGCTATCAGGCCAATTTGGGCATGACTAAAAGTGAGGAAGCTGACATTATTTATACTGAGGAGCAGTAGACCCTACTGAGCATGATGAAGGGTATCAAGAGGAAACAAACTATTGAAGGAAGCATAAATGGAACTAGTGGCAGTTGTGTATGCCCACCGAATGGAAGGCACTCATGGATCTCTTGCTCTAACAACCATATCCTCCATGGCATCAAATTGGATTGTCAACTCAGATGCATCACGACATGTTTTAGGAGATGCAGGTGAGTTCTCCTCCTACACTCATCTAGCTGTTGCAGATAGCAACCAGATGACAGATGAAACTTTCCAACCAGTGGTCGGTAAGAGTACTGTCAATTGCACGAGTTCGGTAAAACTATCCAATGTCTTGCATGCTCCTTTTTCAGTTAGCCTCTTATCCATTAATTATATAGTCATTTAACTGAGATGTGTTGTTTCTTTTGATATTTCTAAGGCAACTTTCTAGAAGAAAGGGACGAGGCAGATACTTGGGACTGAGACTTGACATAACGGGCTATGATATCTACATCGAGAAAGATTGGACGCGGCTCTTTTATCTGTGGCAGAGAAGGCAGGAGTTGGGGAACAAAAGATGAGTGCAGATGATATGTTGATATTCTATCACCAGCGATTGGGGCACTCTTCTTTTGTCACTTTAGGTAGATTGTTTCATGTTGTTTTTGAAAAGAAAAAAAACAAACTAGTATGTGATGCTTGCAATTTCGGAAAGCTTATTAGAAGCTCTTATGTTAGTATGGACCAGATGAGCTCTTCTCTTTTTGATGTAGTGCATTCTGATGTATGAGGGCATTGTGCCCAAGGGTAGACCAATTCCTCACGTGCCCGGGTGTATTTTTTGGCAAAATTAAAGGCACAACATCATTTTTTGTTTCTAGCTTAGGACATTTATTTTCACTCTCCACAAGTTTCCCGCTTTTCATTTTCGTCAACAAAGTCTCTGCCGGTGCAATCGAGATTGAGTTTTTAATGCTTCGGCTTCCTGCTTCCGCCACATGGCCACTGGACTTTGGATTTTCAATGTTCCGACTTTAAAGTTGTTCCCACTTGGCAACTGCAAGTTCGTAACTGCCACTGGTTGGTGCTAGGAGCCTAAGAGCAATTTCACATTGTGCGTTACATCATTTTTTGGAGTAAACTGGTACAAAGTATTAATGGAAACCGAGAAGTGAACTCGCTCCAGTCCTTGCTCACGCGGGAGGAAATAAGGAACTATAATAGACACAGTCCTGCTCTGGCTTAAGGTGCAACGGTGGTCAATGCCATCATCATTCTCATCTCCTTCCTCGAGAAGATTCTCCAAAGTCTTGGTCTGGTTCAAAATACTTTTTTCTCTTCTTCCACTCACCCCCTACGCTCCACCCTACTTGTTCTCTTTTAATTATTTTTTGTCCAAAAATCTGCGTCTATTTTTTCGGCTTAGTTATTGTCTTATTGATGAATTGATCATTGCATACATTTTCGTTCTTTACTAAAAGACTAACATAGAATAACGACTTTCCCATTTTTTAGATTTTATTTTGATGCTATTTAGTTGCTTTTACATTCCAAGATTAAATTCAAGGCAACAACTTGTTTTTTGTTTTGATGATTTTGTTGTCACTTATTTGTCTATGATTAGAAATTTAGAGATTTGATTCATTAGGGCTTTAATAATATTAGGCATTGATTCATTAATTTCATTTTGAATTTTCAATTCACACACTCAACCGTTGAAGCCAAAGGCTTAAGTCATAATATATTATTTTTCCCAACTATAATGATTGTTTGAAATTCTTGTTGAACCTTAATGTGTTTGATAAGAGTTTATGTTATCTGAATCTATCTATTTTGTCATTTTTTATGAAAAAATTTATCATGTATCATTATTTTTTTATTAGTGTCCGGGTTAGAAAAAAATCCTAGTTCCGCCACTACTTGTGTCATAAGTTTTTTGAATGATTATAAATATTTTGTAACTTTTATCGATTATGGATCTCGTGTTACTTGGTTATATGAGATGAAAAATAATGGTGAGGTATTTGCATGCTTTTGGTACTTCCATGAACATGTCCAGACATAGTACAAGGCAGTGGTTAAGGTAATAAGATCGGATAATGGGACAAAGTACACTAATAGGGCAATGGAAGAGTACCTATCAACCCATGGGATACTACATCGAACCACATGTGCATACACACCTGCACATAACAAAGTGACGGAAAGGAAGAACAAACACCTTCTAGAGGTGGCAAGGAGTATGATGTTCAACATGAAGGTTCCTCAGAGTTTGTGGAGATATGTGGTGTTGACAGCGACACAGCTAATCAACAGGATGCCATCAAAAGTTCTAGGGTGGAAGTCCCCATGCCAAAATCTGTAGGGACACGATGGGGGAATACTTCTATTTAAGATATTTGGTTGTGTGATTCGTGAAGGACAACAGGCCGAGCGTTGGGAAACTTGATGCGAGGGCAGTCAAGTATATTTTTGTGGGTAACTCCCGTACTCAGAAGGAGTACGTGTGTTGGAGACTTGGAGTCTAGTGAAGAAGAGAAGCTTCGTGAGCATGAATGTTCACTTCAGAGAGCTGGAGCAGTACTATCGACAGGAGGGAGCCACACCTATACTATATTCGCCAGATACCGAAAGTATGAGGCGAGAAAGGGGAAGTTTGGTGATAGATCTGAGAGTATGTCAGGGAGGATCGATGGAGGAGCAGGAGAGTAATAGAGAACAAGAGGAGGAAATGGAGGATAGGAGGGGCGTTAGGCCTACATCTTAGGGGAGTTACATATAGTAGGGAGGGAAAGCTGACTGCAGGACCAGTTCCAGTATCTTCAGTAACAATGCCTAGTCCCTCAGCTACGTCGGTCCCTACTCCTGGAGCACCTACACCACCACCACCTTCAGGTGATATCCTACCTCCTACTCCTTCGCCAACTGTGACATTACGGAAGACCACTCACAACAATGCGAAAAATCCTCCTAATAGATACAATTGGGATCTTGTTTTTTCTCTCTCTTATGATTATCTCTTCTTCTCATGGAGCATTCATCACATCTTCGGATGTGATGAAAAGCCGCAATGAAGGAGGATATGAGAACCCTCGAGAATAACAAGACTTAGGATTTGGCACAACAACCAAAGAATAAGAAGGTCTTCGGGAACAAATGGGTTTTCACCATGAAGCAAAACCCAAATGGGCAGGTCGAGTGCTACAAGGCTCGATTGGTTACAAAGAGATACAGTTAGACCTATGACATCGATTACGACGAGACATTTGCACCCGTGGCAAAGATGAGCACTGTCAGGACTCTGATCAGCTTGGCGCAAATGTTGATGGAAGTTGCACCAACTAGATGTGAAAATTGCATTTCTTCATGGAGATCTAGCTGGAGAGGTGTATACGGAGACACCACCAGGGTTCGGCATAGCCAAGACAAGACAGAGTTTGCAGGTCAAAAAAGTCCCTCTAAGAACTGAAGCAATCTCCACGAGCATGGTTCGACGGGTTCAGGAAGGCCGTGATTGGAATGGGGCATTAACAGATCAATGATGATCACATGGTTTTCTTCAAGCAGATGGAAGACCACATCATCATGCTTGCAGTGTATGCGGATGACATGATCATCACAGAGGATGATAAGCAGGAGATTGGTCATATTAAGGGGCTCTGGGCAAGGAGTTCGAGGTGAAGGATCTGAGTCTTCTTAGGTGCTTCCTTGGGATTGAGATTTCTTGCGAGGCAGAAGGAATTGTTCTTTCCCAAAATAAGTATGTCTTGGATCTCCTCACAGAGACGGGGATGTTGGGGGTGCAATCCTGTTCAATTCTCACACCAATCGATCAAAAGTGCAAACTAGGTGTTGAGGTCGGAGAACCAACTGATCGTGAAATGAATCAGAGGCTAGTTGGGAAGTTAATATAATTGAGCCACGCATGCCTGAACATCTCATTTGCAGTGAGTGTGGTAAGCCGCTACATGCATAACCCAAGGGCCATATAGATGCAGTATACCAGATTCTTTGATACTTGAGAATGGCTCTGGAAGGGACTAATGTTCAGAAGGAATAGACACGTGAAGATTGAGGGCTATTGTGACTCTGATTGGGCAAGTTGTGCAGATGATAGGAGATTCACCTCAGGTCATTGCATATTTGTGGGAGACAACCTGATCTCTTGGAGGAGCAAGAAACAGTCAGTGGTGGACAGATAGATAGCAGAGGCAGAGTATAGAGCCAAGCATTGGGGTTGCAGAGCTTCTGTGACTGAAGGACATGTTGGTGGAACTGAAGCAAGATCGAGGAGAGAAGATGAAGCTGTGGTGTGAAAATCAGTCAGCCATCAATATTGCAAATAATCTAATCCAACACGATAGAACAAAGCATATCGCGATCAATAGGTTCTTCATAAAAGACAAGCTGGTTTGTGGGCTACTGGAGCTGAGTCGCGTCTCGACCAAGGGTCAGACAGCAAATTGCTTGGATACTTCCACAATGCCAGAGTTTATAGTTGGAATAACTATATGCAATATTGTTGCCTTAAAGTATTTTTATTTGTTATTGACATGAGCCAAAGGGATGTCCATTTAGATCAGCGTTAACAAACAACTTTTTTCGGGCTCGTGTGTGTCCGCCTTTATCGACAAGTGTCTCCTTTATCGACAAACAAGATGAACATGAACCGATGAACATATTATTTATGCTAGATTCATGATTCATACATGAATCGAACATAACCAGAACATCATTTGTGTGTTTAAGTAATTAGCAACTCTCACACACTCTCCTTTGTCGACAAACAAGACAGAACATGAACTGATGAACATATTATTTATGCTTGGTTCATACACGAATCAAACATAACCAAAACGTCATTTGTGCGTTAAAGTAATTAGCATCTCTCTCTCTCTCACACACACACAAATCATGGACGAATATTTTTTTATTAAGGAAGAAGATTTCAGATTTAGGAACATACCTTTTAGAAAAATCATATTAGCAAGAATTTGTTCTCTTCTGCCTTTTCAGAGACAACAATTTAGGAAGAATTCTCTCTTGTCTTTATGAAGGAACATTTGAATTCAGATATAAAAGGACTCTGAAGTGGACGACAAAAGCTAATGTTCTATGATTCTTTCTACTTTCTCTGAATTCTGAATTTCTTCCTTCTCCTTCTTGTCCATTTTAAGACAATCTCTCTCATTCTTCCCCTCCTCTCTGAAGAACAAGAAGGGATAATTGCTGATTAAATCCACACAATGTTGAACACTAAAAGCAATTTGCGCTTGTTGAGGATTCTCTTTTCATTGTGAAAAAGTCAACTGCTTGCTTTTAAACATCAACTGCAAAAAGAGTTTTGAGAATGGCTCTTCAAAGATTTTAGTGTTTGGTTCAAAGAATTTTTTATCAAAAGACTCATGGAGATTCTAAGAGTCTCCTTATCAAAAAAGACGGATCATCTGATTGGCAGTGGATTCCTACCTTGTGGTAGAAGAGAAGAGTACCCAAATTTTAGGGGAACCTCCATAAATATTTTTTTCATTTGGATTGTTGCTCTATAACTAAGATTTTTTTCTTATCTGCACTTGCATAATCTGTGATTGTGGTTGTGTTTGTGATTAAAACTGTCTAGATTGTTTCAGATTTTTGATGTACTCTATTCATCTTCACATCTTGAGTAATATGTATTGATATTCTTAGAACTTTCCGCACATTCAAATAAGATGCAGCAATTTATGCATAAAAGGCACAGGTTATAATAAATTCAGATTCTGAATATGTAAATCCAAGATACAAACAGATTATTACCATCAGTGACCTTCTTTGGTCTGTTTTAATTCGTGGGAACATTAACTTCAAAATGTTCGTTTCATCTACACAATGAAAAAATAAAGTAAATATGTTTTGACCGTATACTTGCCTGGCATGGACTTTGCAAACAAAGAATTGCCTCGCACAATTTCTTCCTGCCAACGGCCTTTTTTTGGCATTGAGCTTCGGCGGACAAATTTGTGTCCTTTTTCATTTCATTTGACAAGAGAGATTCACATGTTTCCAACAAAGACTCAACTTTTGATGCCGAGGTCTCATTTCCTGACAGAATAATCAAGTAATTAAATATTACATATCGGTGTAATTGCATGCCATGTCATAGAAATCCTAGAGTTTGATGAAGAGTTCAAGGCATATTATTACATATATGAACTAAATCACGAGTGAACTAGAACTATGATTCACCTCTGGTTGAGGAAATGAATGATGTAAGAAAACTAAAAACACATTTTTTTTCTAATAACAGCTGGTGCACATCATATCCTAGCAATGCACATCATATCCTAGCAAACAAAAGTATGTAGGCAGAGGGCACGGGACTATACTGTAGCACCCGCATTTTAGTTGCACGCTTAATGTATTTCGCCGTACGCTACATTTTTCTTCATTTTTTTTTTTTGCTTCCCCGATGATGAAAAGGCACAATTATTTTCGACATATTTTGAGTTTTGATTTGCGTAAAGTTGTTTTGGATTTGCTGTCTTATTGGGTTTATTATTCCTTGGCTGAGTTGTACTTATGGGCTTGCTTTTGGGCCTTTGGAAGTGGGAATTATGGCTGGCTGTGTATTGTTGAGCTGGGCTTTATTTTGTGCTGGATGGATTAGGTGCTGGCTGTATTGCTTACATGTTTGCGGGAAATCACATTTGGCTCGATTGATGGACATCTGGAGCGGTGCTTTGGCTGGACATTGCCGCTTAGCCGCTGATTTTACTGTATAAATTGAGCCGGGCCGCTATCTTTCTCCCGCACTGCTTTTCGTCGACCTCCTGCTTCTGCGATTTCCGTCTTCCTCCTCCTCTAGCTACACCTCTCCTTCTCTCTCCCCGTGCCTCTGCGTATTTAGACCCGGCGTCGCTGAGCTGCTGGGCCGTTCGATTCTGTCGTGCGATCGACGTACCGACGCTGCTTTACCGCCCTTGTCGGAGCCTGTGCGGTTCTGTCGAGCCCTCTGTGCAATTGCTGCTGCTGCTACTGTTCTTCTTCCTCCTTCTCGACTGTGCTGCTGCTCTTCTACTAGGGCTGCTGCTGCTTCCTTATTCTTCTGCGACTACTCTGCTCTTTTTCGGTACTGCCCTAAGTTCTCTGCTTCTCTTGATTCCTGCTATTCTTCAGCGACCTTCTCTGCTTCTGGTCTAGGGTTCCGGCTGCTCCTGAGTTGCTCCAGTATAGCTGCTGCAACCGCAAGGTTGCCGCCGCTTCTTGCAGCTACTCTTGAGCTGCCGCCACCCTGCTGCTTTCTCCTTTGACTGGTTTAGTTTATTTAACTTTTAATTTTCATTTCTGATGTTGGGATATTATGTTGTGAGCCAAGTTGGATTTATGCATTGCTGGACAATGATTTTATGAGGACGGGAAGTCCATTTGGAAGGATGGTTTTAGCCATTTTGTATTTCTAGTTGTCCGGCAAAGTATAGAATCAGATTTGGCATTATTGGTTTACCGTTTTAGCTTTCCGAAAGTTGTTAAACCCTTTTTGCTCTATGCTACGTGTAAATTGTGACGCAACCCAATGAACGTATGGCTATTTCAGTGGTTTCCAAGATCTCGAAATAAGAGGATGGCGTCACAAGACAATCGTGGCGGAAACGCGAATAAAGGCAAAGCTGTAGTGAGTTCTTATTTCTTGATTTAGTTATTCACTTATTTCCCGATTATGTTGCATTTTTATGAATTATAAAGTGCCTGTGCATATGAGTTTAAATATCGCTATGAAGTAAAATGTGGGCGAGGGGAAATTATAAAAGCGATATAGATATTTCTGAGGGGAACCATTTCTATTCAAACTTCTGATTTACGCATCAAGATATAAATTCATTTAAAAATCTGCATGGGGAAATGTGATGGTTTCGGATCCAATGATGTGGAGGCATCCACTGACGGATTCACCACGTAGGGGTGAGCCTACGGAAAGCCCTTAAGTGGGAAGCCCTTAAGTGGGTGGTGGCCAATTCAAGTTGCATCTCCGGAGCATTTCCCATTCTATGTAACTAAAATAAAGGGGTGATTAAATAATGTAACTTTAAATTAATTATTTATTATTGTGATGTAAGCATATTGCTAGCACACCATTGTTTGCATGTACAACATTTCACGAAATAATTATCTCACATAGTCATAATTTTATGACTAACCCTTAGTGGATTCATATTTTTGTCAGGCAACAGGTGGGGCCTCAGACGTTCGTAGAAGGTACGCGCCAGAAGAATTAGAGAAGGTATGGTTAGACGTCTATAAAGGAATCGAAGAAGGCCCTGTTAGTCACAAGCTGCTATGCTCAGAAAATTATTGTAAATTTTTAGCAGATTTCGAGTAAAACTCTGTATAATGTAATGTAATAAAGATGTCTTGTGTTATTTTGTTCTCCTTACATCCACTGCTGAAAATAAATGCCGATCATTTTGGGAAGCCCGGAATTAGGGTCTTCACATATACTAAGGAACTTCACCTCTCTGAAGTGGGACTATTCTCAACACGACCTCTCACATGTTCATAGATTCACACTATCGCAAAATAATATATGTAGATAGATACAAAAAAAAAATACAAAATATCGAGACAAGTTCGATCCAATCTCTTGAGGGCAAGATCCCGTAGTCACTTTCGATGGATGGTTCAGGTGAAACATCGGTATCTTGGATGTGCCTGGCCCTGGCTAGTGCAAGATTACAGCATGACGAGGGTAGCCAATCCCAAACAAAATGTGGTAGCCAGTCTCTTTATCCAGATCTTTGATTATGGTGGCGGTGTAGCATACGTTGAAGTGTGAGGTCGCACGAGTGGGTGAGGTGATGAAGCATGTCGTGGAGAGCTTGACTGAGAGAGGATGTGATTTGGCAGAATCAAGTCCCAGGAGAAAGCATGGGAAAGAGTATGAATGTGGGATGCATGGATTTAGGGTGGCACATTCTCAAAATGGAGGTAATTACGATATGGGCCCCATGTGCAGATGGAGATTGGTAATGGAAGGTACCTGCATTAAAAAAATAAGGAAAATTTAACAGTAAAATGTGGGCAGGCTGGTGCGAGTAGATCAGTCAAGTAGAGTAGGCGTGCAGAGGAAGTGCGGGGATCCATTAGATAACGCACCAGGAGGGGTTCGCCGCAAGGCGGGACCCACGTTCGCGCATTTGCGCATGATGGCTTGATCGGATCGCCAATCCGACTCCGCGGATGTGTCCGGATCCGTGTTGCGAGTCAAATTCATATATTACTTTAGTAATTTTGATTTATTTTCATTGTATTTGAGTAGCCCAACCTCCGACCAATTATAGTCGTCGAAGGTGGGATGCCTTAGCTTTTTGTTTTATTATAAATAGTCATGCAGTGGGCTGCTTTTGAGTGATTGCAGATTTTGGTGAAAGTATTCCCGGAATCCCGCGATCACCCCACGGTGCCTTCTCCGTGGAACCCTATGTGACGATTCCTAGGTATTTTTCTTCCTCCCCAAGGTTTACCCTAATCCTAGCCTCCCTTTTCCACACGTCAAACCCCTCTTCCGCCCGCTACAGACCCCCAATATCCCTCCCCAACCGGCGGCCTGCAGTTTTATTCCTCCCTGCAGCCGCCGGCCCAACAGTCGCCCCCTCCACAAACCTCCACCCCCACAGACTTCCCCTCTGTCGTCCGCCTCCGACACCCCCTCTACCTTCTCACCCGACCATCCCTCTTTCCCCCAAAACCACTGTCGCCTCCCCCACTAGCATTTGCAGCCACCCCCCTTCTCAACCCTAACCTCCCCTTGCTGCGAACCCTCCTCCCGTGGAACCACCTTCCATAGCCTTCCCCTTCCGGATCAGCCCCGATCTGGAAATTTCAGCCCGAATCCGATCTCAAATTAACGGATCTACTCTTCCCCGCCTGGATCCACCCGTACGTTGTCGGATCTATCCATTTCCGCTCCGATTCCACCTTCCACCGCCGATGACAGCCACCTACGTTATTTCCACGCTACCGGTTCCACATTAGATCACCGTCAAAATGCACCCGGTTCTGGAATCTTCAGTGCCTCAGTTATCCCACTACTTTGGTGAGTCACTGGTTGTATTGGATTATTTTATTCAACATTTTTATTGGATTGGACACTGCATTTGTTTGGAATTGTGTTTGTGGAAATTCTCCTCGATACGGTTATAATTTACAGGTGGGATTTATTCGACGCGCGCTTAGCATTGGCCCTCCGAGCGGAGGAAAGTCATTATTTGCTTGCTAATTAAATGTTATTTATGTCATTTACATATTTGCGTGGGTTGAAATTTATATTGCTCAAATTAATTTGTCGTCGTCACCGACGGTATCATTGCATTTAGATTTGGGCTATTGTGTCACATCAACATTCCCCCTAGAAGTCTTGGTTTTTTTCAACCCGTATCCTACCCTACATCAATTGATATCAGAGCACACCGTAGTGGTAGGATTTTTAAAGCAAGCATGTCAGATTCACTAGTCACCGAAGACCGAGAGGCGAGTTCAAATTCGGGTGCCGCTTTTGTTGAGTTTCAACGCCATATCCTAGATCGTTTGGACACTTTAGGTACCCAGTTTGACGACGTGCGTCATGAGCTTGCTGAGGCGAACCTCCATTGAGATCACTTAGAGAATGTCAGGGACACTTCAACACAGCACGACGACTTGCTTGAGAATGACCTTGATGTTCCTCCTCATCTTGACCAACGCCCAATAGATGGTCAGCCTCCTGTAGACCGTTACCGCTATGATATTCCTCCCCGAGCCCCAGCACCGCCGGCAAGGCGGAATCCCGATCTTGCAATTGAGCGTAGACAAGCTTCGGTTCGTGATAGACCCCCGCACCAGCGTGATGAGTATCGTGTATCCCGTCAACCTCAGCCAAACCCCAGAGATCGTGTTCCCCCACACGGTCGCTGTGACCATCACTATGATGAGTATTATCCCCTGGGTCGGAGAGAGCGTGGTACCCCACCCGCTCGATATGATTACGTCCATGATGATTACCCAGAGATTATCCTGACCCACGGAGAGGTGGCCACCACTACGACATCACTCGTCGTATTTGCCTCGATGCCCCTTTGTTCGATGGCCTCTTGGACCCAAAATCCTTTAGTGATTGGCTCCTCGACATGGACCATTACTTCGAGTGATATGACATGAGTGATGAGTAATGTGTTTGCTTTGCCAAAATGAAGCTGGCCGGATAGGCCAAAGTATTTTGGATTAACGTAGAGAGTTGTTGAGCGAGATGACTATTATCCTATCACCCGATAGCATGATATGAAGCAAAGACTGAAAGATAAGTATCTCTCTGTGTCCTACCGAGACTAGTTACTTGATCAGTTACAGAACTTACAATAGGGGACACTTACTGTCGCAGAGTATATGGCTCGCTTCGACGAGCTTGTCGTTAGGAGTGACATCTCGGAGGAGCCCATTTTCACCGCCTCTCGTTTCAAGGCTGACCTACGTTCTGAGATTCAGAGAGAGCTGATTCACCATCGTCTCGAGACCGTTGATCAGATATTTCAGCTCGCTCTAGAGTACGGTACCTCCGATCATCTAGCACGAGGCAGTTCCCCTCTTGCACTGATACCTCGACTTATAGGAAACCCACTCTGCCCCAGACCACTGCGGTTGCGCCCCCACGTGTTCCCATATACACGAAGGGCAAGGCCGTCGTCACTGATCACTGATGACCAGCGATCTAGGGGTATTCTGTGTTATAGATGTTCTGGTAGAGGCCACGTGGCGGCGCAATGCCCCATGCAAAGTCTGCTAGTTGAGGACGAGGAGCATGGTTTAGAAGAAGGTGAGGAGGTTACTAAGGAGATCACAACCATTGTCGAGGAAGAACGGGAGAGTGACGTTGAGCGATCCTTAGAGATGGGTATGATTAGGCGCCTCCTACATACCCAACGCATAGATGAGGATTGGCATCGCACTACCATATTCTATACATACTTTCCTAGTGCAAGTGGTCCCTGCAAGTTAGCTATCGACAGTGGGAGTTGCGTGAATATCGTGGCCCAAAAGGGTCTTGACCATATGTAGGTGAAGGCAGAGCCTCACCCCCACCCCTATCGTGTAGTCTGGGTTGATAAGACAACGAATCAGGTCACCCAGCGTTGTCTCGTACCGATTAACATTGCCTCATTCAAGGATCAGGTCTGGTGTGATGTCATTCCCATGGACGTCGCTCATATGTTGCTCGGCCGCCCCTGGCTATTTGATCGTGACGTCACGTGTTTAGGTCGCTTGAACATGTGTGTCTTTTATGATAAGGAGCGGAAGATTACGTTGACGCTACCCAACCTAAGGAGAAATCCAAGGGTCAGATTGAGCCTTCTGTGAGCACGAGCGCCTCGAGGCCCCTATATATCTTGAGGCGAGGTGAGTTTTTGCGAGATAACATTATGTCTGATATTATCTATGTTGTGGCGCCCACTATGGATTCCGAGTGCCGCCCTGACGACCACCCCCTAGCGGTGCGTCCCTTTTTGGATGAGTTTGCGGATATTATGTCTGATGAGCTCCCCGATGAGCTGCACCCTCCGCGGGACATTCAGCACGCAATTGACTTGGTCCTAGGGGCTCCAAGATTCCTTTGCGCTTTGGTGCGCCTTTAATAACTAAGCCTGTAGATGAGACACCCGAGGAGAATGCATAAACCGACTGACAATCCCAACAACAAAGGATATGTCTGGTCTTGTGCCTATAGATAAATCAATTTTCCAACAAGACGTCTATAGTATTCTGGATTTGGAAGAAGAAGATCAGCATCAGAAGCATGTACACACAACTTGTGATTTGCATTCATAGGAGTATTAACCGGCTTGCATCCAGAATATCCAGCATTCTGAAGAAGGTCGAGACAATACTTTCGTTGAGATAAGACAAGATCATCAGGACGTCTTGCGATCTCAAGACCAAGGAAGTATCGAAGGTTCCTCGCATCCTTTGTTTGAAAAACATAACTAAGGTGTTGTTTGACCACTTGCATTCCTTTTAAATTATCTACTATGATTAGGATGTCATCGACATACACCAAAAGAAGAACCGTTCATGTTGTTCTATGTCGAGTGAACAGAGAGAAATCTGTCAAGCCCCGAGTAAAGGCAACCTCCCGAACATCCCTACTGAACTTATCAAACCATGTCCGAGGAGATTGTTTGAGACCATAAATCGACTTTTAAAGGTGACAAACTCGGGACTCCTCTGTGGTCTCAAACCCTGGAGGTTGTTGCATGTAGACAGTTTCTTGGAGATCACCATTGAGAAAAGCATTCTTGATATCCAGTTGATGTAGGGGTCATTGACGATGCACATCTACGGATAGGACACGAACCGTGTTTAGCTTGTCCACTGAAGAAAATGTTTCCTCATAATCGAGACCCTGTTGTTGAGTAAATCCACGAGCCACCAAACAGGCCTTAAGATGATCAATCGTCCCATCAGGGGCATGCTTGATGACAAAGACTCATTTACATCCAACAGTAGTCTGTCCCGGCAGAAGAGATACCAGATCACATGTCTGATTAGCCTAAAGGGCCGTCATTTCTTCGTCCATGGCCGCCCGCCAACCCAGATGTTGGAGAGCCTCCTGCACAGAGTTAGGGACAAAATAGAGGGTAATAAGGTAGCAAATGTTTGAAGCGTCGGGGTCAGGCAATATAAGGATACATAATTGGTCATAGGATGAGTTGTGGAGGCAGAGGCCGAGTCGACAGGTTGCAGAGTGTCAGAGGTTGAAGTTGACTGCAGTGGGGCGGCGGAGCTGGGAGGTCGGCAAGTATAAACACGAAGAAGGGGGTTTGTGGAGAACCAGAGCTAGGGAGGGGAGGAGTGGAGTGGTAGAGGAGACGTAACTGGGATGACAGGTCTTGGTAATGATGATATGGAAGAGATGACGTTAGAGTGGAGAAAAACGGTTGAACTTCCAGAAAGGTAACATCCGCCGAAACAGTCACCTTGTGGGTAGTGGGAGAGTAGCAAACATACCCTTTTTTAGTGCGGGAATAACAAACGAACATATGTTTGGCCGCCCGAGGATCGAACTTGTCGGTGTAGGGACCTAGTAAATGAACATAACAAGTAGAACCAAAGATTCGAGGTGTGAGAGGGAATGATGATGTGGAAGGAAAGAGGAGGCTGAACGGGATGGCGTTGTTGAGGATGAAGGAGGGCAGACGGTTAATGAGATAACACGTTATCGAAACCACAAAGTGCCAGTAAGCTATGGGAACGTGCATTTGAATCATGAGGGAGTGAACAACATCAAGAAGATGTCTATTTTTGCGCTCAGCCACACCGTTATGTTGAGGAGTACATGCACATGAAGTTTGATTAATAATTCGAAACTCAGAGCAAAGGTTATCGAACTCATGACTAGTGTATTTTCGAGCATTATCCGTCTTGAGTGTTTTGATTTTGTCAGTGTGGGAGTCTCAAGAACAAAAGCTCGAAATACACGAGGAAACTCGGAGCGATCACGAAGTACAACCATGTCATTCGAGAATAATCATCAATAAAGGTAATAAAATAACGATAACCAGACACACATGTTATTTTGTACGGGCCTCAAACATCAGAATGTACTAACATAAAAGGAGGAGAGCTCCGGGTACAATGATGAGGAAAAGAGGAACGATGTTGTTTCCCCAAAATACAAGAATCACATGTAAAAGCAGGAAGATGAACATCAGGAAGAGCCTTCTTGAGAATCAGAAGAGGAGCATGTCCAAGATGTCGATGCCAGTCAACAGAAGGAGACAGAAGAGAGAATGGTAGGGAAGACATCAAGGAGGTAGAGTTTGTTGTGCATTTGTCCTTTACCAATGATAATCTGCGTCCGTCGGTCCTGCATCAGAAAAGATGAATGTAATAGAGTAATCTAAATCGGTACTAAGGCGACTAACATAAAGTAAATTAAACGGAGAGTCCGGGACATGGAGAACCGAGCGAAGAGAAATAGAGGAATTGAGAGGTATATCAAGAGAGCCGGAGACAGGAGCGGTGTTGTCATTGGCTACGGTGATAAACTTTGGATGCGGAGAATCCAAGTATTGAGGTGGCTTCAAGGAGGTGATATGGTGAATAGCACCAGAATTCACTATCCAACGCGGACTAGTGGAGAGACAAGCAATACCTTCATGAGAGACGGAGGCAACGGAGGCAGGTGAGTTGTGGAGCAACCCCTAAAGTTGTTGGAGTTGGAGGCGGACTTCATCAAGATCAGCACGAGTGGAAAAATGGCTGAGGGCAGCAACAGAAGTATTAGGACGAGGAGGCAGACCATGTTTGCGATAGCAGGTCGCCTCAAGGTGTCCATCCTTACCACAGAAAGAACACTTAGGCCTCGGCCGGCCACCTCGGCCCCTCCCCCGAGAGCATGTATGTCCTCCACGGGTAAGGAGAGGGAGAGGGAGTAATGGTGCAGAAGATTGTAGGAGAAAAGCGATGAAAGAGGGCCGATAACATCAGGAGGCGGTGAAACCTTTAACAACATGGAACATACATCTGAGAATGAGGGAATAGTAGCATATGAGAGGATCTGAGCCCGAACACTATGAAGATGAGGCGGAACAGGAGCCATCATCATCGTAATACCAACAGCTTCCTTTTGAGCGCGTTGGGCAGCTAGATCCGTAGTCGGTGGCTGATGCTGAATCCAAGCCTCAACAACAAAGGAGGTTAAGTCAGCAGCACTTCCTGAGTCAAAGGACTGAAGATCGGTGATGTTGTCATACAGGTGTTGGAGATTATCCTTGTCGGAGTACAAGGAATGGAGCTCATCCCACATCGTCTTGGCTGTCTCATGATACATGACCATGCGGTAAGGTTCGTCATCAAGCGAGTTGAGTAGCCAAGTCTGAACACGACCATCGTCACGCAACCAGTCATCAGTAGGTGCAGAAGGAGTATCCTGAGTTAGATGATGCAGAAGTACCTTGAACTGAAGTACCCGACGGACAGAATGCACCCACTCAACAAAGTTCTTCTTTCTAGTAAAAGAGATGGTGGTGATTCTCAACTCGTCACGAAGTTTAGGAGTAGGGTCCAAACAGGCTGGAGGAGAAGAATCAGTAGAGGAGTCCATGATCACACGACCAGGCGACAAGGCAAAGCGGCCAACCGTCAAAGCAGGTAAGCAGCTAAGCAGGAACAACGAACAGACCACCGCAGACAGGAACAGAGGCAGCAACAACAAAGCTGACGGACTGGCCATACACATGTGGCAAGAGCAACAACGGCTAGGTAAGATCGCAAGATTTGGAGGATGGAAGGAGAGAGAGAGCCCGACAACCAAGAGCGGCTAACACGGCGTCGCGGCTTGAAGCGGGCTAATTGACAAGGTCGCGGCGGAGTAGGGAGCAGCAGACAGAGAAGAGATTGCGGAGGATAGAGAGGAGAAAATCGCGGCTACTCGTGGGAACATGGGCTAGCGAGTAAAAGAGCTTGCAGCTGCTAGACAGGTTTGCAGCAGGAAGGAGAGCTGCGGTTAGAGAAGAACACCAATCCGCAGGCAGAGCAGCACGCGACTAGCCAGCAGAGGGAAACAATCTGCGGCGAACAGAGAACACAAGGCGGCAAGGAAGAGAGATCGGCGGATAGAGCCCGCGACGGATAAAGCAAATAGAGCGCAGCGGATAGAACACAAACCGCATAAAGCAGAGTAAAGAGAGAACTTCGGGCGAACCCAGAGAGCAGATCGCAGCGAACACACTCCAGCAGCAAACACAGAGAAGAACCGCGGTTAGCAGCAGCACAGACCAAACCTCCCAAACAGCGGCAAGAGTAAACCGCGGCGAACAGAGACTGGACCAGACCGCAACGGTTAAAGAGACAGACCGCGCTATCAAGGAAGAGCAGCAGACAAGATGAGGCCGAACCAGGCAGACCGCGTCGGACACAGAGCAGACCGCGCGGTGGGACCCAGCAGTGAAGTCTACAAAATCAAGAGGAGATCTGAAACCAGAAGGTAAGAACAACACACCGAGTACCCTGCGGACAAAAACGGTTTGTTCGCTAGTCTGGAGATGAAGAGACCGCAAGAGGGGTGCAGTTAAGCAAAACCGCTAATCGTCCGAAAGACAGGAGACCGCAAAAGGGGTTGCGGTTAGAAAATCAGAGACCGCCCAGAGGGATCGATGGCTCTAATACAATGTAGAAAAAAGCACAAACACTTGTGAAAAACTGTGAAACTTTGTATATACTTCTTGTGTATGTAAATACAAGTATGAGTACATATATATAGGGAGAGAAGAGAGAGAAGTCCTTTTTTCAAGATGTGAGACTATTACACAAAGAGTAAGAAGGCTTATGATGGGTCATTATATGGGCCTTTACATGTTCTTTTTCCAACAATAACAAATAAATTAAATTGCATAAAAAATATTTATCTTTTGAAAACCCTAACCTAGTTTACATCAATTTGATATCAGAGCGAGTCAACGGTCCGAGTTTCTTTTAAAAAAAATTATCTATCATTATAAATATCTAAATATATAAATATTATTTAACTCCAATATTTTTACTTAATGTTACCCCTCTTTAAAATATTCAATTATTTTAAATTCTAAATAAAAATAAATTTTATTACCATTTTGAGTTTTCATTTAAGAAAAAAAATTAAACTAATTAATTAAGTTATTTATCTCTAAATATTTAAATAAATAACAACAATAATAATAAAAGTTATTTTAAAAAATCCTTAGTTAAAAATGACAGGTTTTGAAGAGTGCAAGAAAACATTAATGAAAAACATTGAGTTTGTCACCACAGAACTAAAGAAATCTAAATGGATTGTGCACCAATGTACACAACCTTGAAATGACCATGTGCAAGCAAAATATTTTCCCTAATTACATTCCAACTACGTATCAACTAGTGGAACCTGGGCTTCGCATTATTAACAATCCTCTTTCTAGACCCGTCGTTTCCCCTACGAGCACCTTGGCCCCACTAGTCTCCACTACACCACTCCCTCAGTTGAGGAGTCTCTTCCTGAGCCCCAGCTTCAGAAAGAATATATTCTTCCTCCTATTTATAACATAACGATTGAAGTAGCGACTGAACTTGCCCTCACTGAATCATCAACTGCAGTCACGAAGTTTCTTCCCGAGCCCCTGCTCCAGGAAGAAGAAGTTGTTAGCAACGTCCCACTCACCTTAGATGACACAAACTCGAACTCCGCATTTCCCAAGACAACGAGTTTCCTACCGTTACCTACCCCTGAGGCCGCAGGAAGTTTTTTTGACGATCACTTATCACTCGCATTAGAGTCATCACAATATATTGATTTTATATTTGAGGAACGTCATTTTAAACCATTGCATTATCCTCTAAATATAAACGTATCCGACGAACCCTGTTGTCAAATTTTCGATATTATTACCAATATTATAGTTGAAAAGATAGAGTGGATGCCCAAATTTTTTACTCCAAACAAAGACAAACGCTTTAAAGGATTTCTTTGGAAAATTTAAAAGATAAAATTGGAATAAACTTTAAAATATGTCATATCAAGTTAGACACGAGCGAATTTATGAAATCGCAAAAATATATTAACTATTTTATGCCATAATTTTGGAACGTACCAAGGGGACGAATAGACACTAAACTCGAGTTTAATAACACTTATCACTCCCTAACCGATGAACTGACTAAACATGTTAATAAAAGTTTAGAGAATCTTCTTAGGCATTTAGTCAAGACGAATCTAAAGCAAAGAGATCGTGTACCTCCACAGGCAAATTTCATTTGTAATAATTCTAAAAGTCACTCTCTTAATATATCTCCTTATGAGATTTTCTATGCGTTGCCCCGCCCACCTGACCGTCATCATATTTCATTCCATGAACGTATTTCCTTGAATGTGCAAGCTCATATTAATTATTTTAAAAAACTGCATAAAATTACTACTAATATTTTGCGAGCAATCTTTGAACATTACAAACTCACAGTCGGTCGTTATCGCCAAGAGTTGTACTTTTCAAAGGAAGGTCAGGTGATTTCTTATTATAGGAGGTTTGGTCTAATTCATGTTCAGCGGTGCATTGGGCCACCAGTTGAGCCACTCGTCGAGGCTCCAAATATTCCACCCAATCTAGCACCAACAATGATGTCAGATCTTTCCATTGCCAGTTTTTACAAAGTCTCGCCGTGGTCGAGCTCTTTCAACCCTGGGAGAATTGATGCATCCTTTATCGCATCGTAGTTATGACCCGTATTTTTTTTTTGCATTTCATTACATGTACCCATTTTCATTTCATGTTCATGTCTTGGCTCGTCGGTTTGACTGGCCGATGAGACCCTGAATAAATAGGTCCGATAATTTAGATAGTAAAGACGAAAAAGACAAACTTTAATTTATTTAAGGACGTGTAAATTCAAACCCAAGAAAAACAGGTCAACTTATTATGAGATATTGGAATCAGAAGGAAATTCTAAATCAGCTTGGGAAAATGTTATTTAGAAATACTGTTTTGGAAATACTCTATTGGAAAACGTTCAAAGCTGCTCCACATTGAAACCTTTGGAAATAAATATTCTGCGAAAAAATATCAAAGGATTGCTGTGAAGAAACTTTAGGAAGCTTATCTTTGGAAAGAAACAAATTTGAAAGATATCTTGCCGTGGAGTTTTTTTGGAAACATGCTTCTTTGGAAAGTAATATGGGAGCTAGAATATTTGAAACTGCTCTCTATTAAAGCACCCTGGCATGAAGAAGAGAAGCAATCGGGGGGTAAAATACAGAGGAAACAAGTTTCCTCCCCTCCGTAATACCGGTAGCTCTCATCTCCACTGTCCGCCTTCCAGCCGAGATCAGCCAGCCCCAAGCCCTTGCTCCCGCAGCGCTCCACACCTCAGCGACAGACGGAGGCCTCCACGGTCAACGACGACGCTCTCCTCACCACGCCGCTCCAATTTTGGGCCACCGTCGACGGAAATCAGTGTCGATTTCACCTTCCGCCACTTCCAGTAGCGCCATCGACCCTCCAGCAACTGCTCGCGTACTAGTAGCCGCCGACTCTCAGCGACCTCCTCTGGCAATCCTCCCATCAATCTTTCCTGTCCACAGAGGGGCCAACATGACGCGCCTCCTTACTTCTTCGATGGCCTGTTAATGCTTGCTCACGAATTTGGACTAGGCCAGCTTCTTGCAGTATCCTTCCGTCTTCATGCTCCCCTTTATTAGTTTAAATTTATGCATAACTCATAAATTTTTTACTTGTGGTTTTTGCATGTGGAAGTACAAATCTCGTGGCGATTCAACTCATTAAACTGCCGAAGAGTTCTCTCAAATAATAATTGACGGCTATATCAAGTTCGGAAGATAAAGCGATTATGCGGACGAAAATTCAATTTTGGGGCACTATCGGCCTTTTCAAAATTAAAATCAATTTAACTTTCAAAAACCTAATTTTTTTTATAACAAATAAATTAACTTGCATACAAAATATTTATCTTTTGAAAATACTAACCCTAGTTTACATCAAAATTTGAAGAACTGTTCCTTTTTGAGTCAGTTCATTTCCCGGTATTCATCGTATAATCCGTCGGAGTATCTGTTGACCCTGAGAAGGTCAAGTCCATTCGAGACTGGCCTGTGCCTGCGACCATCCACAAGGCTTGCAGATTCGATAGACATGCCACCTTTTATAAGATGTTTGTCAAAGGGTTCAATACGATCATGGCCCCATTCACGAGCCGTCTTCGAAAAAGGGAGTTCTAGCGGACCACCACGACCACTAGGGCTTTTGAGGAGATCAAGAAGAGATTGACGATGACTCCTGTCCTTAGACTACCTGATTTTAGCCGTGCATTTGAGGTCGCGTGTAATGCTTCTGGTGTTGGTATTGGTGGCGTATTGAGCCAAGAGGGACATCCGGTTTCTTACTTTAGTGAGAAACTGAACGAGACCAAGCAGAAATACTCAAATTACGATCGAAATATCTCCTTCCTCGGGAGTTTGTGTTCTATTCGGATCACCAGACATTATGATATCTAGATTCACAGCGCAAGTTGGGACATCGGCATGCCAAGTGGGTCGAGTACCTCCAGAATTTTCATTGCGTTCTCAAACACCGAGCTGATGTTAAGAACAAGCCGACTGATGCGTTGAGTCGTCGTGTCTCCTTGTTACAGATGATGACCACACGTGTAGATGGCCTCGAAAGAGTAATTCTAGATTATCCGACATGCCCCGATTTTGGCGAGATTTATACCGCCTTGTCCCGAGACCCTCCGGACCATGTTGAGGGCTATCATATCTTTGAGGGATATCTGTACCGGGGCTACCGCCTGTGCATATCCCAGATTTCCTACCGCGATTACTTGGTTTGGGATTTGCACGCGGGCGGGGCCGCTGGGCACTTTGGGCGGGATAAGTCCATAACAATTGTTGAGGATCGCCTCTACTGGCCCAGCCTTAGGGCTCGTGGCTCGTGTTCCGCCACGTTGGACGTGGCTCGTGTTATCCGCCACTATCGTATCTGCCAAACGACCAAGGGCACCAAGCAGAACACGGGTCTGTACACACCTCTACCTGTCTCACACCGTCCTTGGGAGGACATCAGCATAGACTTCGTGCTCGATCTCCCCCACACTCTTCGGAGACACGATTCCATCTTTGTGGTGGTTGATCGATTCTCGAACATGGCACACTTTATTGCATGTCGCAAGACGGCGGATGCTTCACACGTAGCATTCATTGTTTTAGGTTGCATGGTCTGCCCAAGTCTATCGTGTCAGGTCACGATGTGAGATTTATGAGCTATTTCTGGAAGACCCTGTGGCATAAGACTGACACTACCCTTAGGTTCTCCTTGGCATATCATCCGCAGTCAGACGGGCAGACTGAAGTAGTAAACCGTAGCTTAGGAAACCCATTGAGGTGTTTAGTGGGTGAGCATGTAAGTAGTTGGGACCTTGATCTCCCAGTCGCGGAGTTTGCATATAATAGTTTAGTAAATAGGTCCACTAGGTTGAGTCCATTTCATGTAGTGACAGGATACGACCTAAGGAAACCTATCGACCTTATCCCTAGACCCCTAGAGTCGCGCCCTAGTGAGTCAGCTGAATCTTTTACACGCCATTTGCATGAGTTGCATGAGTCGGTCCGCTGACGAATAATAACGAGCAATGAAAATTATAAAACTCATGCAGATAGGTGAAAGCGGGAACAAGTATCGTGAACAGGTGATGGTGCGAATCCGCTCTGAAAGGCTCCCTTCGGGGCTTGCCAAAAAGCTAAGCGCCAGACAAATGAGACCCTACTCAGTTATAAGCCGCATTGGGACGAAAGACTACTGGCTAGATATCCCCGCAAGTAAGAGAATTCACCCAGTATTTAATGTTGAAGATCTGACGCCATATTACGAGCCTCGCGAGTATGTGGATCCGAGCAGTGGAGACTCCCAACCGCCCCCACCTCCACTCTCGTTACCTTATCACCCTTATAGTCAACCCGCGTATGATGGCCACCACAGTACACCCATTATTAACAGTCACCCACCTAGGGATTCGTCTTCTTTAGCTTCACAGACGGCGCCGCCGATCGCATCAGGATCCACCACTCGAGAGATGAGCGATGAGAGCATTATCGAGGTCAGATCCCACCAGTTCGTTCCTACCACAGACGGGTTGCGATGTCGTTATTTGGTGCATTGGCAGGGCCGCCCAGATGCAGATGACGCATGGATACTACCAGCTGAGCTTGATTGACTCGACCCTAGACTTCAACTTCAGTACGATCGTCTCCATTCATCGGAAGATGAAGGCTTTTCAGTTGGGGGGAGTTGATGGGGATCCATTAGATCACGCACCAGGAGGGGTTCACTACAAGACGGGACCCACGTTCGTGTATTCGTGCAGGAGGGCTTGATCGGATTGCTGATTTGACTCCGCAAATGTGTCCAAATCCGTGTTGCGAGTCAAATTCATATATTACTATATTATTTTTTATATATTTTCATTGTATTTGAGTGGTTCCACCTCTGGCCAATCATAGCCATCGAAAGGGGGATGCCCTAGCTTTTGTTTTATTATAAATAGTCATGTAGTGGGCTAATTTTGAGTCATTGCAGATTTTGGTAAAAGTATTCCCAGAATCCCGTGATCACCGCACGATGCCGACTCCGTGGAACCCTAGGTGATGACTTCTAGGTGGTTTTCTTCCTCCCCAAGATCTGCCCTAACCTTAGCCTCTTTTTTCCACACGTCAACCCCCTCTTCCACCTGCCACAGACCCCCAATATCCCTCCCCAACCAACAACCTGCAATTTTCTTCATCCCTGCAGCCGCCGGCCCAACAGCCGTCCCCTCCACAAACCTCCATCCCTACAAGCTTCCCCTCTGTCGTCCGCCTCCCACACCCCCTCTACCTTCTCACCCTACCACCCCTCTTTCCCCCAAAACCACCGCCGCCTCCCCCACTAGCATTTGCAGCCAACCCCCTTCTCAACCCTAACCTCCCCTTGCCGCCAACCCTCCTCCCGTGGAACCACCTTCCATAACCTTCCCCTTCCGGATCAGCCCCGATCTGGAAATTTCAGTCCGGATCCGATCTCAAATTAACGGATCTACTATTCCCCGCCCGGATCTACCCGTGCGTGGCCGAATCTATCCATTTCCAGTCCAATTCCACCTTCCACCGCCGAGGACAGCCACCTACGTTATTTCCACGCTACCGGTTCCACATTAGATCGTCGCCGAAACGCATCCGGTTATGGAATCTTCAGTGTCTCGGTCAGCCCACTACTTTGGTGAATCACTTGTAGTATTGGATTATTTTATTCAGCATTTCTATTGGATTGACTGCATTTGTTTGGAATTGTGTTTGTGGAAAGATATGCTTATAATTTACAAGTGGGATTTATTCGCCGAGCACTTAGCCTTGGCCCTCCGAGTGGAGGAGGGTCATTAATTGGTTGCTAATTGAATGTTATTTATGTTATTTAAATATTTGCGTTGGTTGGAATTTCTACTGCTCAAATTAATTTGTCGTCGTCACCGTCGGTATCATTACATTTAGATTTGGGTTAGTGTGTCACATCTACATTCCCTCTAAAATTCTTGGTTTTGTGCAACCCATTGCCTACTCTACATCAGGAAGGAACTAGGAACGACTGAGCGTGGATGAGAGTTGAGGGGCTCGATATTTCGGCCTGACAAGGCAAGAGTTGAGCTCATGGAGAAACATGGAAGATGAAGGTATCATCCTAGCAAGGAAAATTCATGTTGGGATGTCGTGGGGGAAAAGCCGATCGGGTAGAGTTTCAGAAGGATTATATGAATGTCTTGTCGACGAGTAGCATGTAGGATGGGATGTCGTCGGGTTCGAGGTGATCGACGTCGGAAAGATGCTGAGGGAGGTGGGTGATTTGCCGCTATGGGTTACAGGCGCGGCTGGTTGGGCGTGAAGGACAAATGGGCGACGGATGGAGCCATGGACAAGAGTATGCAAAGACGTTGTTTGGAAATGCCCGGGTAGAGGGGGAAGGAGTTAGCTGGTGTTGTGCAGGCTGGGAGGTCATCTGTGGGAGCCCTCATGAGCCAAGAATGGTGAGGTACAAGGGATTAAGGGAGACAGTGGTGGATATGAGAGGAAAGAGTTGATGTGGGTGTAAATAGGAAAAGACGCCAAGACGGTTGCTAACAGAGCGATGCAGACCTGGTGGTGAAGCACATGCGCTATGGAGAGGAGGTCGGAGCGCTTCCATCGAGGTTCTCAGGACGTAGTCATTTTTTCATCATTGTACTTTACGCTTGTAACAGAGAGGTGGCCTATCACCCTCCGAGAGATCGTGACAAACTCTTGTAAACTTCAAGGAAATAGTGGATTTTGACTCGGCACAGATTCGGCCACGTGATTTTTCACCCTTTCCGGATTTTTAACGTCAAAAAAAGCCTTTGTCCATTTGTTTTTGTTTTTCTTTAAGCCTGGTTCGACTCCGAGCTAAGGTTGTTCGAATCTCCAGACCGGAGAAAAACCGGGTGACCCACAACAGTTGTAGGCGGAGGGTCACATGATTTATAATAGAAGCATAAGGCTACATGATTTTTCCGATGTGGGATCTGAAAGTCTTTGTTTTTAAGATAGCTTACAACCTAGAGGGGGAGGGTGAATAGGTTGTCTCTCTGTTATTATTCTCTTTTTAGTTTTTCCTTTAGCACTAAGTGTGTTGCCAGTAGTTTGCTTTCATGAACCTGCACAAAGAAAACAATACAGAAAAACACACACAGATTTATAGTGGTTCCCCAACTAGTGGGTACATCCACTCTCCTCCCACCTTGCCAACTTCCTGTTAGTCTAGGCACTTCTCCAAAACACTACTCCAAGGAGCTTACACCTCAGATCCCTCAGGATCACTCAGTCTCCTCCAAGACCTACAACTCAACCACAAGGGCCTACAACTCAGTGATCAGCAGATCACCTACCTCAGGCCAAAGGCCCTGGATCCAACTGGATCTGAGCTGTAGGGCCACTGGCCTGAGGTAGGGCATTTTGCCTGAGCTATAAGAGAGTGTAACTCTCTGAGATAGGATCCTTTGGATCTGAGGTAGGGTTGTTCTCCTAGCCTGAGTGTTATAACTCAGAAAGCTTTACTCTCCTACAACTCAGACAATATTGCCCTACCTCAGGTCAGTGGCCCTACAGCTCAGATCCAGTTGGATCCTACAGGAAAAAGAAGATTTGAATGTTTTGACACAGGGAAATTTCTGTGTCAAAAGCTAGGGCTGAGTTATCTCAGCACTATCTTGTTTCACAGCAGCAGGAAGAAGTTCTCCCTCTGCTGGAAGAAACTCAGAATGAAGAATCTGATCTTGCTGAAGAAGAAGAACTTGTATTCTTCAATCAGCCAACTGAGCCCACTGGAGAATGATGACTCTACTTTCTTCCTCTATCAGAAATCTTTCTGATTATGCTGTAGCAGATGGAGAAGCAGCAGCTCACTGAACTTTTTGTGTTCCTGCAGGAAGACTTCAAGCTCTATCTCGACAGTAATGGCGAGAGAGATGAAGTCCGACCGCAACCCTTTTTGAAATTGATAAAGCCCTTAAAAAGTTGTCTTGTGTCTTTGCCCATCTCTTCCTTTTGTAATTCGTCGATCAACGGCTCTTAGAGATCAGTGGGACCCACTTGCAGCTTCCAGTTGCACCTTGTTTTAACGGAAGAAGACGTACAGTAGCTTCTCGGCAGAGTTTGTCGTGTTCTGTAGCTTCTCCGTACTTGATTTGAAATCAGTTTACTTTGTCGATTTTGGTGACGTCAGCACCTGTGGACTTAGCCAAAATCGAGCATCAGTAGAATAGGCGTTGAGTGAATAAGCTTCACTCAACGCCAAAACACTTACACAGAATTCTGTCTATCTAGGCGTTGAGTGAGTAAGCTACACTCAACGCCAAAACACTTGGGCAACCTTTCTGCCATTAGGCGTTGACAGCGTTGAGTGAGCAGACCTCACTCAACGCCAAAACACTTAGGCAATCTTTCTGTCATTAGGCGTTGACAGCATTGAGTGAGTAACCCTCACTCAACGTCAAAACACTTAGGCTATCTTTCTGCTACTTGGCGTTGAGTGTGTAATCTCCACTCAACGTCAAACTACTTAACAGATTTTCTTCTGTTATCTGCCGTTGAGTGAGTGAGCTACACTCAACGCATTTGGACTTAACCAAATTCTGTGTCTAAAAACAATACTGGCTTTGAGAATTAGTCAACGCATTATCACATGGCGTTGAGTGAGCTTGCCTCACTCAACACCTGTGGACTTAGTAAATATTCACAGGTCTGTTGTGGCGTTGACTGACTGAGTTATACTCAACGATTATGAAGCTATGACGTTGAGTGAGTGAGCTACACTCAACGTCTGTGGACTTAGCCACTTTTCTGCTCATTTCTTCTTAGGCTTTTACTGCATTAGTCTGTCTCACAGCTTTTTGTTGTATGGCGTTGAGTGAGTTGACCTCACTCACTTAGCCACTTTCTCAGCTTGCCACTCCTTTGGCTTTGACTGTATATGCTCCACTCAGCGCTATAAGTCATCTCGCGTTGAGTGAGTAACCTTCACTCAATGCCTGTGGACTTAGACAGATTTCTGTCTATCCATATCTTAGATAAGTGTTTACCTGACTTAGCCACTTAGGCTACTTGTCCCATCAATGTTATCAGGACTAACCTGCATGTAAGAACTTGAACATACATTAAATATATCATTGTGTATGCTTATTGACATATTTGACTTCTTCAAATCTAGGACATTGTGGGCAATGGACCCAACAGGATCATGTACCTATTTGGGAGAGTGGTGGTGGTTGTGAACGCAGTTATGAAAAACACTGGTACCATTTGGATTGGTGCAGCTACAAACACTATCTTATCAAAATAACATTAGTGGTCGTGAATGCTCAAACCTAAAAAGTGAAATTTGGGCAAAAAAATGTCTCAAAAGTTCCAAACACAGGTAAACAATCACAACCATAATTTCACGCCGCCACTGCATAAACACCACACATGTTCAAAACATAGCCGATATTATCAACAACAACCAAAGTAATGTACTGAAATTTGTGCACTGTTGGATGTAATAAGGCTTATATCTCCCATGTGATTTATATTTTAAACCCATGCATAAAAACAATAAAAAGAGCAAAACTGCCAAAATGATAAGGGAGCATACCAATTAAGAGAGTCAGGATGCTCATCTCACAATGAGAAATATCATCTTCAAGTAAACGCTGCTGCTGACACTAGAAAATAGAAGAGGGGAAAATGATTACTCCCAATTGAGAAGCATGTGTTCTGAATAAATAAAATAGAATGAAAAGGAACGAGAAACCAATTCAAAGAATTAAAAGAAAAACAGCATACCAGTTCATCTCTCTTGTTCTTAAGCATTTGTAAAACAGACATCATGTCAAAGTTGTTTGATAAATCAATTGGATCATTGGAGTTCCGCTGCAAGGACCAAAGTAAAAAATTAATGGTCAAGCTGTGAAAATAGGAGCATCACGTCTTCTTCTAAGATTTTTTAATCATTTATTTCTCCCATTTGATTTTCTTTTTAGAACAACAGTGGAACGAGATAGCTATAAACAAAAAGGAGTGATAAAAACAATTTGAGGCATGGAAACAATGAAAACTGGACTGAAACCATCTAACTGGAGATATGAATCCCCTGAACTCGAAAGTAATTGCTTCTGTACTGACTTCAATGTAAGTTAGTTTAAAGTTTGAAAGGAACCATGTTAGAAAGGAAATAGGCTCACGTTATGCACCCGACCACAATTCCACAGAACACCATGGGCCATGCATAACCCACCAAAGAATCAAGGAGATGGTGATGCCACCTAGAACCTCTTTTGGGCCATGCATTATTTGCTGTTGAAAAAGCTCATGTAAAGAGGCCCATGTTGGAGCCCATTTATTTTGTTTTTCTTCTTCTCTCCTCTTTAGTCCCACAACATGTATAGGGATCTCTTCTCTCTTTCTCCCTCCTATAACTGTGTATTCATACCTTGTATTTGATTATTGAGAAAGTATATACAAGTTTGAGGTTTTCTCCACATGCTATCAGAGGGAATCGGTCTCTCCTTGCGGCTAGCATTCTGCTAACCGTTCAGTCTTCCCTTCCCGCGCAGGGCGCGGTCTGGTTGTGTCTAACCGACCGGCCTTCACTTCTCGCACAGGGCACGGCTTGGTTTCTACCCGCTTGCGGCTAGAAACTTCCTACCCGCCTCTCCTCCCCTCCAATCCCGTGGCCTCCACTTCGTCTCCTTTCTCCTCTTTATATAGGACTCTCTCTGACAGGTGGGGCCTTCTCCCTACTCCCTCTTTCCGTGCGGTTTCCTCCCTACCCGCTGCGATCTCCCTTTCTGCGCGGTTTCCACTCTACCCGCTGCAACTCTCCCTGTCTTACCCGCGCGGTTTCTCTCCCTGCTCTCTTGCCACCGCTCCGTTTCTCTCTCGCGCGGCTTCTCTTTCGGTTCTCGCGAGCTCTCTAACCGCTACGCGGCTTCTCACTCTGTCTTACCCACGCGGTTTATTTCCCTTTCTACTCGCGCGGACCGTGTGGACTTCTTCCGGACTGCGGCTTCTCTAACCGCTGCGAGCTCCGCATCTTGGCTGCGACATCTTCCCTTGTTGCTGGTGTCCTCACCCTGACCGTGCGGACTTCTCGCGCGGCCTCTTCATTGGATAGTCGTTGCGGCTTCTCTAACCGCTGCGGACTCTGGATTTAGGTCGAGGCATCTTCTCTTGCCGCTGGTATATTTTCACCGAGACCGTGCGGACTCCTCAGTTTTCTTCCTAGGCGACTTAACCTTTTTACCCGCTCCGGTTCTTTGGTCGCGGCCTCTTCTGTGTTTGTCGTCGGACCATTGTCTTCCTATCCGCGCGGTTTCCCTGCAGAGACTACCCGCACAGTTTCTTGTCTATCCGCAGACTCTCATACCGCCGGTCTAGCCTCCTAACCGCTTGGACATGGGGTCTTCTCTTAACTCTACCGGACAGGCGACTTCCTCCTCTGCAGACCGCCCGGCCCTTGCCCCTGAACTTCGGGATGAACTGCGGATTACGACTATCTCGTTAGCCGGGAAGAAGAACTTTGTGGAGTGGGTGCACTCGGTTCGTCGCGTTCTTCAGTCCAAAGGCTTCCTACATCACTTGTCTCAAGCTGCTCCCGCTACTCTTACTGACGACTGGTTGCGCAACGACGGTCGCATTCAGACCTGGCTCCTCAACTCCCTTGATGGAGAACCATATCGCATGGTCATGTATCATGAAACGGCCAAGGCGATGTGGGATGAAATTCATTCCCTCTATTCCGGAAAAGATAGTCTACAACACTTGTATGACATCATCACTGACTTTCAGACTCTTGATGTTGGCGGAGACACCGACCTCACCTCCTTTGTTGTTCGGGCCAAAAACTCTGGTTGAAGCATGGATTCAACATCAACCTCCTACGACGGATCTTGCTGCCCAACATGCTCAAAAAGAAGTCGTTGGCATGGCCATGATGATGGCTCGTGTGCCACCGCATCTTCAGAGCGTTCGGGCTCAGATCCTCTCCTCAACTGCTACTCCATCCCTATCTGATGCGTGTTCCATGTTGCTCAAGGTCTCACCACCTCCTGATTGTTCTGGACCTCTGTCACTGACTCTCCTTCAACAGACTTCTGCGCCCTTACTGCCTCTCCCTCCTCCTCGTGGGGGCGTTCAGGCTCTCGGGGCTGAGTTCGGGGAGGCCGGCAACGACCAAAATGTTCCTTCTGCGGTAAGGACGACCACCTTGAGACCGCTTGCTATCGCAAGCATGGGCTTCCTCCTCGTCCATAGGCCGTTGTTGCTGCCAACGACTCATCTGTCACTCTTACTGACCTTGAAGAGGTCCGGCTTCGGCTTCAACAACTTCATGGTCTGCTCAGTCGACCACCTGCCTCCGTTGCCTCTGCTGCCTCCATCTCACATGAAGGTATCGCTTGTCTCTCCGCTAGTCCGCGCTGGAGAGTGGATTCAGGTGCCACTCATCACATCACCTCCCTGCAGCCACATAAGTACCTGGATTCTCCTCATCCTAAGTGTATCACAGTGGCCAATGGGGACACTGTTCCGGTTTCCGGCTCTGCTGATATTCCTCTCACTTCTTCTCTATCTCTACGCTCGGTTCTCCATGTTCCGGACTCTCCGTTTAATTTACTTTCTGCTGGTCGTCTTACTGCTGATTTAAATTGCTCTGTAACCTTTACATATTCTTCGTTTCTGATACAGGATCGACAGACACGGAAAATCATTGGTAAGGGATGACTGCAAAACGGGTTCTACCTTCTTGAAGACTCTCCTACCATACTCTCTTCCGTCTCCTCCGTCGATTGGCATCGGCGTCTTGGGCATGCCCCTTTACCAGTCCTCCAGAAGGCTCTACCAGATGTATCTCGTTCCTCCTTTTCAGTGCGAAACTTGTATTTTCGGCAAGCAGCCTCGTTCATCTTTTTCATCTCATTGTACTCGGAGCTCCGCTCCTTTTATTTTAGAACACTCCGATATTTGGGGACCGTACAAAATCACTAGCATTTCTGGATATCGTTATTTTCTAACTTTTATTGATGATTATTCTCGAATGACGTGATTGTATTTACTTCGTGATCGCTCCGAGCTTCCCCGTGTCTTTCGGGCTTTCCTCCTTGAGACCCGCACACAATTCTCCACAAACGTCAAAACTATTCGCACAGATAATGCTCGCGAATACACTAGCCAAGAATTTGCGACCCTGTGTTCTGAATTTGGGGTCATTCACTAAACATCATGTGCCTATACCCCCCAACAAAACGGAGTCGACGAACGTAAAAATCAACATCTTCTCGATGTGGCTCGCTCTCTCATGCTTCAAACGCAGGTTCTCAAACCTTATTGGAACTTTGCCCTTTTGACGGTTTGCTATCTGATTAACTGTCTCCCTTCTCCCATACTCCACAATGCCACTCCGTTCAACCTCATGTTCCCCTCAAATCCGGCATTCTCTCGTACCCCGCATCTTGGGGTGCACCTGCTACGTTCACATTCTTGGTCCATCCATGGACAAATTGGCTCCCTGGGCGGCCAAACACATCTTTGTTGGCTATTCGCGGACTCAGAAAGGCTACGTATGCTACTCTCCGTCCACCCGCAAGATGACTGTTTTTGCTGATGTTACCTTTCGAGAGGATCTTCCTTTCTTCTCTGCTCCAGATCCAACACCTCTACCACCACCCGTCCTACGCCTGTCATTCCCGTTACAACTCCACCACCAAAAATCCCTGACCAGGCTCCCCCTATTTCCAAGCCACCTGTTATACGTGTTTACACTCGTCGCCATTCTGGCTCCGTTGCCCCACTGCAGTCGGCTTCGACCTTTGACGCTCTGCGTCCTGCTGATCCAGCACTAGAATCTACCGCCCATCTCATGGCAAACTATGTATCCTTACATCATCTCTCCCCACGACTTCAAACTTTTGCTACTTCATTATCCTCAATTTCTGTACCTAACTCAGTACAGGAGGCTCTCCAAAATCCTGGTTGGCGGGCGGTCATAGAAGAAGAAATGACTGCTCTTTGGGCTAACTAGACCTGGAACCTGATACCTCTACCTACCGGTCAGACACCTGTTGGGTGTAAATGGGTCTTTGTCATCAAACATGCTCTTGATGGGACAATTGACCGTCTGAAGGCTCGCCTGGTGGCTCGTGGCTTCACCCAACAACACGGTCTCGATTATGAGGAAACATTCTCTCCAGTTGCAAAGCTAAACACCGTTCGTGTCCTCCTCTCCGTGGCTGTGCATCGCCAATGGCCCTTACATCAGCTGGACATAAAAAATGTGTTTCTGAATGGCGACCTCCAGGAAACAGTCTACATGCAGCAACCTCCCGGGTTTGAGACCACGGGGGAGTCCCGAGTTTGTCATCTTAAGAAGTCCATCTATGGTCTCAAACAATCCCCTCGGGCATGGTTCGACAAGTTTAGTAAGGCAGTCCGGGAAGTCGTCTTTACTCGGAGCTCAGCAGACTTCTCTCTGTTCACTCGTCATCAAACAACAGGGACGGTTCTTCTGTTAGTTTATGTTGATGACATATTAATCACTGGAGACGATTCAAAGGGAATCCAAGCGGTCAAACAACACCTTAGCTCCGTCTTTCAAACAAAAGATCTGGGGCATCTTCGATACTTCCTTGGTCTAGATATCGCGAGACCTCCGGATGAACTTGCCATCTCCCAACGGAAGTACTGTCTGGATCTCCTTCACGATGCTGGCTACTCTGGATACAAGCCCACTACTACTCCTATGGATGCAAATCATAAGCTGTGTGCGCATGCTTCTGATACAGATCTTCTCCAAAATATGGAATACTATCGACGACTTGTTGGGAAATTAATCTACCTAACAGTCACAAGACCGGATATTTCCTTTATTGTTGGGGTGGTCAGCCAGTTTATGCATGCACCCCGAATATCTCACCTTCAAGTCGTTGAGCGCATTCTAAGATACCTTAAATCAGCTACAGGTTAAGGGCTGGTATACAAAACCTCGTCCTCTACTCCAACGCTGGTTGCGTATTCTGATGCAAATTATGTTGGTTCTTTAGATGATAGGCGGTCAACCAGTGGCTTTTGTATCTATTTTGGAGGTCATCTTGTTACCTGGCGGAGTAAGAAACAAGTTGTGGTTGCTCGATCCTCAGCTGAAGCAGAATACCGATCGATGACATCAATTGTCTCTGAGCTTACATGGCTTGAAAGTCTCTTTGCCGATCTAGGAATCAAACTTTCCTCACCTGTCATCCTGTTATGTGACAGCCAAGCAACTATACACAGCAAAGAATTTGGTCTTCCATGAAAGAACGAAGCATATTGAAGTAGACTGTCATTTTATCCGGGAGAAAGTCCAAATGAAGAAGATAGAATTGAAGCATGTTCCAGGGACTGAACAAGTTGCTGATATCCTCACAAAGGCCCTACCAAGTACCCCATTTTATCAGTTCCTGTCCAAGCTGGGTGCCTATGACTTGTACGCTCCAGCTTGCGGGGGAGTGTTGGAAAAGCCCATGTAAAGAGGCCCATGTTGGAGCCCATTTATTTTGTTTTTCTTCTTCTCTCCTTTTTAGTCCCACATCATGTATAGAGATCTCTTATCTTTCTCCTTCCTATGACTGTGTATTCATACCTTGTATTTGATTATTGAGAAAGTATATACAAGTTTGAGGTTTTCTCCACAATTGCAAACTCTTCTAGCAGAGGGATTGCATAGGGAAGCAAAGTGGGGCAGCACCGCAGCATGTTTTACATGGGAAATGTGCGAGCATAAACGAATGTTTGTTATGGGGAGTATAAAAGCATTAAATGTAAATTGTCTTGTAGTGGGAGGTCTTGGCTCTATTTATATATGTGTTTGTTTTTATGAGTTTTATGATGGAGATCAGCGACACGGACCCGTGGTGAAGCACGAGTTTTGGGTGTGTTCGAGGCTGATTGGCTACCTGTCATATTAGAATCTCCGGATCGACGACCCGACCCAGCTAATGTGTCCAAATTTTTTTAAATTGCATTTTCATATATTATATTGTCATTTTCAATTATTATTTAATGTAATTGAGTTTGTTACATTAACACCAAATCATAGTCGTTGATGTAAGGGTGTCCTAAAATAGTTCTATTATAAATAAGAGTGCAGGGAGCAGCCATCTTGCTATTGCAAATTTTGGAGAGCTTCCCGGTACCGACTCTGTGAAACCCTAGATGATGACTCCTAGGTTTGTTCTTGATGCGGAACGGAGGCGTGGACCCGTAGTGGAGGATGAGTTTTGGGTTGATTGGCGACTTAGCATATATGACGTGCTCGTATCGATGATCCGACTCCGCGGATTCATCCGAATGCGCATTGCAAATCGAATTCATATATTACTTTATTATTTTTGCATTGTATTTTGATGTATTTGAGTGGTCCCACCCCGGCCAATCATAGTCGTCGATAGTGGGATGTCCTAGTCTCCTCTTTATTATAAATAGAGTGTTTAGGGGCTGATTTGAGGCATTGTAGATTTTGGAGAGATTAATCCTGAAATCCGGCGATCCCTTCACGGTGACGACTCTGTGAAACCCTAGGTGACGACTCCGTGAAACCCTAGGTGACGACTTCTAGATGGTTATCTTCCTCTCCAAGATATCTCCTAACCTTAACCTTAATTTTCCCCTCTCTAAGCCCTAGATCCCCAACAAAATCCTTGAAATTTTAAGTAGTTGTCTTAAAAAACAGCAGCTGCCCAAACTTAAACCCACGTCAAACAACAAGAGGTGGTTGTTTCACCCATCCGTCTCTTGCTACAGCCTCCCCCTCCTCCTAAAGTCACCGCCACCCCCATATCCCCCCAATAGCCGCCTGTTTTCCTTGCTGGAAGCCACCTCCATCCCCCTCTTCCCCCTGATTCAGCCACCTCTTTCAATCCAGCACCTCCTCCTTGCCACCAGCCACCCTCAGCCGCATTCCCCCTCCTCTGTGGAACCACCACCAACCCTCCCATTGTCCAACCTACCTCCCACCGCACGGATCCGCTTCCGTACACCCGGATCCGCTTCCGTACACCCGGATCCACCCCTACAAAGCAGGATCTACTCATTTCTGGTCTGATCCCGCTTCCCGCTGCCAAATCCAGCAGCCCTCGTCGTTATTCCACATATGGTTCCACCTTGGATCATCGTCAAAGAATTTCCGGCTCCGAAATCTCCATTGTCTTGTATAGCCCTCTATTTGGTGAGTCACTTATTGTATTGGACTATTATTTTTCAGCATTATTATTATCAGTTGGATCTTATACTTGTTTGGATCTCTTGTATTGTGGTTGTTTGTTTTAGATTATTTTGTGAATTGCAGGATTTATTCGCGTGCACTTTTACTTTGGCCCTCCATGCGGAGGAAAGCTTAATCCGCTTGTTTAAACGAATTGTTATGCCTTTGCTAAAATCATGTGTGTGCGATTGAATTATTTATTGATAAATTTGAATTATTTGTCGGGCTTTGCATTGCATGTAGGGTTAGGGCAACATTACATCTGCCACCTATAGATTTGTCATGCGTCAATTGGTATCAGAGCTAGGTTGCGAGCACTTTTGATATGCAGTTGTAGAGTCTATAGGTCTCGTCATGTCTAGGTATCACCAATATTCCTTTCCTATATTTGGGGAGCCCGAGTCCACTTACACCCGCTCCTACAGAGCCCCTTCAAGGAGATCCTCACGTCACTATGATGATTATTCTCGATCGCGGCACACCACTTCCAGATATCGTGTTGATTCACCGACACAACCCTATTATGCTAAAGACGATCAGTATGATGATTTTCGTCGTTCATATCCATGCACATGAGCGGATCATGTTCATTCTTCAACACGACTCGATTACCTTAATGATGATTATTATGAAAGAGATCTTGAGTGGCAATTTCGTACTGATGCCCCTTCTTTTGACGACTCATCAAGTCTCGAGTCTTTCAGTTATTGGCTCGTAAATATGGAGTGTTATCTCGATCACTTTGAGTTATTCGGCGAGCGGCGCATCAAGTTTGCGAAACTTAGACTTTTAAATCAGACAAGAGCGTATTGGTCTACCATTGAGAGGACCCGCGAGCGAAATCGACTTCATCGCATCACTAGTTGGGTGGATATTAAGCATATATTATGTCATAGGTATGTGCCTTCGTCGTATCGAAGACGCTTGCTCGAGCAATTGTTTTCCCTTCAGCAAGGATCCATGTTTGTCACTGAGTACAGAGATCGTTTTGATGAGTTAGTGGTGAGGAATGATATCCGAGAGGAGCCAGCCATGACGGCAGTGTCATTTCCAATATTAGTATCATCATCATTTACGACGTCGACTAAAGCAGCAGTGCCATCACCAGCACTATCTTCAGCACTGATTTCCTCTATTACAACCTTGATATCTTTAACATCACCTCCTATAGCAGTGGCACCACCTTCAGCATCGTCGTCAGATTCAGCAATATCATCCTCGGTTCCATCGCCAATATCGACTTCAGCGATACCATCTTCAGCTTCCGCAGCAATAGTACGCTCAAGCCCGACCCCCGAGTTCAGGACACCATCAGATCTACGGTGATTCATCTGGCCTTCAGATGAGAGCATGCTCATTTTCATTCATGAAGATGAATGTTTTCAAGACGGGGGGAATTGATGAGGAACATGACACACATAAGACTACAAAATGATCAGAGCCGTCCATGTTGTGTGTATTGATGATCCATGATTTTTAGTTATTTTTTTGTAATTTTTCGATTTAATTTTCGTGTATTTTGAGGGCCGTCATATTGGAGAATCATGACCATCCATGATGCCTCATTAGTCTATAAATAGGCATAAAAGGTTCATTTAGAAGGCATTGAAAGTGAAGTGCAAAGAAGACTCCTTTTGATCACCGATGGCGAAGCCGGAAGTCCTGGTGCGAAGCTTGGTGGTTATCTCTCCCCTCCCCTCACCATCTAGCTGGCCTCCCTCATCCATCAAAGGTCCGGCCAACCGTCCCTCTCCCAACCACCACATCCGACCACCTCCCTCAAGCCACAACTACTCCCATAAAACTCCACCATCACTACCGACTTTCCATCTATTTTTTGGCTTTCCGACGATCGTCGGAAACTACCTCCGGCCACTTCCCTCAAACCACCACTATTCACGCAAAACTTCACCACCGCCACTTAGGGGGCGTTTGGTTCGGCTTATCGCCTGTGGTGCGGTGCAAACGCAACTCATTTTTTGCCATAATTAGCGTTTGGTTCGGCTGAATTTAAGAATCCCGTTTTTGGCTTTCCGTTGTTTCTTATCTACCCCCGACCGCTGAATTATTTCGCGTTCAGCCGCAATCGCAACCCTATTCCTCTTCCCTTCCCGATTCACGCGACTCCGCCCGATTCCTTCTTCCCGATTCTCTTCTCCTCCGCTTACCCTCTTCTCTTCTCCTCCGCTTACCCTCTTCTCTTCCCAATTTCTTCCCAGTGTCGGCGACCGGATCCAGCCATTCCTCCCTGCATCGACCACCGGATCCAGCGACTACGCTCTGCAGCGATTCTCGATCTTCCGATATACCGCCGACGCTCCTCCCTCCAGCGATTATAGAGCTTCCTCCCTGAAGCCGATTCGAGCTTCCTCCCTCCAGCGGTTCTCTTCTCTTCCCGATTCGAGCTTCCCAGCGGCTCTTCATCACGCCGCACATCGCCGACGCTCCATCTTCCCCAATCGGAGATCTACAAGGTAACCTTTGGTGATTTTCCATTTTTTCCGTTCATTTCACAATACCTAGATCCGGCCATAATTTCATATTGCAATGTTCACTAGATTTATGTGTGTGTGTGTATCACTGGATTTGATATGAGATGTTTGTGTTGTGTTGTGTGAGTGTAATTTCTTGTGTGTGTGTGTATATTTTTGTGTATGTGTGTGTGTGTTTAGGCCGCTGCATTTTTTCTGTGTGTGTGTTTGTGTATATATGTGTATATGTGTGTGTGTATGTGTGTGTGTGTATGTGTGTGTGTATGTGTGTGTGTATGTGTGTGTGTATATGTATGTGTGTGTGTGTATATGTGTATGTGTGAGAGTTATATGTGTGTGTGTTTATATGTGTGTTGTGTGTTTATATGTGTGTTTGTGTGTGTTTGTGTGTGTATGTGTTTGTTTGTGTGTATATGAGTTGTGTATGTGTGTGTGTGTGTATGCGTGTGTGTGTGTGTGTGTGTTTATATGTGTGTGTGTGTGTGCTTATATGTGTGTGTGTGTGCTTATATGTGTGTGTGTGTTGCTTATATGTGTGTGTGTGTGTGTGTGTGTGCTTATATGTGTGTGTGTATATGTGTGTGTGTATGTGTTTATATGTGTGTATATATGTGTGTGTGTGTGTGTGTTTATATGTGTATGTGTGTGAGAGTTATATGTGTGTGTGTTTATATGTGTGTTTGTGTGTGTATGTGTTTGTTTGTGTGTATATGGGTTGTGTATGTGTGTGTGTGTTTATATGTGTGTGTGTGTATATGTGTGTGTGTGTGTATGTGTGTGATTGTGTGTGAGAGTTGTATGTGTGTGTGTTGTGTGTGTGTGTGTGAGTTATTTGTTTGTGTGTATATGTGTGTGTGATTGTGTGAGTGAGTTGAATGTGTGTGTGCTTGTATAAATGTGTTTATGTTTATCTTGTTTAGATTTAGATTTAGATCCTGACCATATATTGTTTAGATTTACATTTATAATATTTTTGAATGTTATTTGTATATGTGTGTGTTTGCCTTATAAAGATGGGCAAAAATAAAGATGGTGGTGTTGCCGCAATGTGAGATAATGCCGATGTTCTGCTCTTTTGCGATATTTGCATAAAGGAGATAGAACTCGGGAATCGACCAACGACGCATTTTAATAAGGAGGGGTGGAGTAATATTATGAAGAAATTTGAAGAGTCAACTGAAAAGAAATAAGATAAGGTTCAATTCAAAAATAAATGGGATCATCTGAAAAAGGAATGGAAACTCTGGATGGAGTTGAAACGCGGTGAGACCGGCTTAGGTTAGAATACGTCAAGGAAAACTATTAACGCCTCCGATGAGTGGTGGGATGAGCAATTGAAGGTATTCTTTTTTAAAGTCATTAATTTCGTAAAATAAATTTTTCTTAATTTAGGTTTACTAAAATGTATAATTTTTCAGGTTGTCCCAGCCGCCAAGAAATTCCGGTATTCAGGCATCCATCCAGAGTTAGAGGAGAAACTCACCCTGATATTCAGTGTTGTTGTCGCGACAGGTCATCATTCATGTACCCCCAACACCATCAATGATCCACCAGAGTCTTTTGATGAAAGAGTGATGTCAGATGGTGAACATGTTGACGTTGAGGTCAACAAGGGTCCTGCGTATCATGATGGTACATCCGTACATCAGAAGTTTCCAAAAAAAGAAGGAAATGGAAAAACAAACATGTTAGCTCTGTATTACAAGATTTGGCGGAGTCTTCTAAGACCATCAGCAAATGCATCCAAGAGCCACCACCAAAAGTTTCTTCTGAGTTTAGCATTCAGCGAGCATTAGACAAATTAGCCATGTATCCGGAAGTGGTAGCTGATGAAGACTTCAATGACTTCGCCATTACATATTTTATGGATAAAAGTCATAGAGAGACTTTTATGTGCCTTCCAGATTCCCAGAACGTCAAGTGGTTGCGTAACTGTTTCCTTCGTGGGGGTTAATTGGGAGCCTATGATACTATCTTAGCTGTTCTGTTTTTGGATTTTGTTATTTGTTAGCTTATATTATCTGTTGCTCGTACTCATGGTTGTGTTTATCTCTATTATCTGTTATGCGTGGACTCATGTTGTCTTATCTGTTATGTGTTGTTTATCTCTTTCGTGGATGTGGATATCATTATGCTAGTATTCATGATTGTGTTTATCTCCTTTTGGCATTATCTGTAATTATTCCTCGTGTATATTAATAGGAAATGTCTACCGATGATTCTGAATATTCGACGGAAGAGCAGGAGACTACCAGAAGAAATTATGTTATTGCAAGTCATCAATATGTGGTATCGGCAGTATGTTTGGTATCAGAATATACTGGCCTGTTAACCGGTCCAGTTCCTCGAATAACATCAAAACAAACAGGCGACAAATGGGTTGGCGAGCTTCTTCGTGCGCCTCGAGTTCGATTTCATGACTCTTTTATGATGAGTCAAGAAATTTTTATGGATTTATTACTGTCTCTGGAGGAGAAATGTGGCTTCCAAGGATCTCGGAGAACTGCATCAAGGAAAATCTTAGCATTGACGGTATACATATTGTCACATAATGAATCAATGAGAAAAACGTGCGAGCGATTTCATCATTCAACAGAGACAATTAGCCGATTTTTTTCTCGTGGTCTTCGCGCATTGATGCAGTTATCAAAGGAAGTGATACAACCATCAGATAGAAATTTCAGTGGAACACCACCAGAGATTCTATATGACAGACGTTACATGCCTTTTTTTAGAAATTGCATTGGAGCGATAGATGGGACACATGTTCACGCGAGCGTGCCAGTTGGAAGTCAAGTACAGTACATTGGGAGGCGTGGTAGTCCAACTCAAAATGTCATGGCAGCTTGTGATCTTAATATGTGCTTTACTTTTGTTATGGTTGGTTGGGAAGGATCAGCACACGATAGCCGTATATTCAATTTTGTCCTAAGTGATCCACGTTATAATTTCCCTCATCCACCTCTGAGTAACTATTAAATTTGTTTTATCTATTTATTCCTAAAAATATTTGGGCAACTACATAATAAATATTAATGTGCAGAAAAATATTACTTTGTTGACTCAGGTTATCCACTGCAAAAGGGTTACTTAAAACCTTATCAGGACACGTGATATCATCTACCAGACTTTGCTCGTGGTGGTCGTCGAGCAGAAGGACGTCGGGAGATGTTCAATCATGCACACTCATCGCTTAGAAGTGTGATAAAGCGCTCATTTGGTGTTTGGAAGAAGAAGTGGGCCATACTACGGGACATGCCAAGCTATAGCTTCGACAAACAAGCACGTATAGTGATCGCCACGATGACACTGCATAATTTCATTCGTCGCCACCCTTCGCGTGTAGATATAGATTTCATTGAGTCTGAGCAAAGGGATCCATATCTTGGGATGACCTCTCAAAGGCAGCAAGAAGATTGCTCTGACACTGCGGCTGGTGTAGAGGAGATGATCGCACTGCGTGATATTACAGCAGATCAGGTGTTTGAATGTAGAGCATAGACCTAGAAATGGTCTTGATGAAAAAAAGATTTTCTGCGTTGGGTGTTACGTTGTGTAGAAGATGTTAATGGTTGAAAAATATATGTTATGATTGAAAAAAAAATTATTTGGAAAAAATGTATGAATGAAATTTTATTGTGTTATATTTGAAAAAAAAAATTTATTCAAAACTCCGTTTTGTATCCAAACAACTTTTTGAAAACTCCGTTTTGTAAACTCTGTTTCACTCAAACAGTTTTTTAACAAAACTCTGTTTTCCGGAATCACCACTTTTTCTATCAGCAACAGTTCATCAGCAGCTTTCCATCAGCAACAGCCCAACCAAACAGAGCCTTAATTCCCCTTCATTTTCAATTTTCTGACGATCGTCGGAAACCATCTCCGGTCATCCTTGGTTTGCCACCATTCTCCAACCACCATCCTCATTCCCTAGCCAACTCGGCACTACCTCACTATATCATTCTCCATTTCCTAAAATTTAGGCTCATCTCTCCTAAGATCACTCACAGCCTCTCATTCCCCACTATTCCTTTCATTCTCTCCTCCACTCACTCAAGATCACTGCCCCCACATCCCAATTTTGGTCCCACTCAAGCTCATGCAGCCGGCCACCCTGACAGGAGCCTGAATTCAGTCCAGAAATACAATCTGGACTGAAAATTGTTGCTGGAGTTTATTCCACAGCCATTGAAGTGCCACTTCCTCCTGCCTGAAATCATCCAGGAGGCCTTTCCCTGCCTTCCAGCCATATCCTCCAGCCTCCAGAACCTGTCGGGTTCTCAATCCCTGCTCTATTCAAGTCCCTGGCACTCAGAATGCTGAATTCCAGTTCTTGGAATTTCAGTCCAGGACCCTGAAATCCCATTCCAGACCTCAATTAGTCCATTACATCCCTCCAAATCCTGTCCAAAAGTTCAAATTCAGTCCACAGTGGCTTCTCCGGTCACCGACTTCTCATTAGACATTCACCGAGCCTTTTATCTCGTGATTATTGTGACTTTATAGCATAGTTGTTACTTCTTTTGTGTTGAATTTTGTGTGAATTCAATTTTTTGGAAAATATTAGTTTGTAAACGTTGTGCCAATATTATCCCGTGACTTGAATAGTTTTGTTTGCTCAAGTATTTGTTTTCTAGAGCTCTTGCATATATATTACAATATTTGTCACCATAATAAGGCATCTACTTGAACGTGATTATTGTGTCATATTATTTATTATTTCAATTGTTTCAAGTGATAGGGAAAAGAATCAATGCATAATTTTCATATAACCACAGAGATATATACATGTACAAGGGAGAGAGGGTACCCACAACACCCAGGTGAGCCTAAGCTAACTCTACCGTACAGAGTGTACACTATATCTAACACCCCCCACAAACTCACGGGGGATCATACACCGTAGATAAGCATGTTGGATCCTCGTTGCGGTTTATTCATCAAATCTGCAATCTGTTGCTCGGAGGGAACAAAGGAAGGAGCAAGAGTGTCACGACCATAGTGCTCACTGAGGAAGAAGGAATCTACCCCGATATGCTTGGAGAGTGAGTGTTTCACCGGGTTTAGAGTAATCTGAATGACACTGGTATTACCACAATAGAGTGGAGTGAGATCTGGAGAAAAGACACAAATGTCCTCAAGAAGCCAACGAAGCCAAATAATATCCTAGGTGGTGGCGGTCATGGCCCGAAGCTCAACCTCTGTGCTGGAACGAAACGCCAGTCTGTTTCTTGGACTTCCAAGCAATTAGTGAAGAACCTAAGAACAAACAGAAACCAGTGACAGAACGACGGTCAACAGGATCACTAACCCAGGTAGCATCTGAGTAAACACAAAGTTATAGGAAACTGTCGCTGGAGAAGACAAGACCACGAGAAGACATCGTCTGAAGATAACGCAAGAGCCGCAGCAGGTGACCGTAATGCACAGAGGTGGGCGCGCTAACAAACTGACTCAACACATGAATAGCGTTAGCAATGTCGGGCCGAGTAATGGTGAGGTAGACGACTCCCAACAAGGTGGTGGTAATGAGTAGAATAAGAGAGCGGAACATCATCATCCGGACGTAGTTGAAGGTGAAGCTCTATAGGGGTGTCCACTGTACAAGAGTCAGAGAAAGTACCTCGAGCTAGGAGATCATGTAGCGCTGCCGAGAGTTGAAAACTGCGGTCTGTAGAGCTGTCATAAAGGCCCAAAAAATAGTTCAATTGTACAAGGTCAGCCATCTGAAACTGCTGCTAAAGGTGATATTTGACGAAAGCCACATGAGAATGGGTCATCGCCAGTAATGATCATATCGTCCACATAAAGTAACAAAAGAGTCTGACCACGAAAGGAGTGCACTGGCTGGAAACTGACTGTTGTAATGGCGTTACGGGTCTTCATATGATTTCGGAGGAGAGGCCGGCGGTGGTGGAGGATACCGTGGAGCCGGAACCACGGTTGCCTAAGCGGGGTTGCTTGTTGGAGGAGAGCCACCAAGATCTCACACAAGGGAATAAGACTAGAACTTTATTCATTCCTGTCAATACAAGACACGTCGGGTCCCTATAAATAGGACTTACAATCGACACCAGAAAAAAAAGAATTATAAAGGAAATAAAATAACGCTAAAGGAAATACGACAGACTTGGACACAACGACGTAATAGGAATGCGACATAAAAGCAAATATAAAAACGATCATAATATCGACCCATAACATCTCTCCCGCCTTGCAAAACAAGCTTGTCCTCAAGCTCGAGGGAGATCCACGACTTCTCGCGCTATCCGACACCAGCCTCATCAGCGTCCTCGACTTGCAGATAGAAAAGCCGTTTGCGCTTGTGACCGCGTTTGTAAGGCTCGTCACAGTTGAAACATAAGCCCTTAGTGCACTGTTCGATCATCTCGTCCAAAGATAGTTTGCGGGCTGGTGGGGATGGATATCCCTCGACTGTCCTGGTCGAATGCCCGAGTTGGTGGGTAAATAGTTCTCATGTGCCAGTTGGAGGCGTCGGTCATATAGTCTGGCCAGACTCATAACAGTCACTAAGTCCGGAGGAGCCACGAATTCAACATCAATTCGCAGGCGTTAACGAAGTCCGGCGGTGAAGATGTTGAACTGCATCTCCGGGGGAAGTGTGACATGTGTCAGAAGAAGTTGAAACTGGTCCAGATATTCGTCCACTGAGCTCATCTGGTGAAGTGTTGTGAGGGCGCCGAGGGGGTTGTTGCGGATTGGAGGGTCGAAGCGCATGTTGCAAAATCGGTTGAACTCGTCTCATGTCAGGCCCGGCTAATCCGTGAGGAGACGATTGGACCAAAACAAAGCCGAGTCGAGAAGGTGGAAAGAGGCCAATGGAAGTCGTTCGACCGCCGGAGTTTGCAGATGACCAAAGAATTGTTCACACCTAGTGAGTTAGCCCAAGGGATTTGTTTTCCCATCGTAGGTGGGAAATTCCAACCGGTTATAGCGCGGTGGAAAAGCGACGTCAGGGCGTAAGAGGATCTGCGGTGGTTGCTCATGAGGAAAGAGCGGCAGTGGCGGCACTTGACTGCTACTGACGTGATCCGTTGGTGGGGTGGTAACCACTGGCGGAGCTGTTGTTAGTTCATTAAGCTTGGTGGTGAGGGTTGTCATGTCGTTCTGATGGCGTGCGTTGGCGTCCCGAAAGCGTGCTTCTACGTTCTGTAGGCGTGCATCCATGGCGGATATAACTGCGTGTAGCTGGTGCATCGCTTCGAAGAAGTCGGTCGAGTCTCCCATATTGTGGATGGAGGTGGCTCAGGATACGAAGCGGGTGACTGGGTGCCTGGAGTCATCAGAGGCGTCTGAAATTGTGTTGTCGTGAGTACCGCGTTGTCTCCCAATAATGGTGTCCCAAATTAGTCCAGAATTAATAAGCAATGTTTTTTTGGTAGAGAAACGGATTGATAAAAAGCAATTGTGGGTTGGGGGCTGGTTTTGGAATTTTGCAATTTCCAGCGGCCGGCCAAAATAGGTCGGAATTTAATTCCTATGGTGGGTCCACACGTGAATGGACGCTCAATCTAGAAGGCGCGCCTCTTTCCAAAAATGAAGCAGAGATGGTGATTAACTCGTCTCGCGTACAGACGGCGGAATGGACGTCGTTGTCGACGTGGATTCGTCGAGGATGCGGGCCTGGACGGGACGGGGTTGTCGCCTCAGTTTTGGACGGTGAATAGTGCGAGGAAGCCTGTCCTTGGCACCGAAGGAGCGCTCGGCGGGTGATGGAGACGATCCCGCTGGAGGCGCGGGATCAATTCTAGCGGCGGGCACCGTGGAAGCAGCGACTGCGTCTGTGCAGCTTGAACCTGCATCCTGGATACTTGGGTGTTGGGGCGTGTTGGAGGGAGCAGATAGGGGTCGTAGATGGCTGCGTCGATTGTTGGGGGAAAATCTTCCAGAGGGGCTAGCATCGGTTGGAAAGGATGGAGCAGCCGATGGAATAAGGTCCATCCCCTTAAATTCGCTCATAACCGTGGATGGTGATGTTTGGTGGAAGGATCGAATGGGCTCTGATAACAAGTTATTACAGGTCTTCAGATGTTGCCGGAGGAGAGGTCGGCGGTGGAGAAGATGGCGGTGGTGGAGGATACCGTGGAGTCGGAATAGCGACTGCCTAAGCGGGGTTGTTCGTTGGAGGAGAGAGCCACCAAGATCTCACACAAAGGAATAAGACTAGAACTTTATTCATTCCTGTCAATACAAGACACACCGGGTCCCGATAAATAGGACTTACAATCGACAACAGAAAAGAAAGAATTATAAAGGAAAAAAAATAACGCCAAAAGAAATAAGACAGACTTGGACACAATGACGAAATAGGAATACGACATAAAAGCAAATAAAAAAAATGACCATAATCGACCCATAAAGAATGCCTGAGTTGAAACGTGCAAACCACGTGCGGGGCGCCTACTTGAGCCCATAAAGGGCTCGTCTCAAACGGCAAATAGGGTCTGTATGAGAGGATAGACCAGGAGGGGAAGCAAGTATACCTCCGGTTGAAGATCACCACAAAGAAAGACATTCTTCACGCCAAGCTGAGACAAAGACCAGTGGTGAACAGCTGCAACTGCAATAAAGGTCTGAACCGCCGTCATATGAGCGACTGGAGCAAAGGTCTCGTTATAATCTCTCCCCTGCTCCTGCTGAAAATCACGAGCAACTAGTCGACCCTTGTACCTCTCTACAGATCCATTGGAGCGATTCTTGACCTTGAAGACCCACTTGCAAGTAATCGAAACAGCACCAAGTGCAAGAGGAATAAGGTCACATGTATGAGTGTGCTCAAGTGCCTCCAACTCAGCAAACATAGCAACCTACCACTCAGGTATCTGGGCAACCTTACGGTAGGAAGTCGGCTCTGGAGTACTGCAAGCAATAGCAGGAAGGGCAGGTAGGTCCAGCGGTAGTGTGGCGAGGCTAAAGCGGTCGGGAGAACGCTGCTCACGAGGTAGGTTGCGACACACAGGAGGATCGTCCACAGAACACTCGCTGGAGGAGGTAGGCACAGAGTCTGGGGGGGGAACGGGAGAAGGAGGACGAGTGTAGTGATATGAAAGGGGTACGACAAGCATGTCAGAGGGAGAAGTGAGAGTCGAAGAGGAGTGAGAAGGTGAGCTTGGAGAAATCGGAGAGGGCGTAGACGACAACAAGGGGAGAGGGGGTGAACATACAGGTGGAGAGGAGGAGACATGCGGTGGGGGTATAGGAAGGGCGAGAAACTGCACATCAGAGGGGGTCACAAATGAGTGTGAGGTCGAGGGGGCATAGGACATAAAGAAAGGGTGAGACTCATCAAAGGTGAAATCACGTGAGATACGAAGTCGACATGCAATAGGATCATAACATCGATAGCCTTTGTGCTTAGTACTGTATCCAAGAAAGACACAAGATACAGATTGAGCAGAGAGCTTGGTACGCTCACATGGAGGGAGAAGAACATAACACTGATAGCCAAAAACGTGCAGATAAGTATAGCGTGGGGGTCGAGAGTACAGACACTTACCAGGACATTGATCCTGAAAAAAAGTGGAGGGATATAGGTTAATAAGATAAACAGTAGTGGAGACATCCTCAGCCCAAAAATGAGGAGGAAAGTGGGAGGAGATGAGAAGAGTGCAGGCTGTCTCAATGATGTGGTGATGCTTCCTTTCAGCGGTGTCATTCTGAGTGTGGGCACCAGGGCAAGTAAGCTGGGGAGAGTGTCATGGGAAGTTAGCAGATCGCGAAAAGCATGAGAAAGGTACTCCTCCCCAGAGTCGGAACGGAAGTTGCTGAGCTGTGCAGCAGCAAAGTTCTTGAATATGAGAAAGAGCTTTAAGTAAGCAGTTACGTATGGAGGTAGAGAACTGAGTGGGCACCATAGTGGAAAAAATAACATAAATTTGAAAAAACTCAAAACGAGAGTTTATAAAATAAATTCAGCAATAACGAGAGTAATCATCAACAAATATAACATAGTACTGATGTCCTCCCTTTGATACAAAAAGTGTGGGAGCCCAAACATCTGAATGAACTAAATCAAAAGGACGTTGAGACCTGAACTCACTAAACTGATAGAGGAGTTGTAGCTGTTTACCAAGCTTACAACCCGTACAAGAGTGAGACCTACCAACAGAGACACGATCAAGGAGACCAGTACTGATGAGGGACGAAAGACGCGAACTATTGAGATGACCAAGATGATGATGTCACTAAGAGAATCTCACGAAAGTAAGACAAAAGGAGGCGGTCGCTGGGGACGATGGAGTGGAAGAAAGATGAAGACGATCAAGAACGTATACCCCGCTATGGCGACGGCCAACTCTAAGGAGTGTCCCTATCAGACGATCCTGTATACGACAAGCGAACTCATCAAAAATAACAAGACAACCATGAGACGTGAGTTTACTGGTGGATATAAGGTTCATGAATAACTTGGGTATGTACGTCACATCAGGAATATGAAAATGGGTGGTATGTAGGAGGTCACGGCTGGTGCAGGGTAGAATAGTGTCATCTGCTACCATAACACTAAGGGAAGACGAGACAGACTGACAGGACAAGAGGTGGGTAGCATCATGGTTCATGTGAAAAGAAGCTCCAGAGTCAAGCAACAAGTCGGATGAGGAGATACCTGCAGGGGCAGAGGCAGTCGGCGGAGAGGCAGAGACACCAGAAGCATCCAGGAAGAGCACAGAGGCAGAGAAGAGATGCAGTGAAACGTGAGATAACTGCTGGGAAATCTGCTAGGCAAGCTCAGAAACAGAGAGTGATTGTGTCATAGCAGAGAAATGAGCTGGAGGAGCACCAGGAGCACGTTGATGACAAGATTGTTGAGCCCTCTGAAGCTTGATACACTCAGATTTGATGTGGCCAAGGCAATGACAGTAGTGACAGCGGACGGACTGGCGACGAGGAGCACCAGACTGAGCAGTAGAGAGCACTGAAGGACAAAGAACAGGCTGCACTGATGCACTATAATCCGGTGAAGGCAGCAAAGGAGTACTCACAAGAGAGGACTGTGGTGGAAACTCGGGAGCAGCAAGAACAACATGAGTTAGCACACCAGAAGGCGTAGCAGTGTTCAAGGAGTGGAGACGAGTCTCTTTAGCGATTACCAAAGCCAACGGATCGCCGAGAGTAGGTGGAGGATCCCGGTGCAGAAGCCGGGCATGAACAGGCCCGAACTCGGGGCGTAAGCGCATAAGAAACTCATACATGCGTTGAAAGTCGAGATCCCGAGTTGTGGCAACACACTGAGGGAAAGTAATGCAGGGGAAAAGAGTCATCTCATCGCACTGATGCCAAAGGTCCAGGAGCTCATCAAAGAAGGTCTGGACAGACCGATCACGCTGGTAGGAGGCGCCAAGAGTCTGGAACAAAGAGTAGCGCAAAGCCTGACTAGAAGGCAGGTAGAGACGACGCAGGTTATCCCACATCGCCTTGGCCGTAGGTAGCTGGTAGACGGTTATGCAAATGGGGAGCTCGCAAGACTGACAGATGACAGCTATCGCACGAGAGTCGTCCGAGCGCCACTTCGCCATGTCAGAGCGCTGGACGGAAGCGGCAATTCTAACAGTGGAAGAATCATCCACATAAGGGGCTACAAGTGGAGGCAAAGAAGCCTCAAAGCCATCGATATGGCCCCATAGATCTAGAACAAAAAGGATCACGCCGATGGTGGCGGACCATGGCTTGTAGTTTCGTCCATTGAGAATGACATCCGCGTTCTGGAGAAAGGCAGGGGAGTAAGACGAGGCCATCAAAGCTGCAGGAGTAGACGGAAAAGGAGTTTTGGCGACTATAAAAGGCAGCGGAGGAGACAGCCAGGGTTATACGACGAAAGCAGCAGGCTGCAGCACAGAAGGAAAAAAAACGCCAATTGGAAGGAGTGCGATGCGGAGCCAGCGAAGTCAATCGGCGCAAGCGAAAGCAGCATAGGGGGCCGGAAGCGGGTCTGGACTTGGCGGGCGCCGGCGGTAAGGCGGTCCGGAGTACTCGCGAAAGACGGGACTAGGTTGGTGTCGGCTCACGAAAACAGCGACTGGACTGGGGAAGTCGTGGTATCAGGGAAGAAGAAAAGCGATTGGACGGCGGAGAAGAAACGACGGGACTGGCGGGTCGCGAGAGAAGAAATAGCGACGGGAGCGGCAACGCGACGAGGCGCACGATGGGAGTGAGCGTCGGGACGCGCGACGGAACTTGGCGGGTCGCGTTGCGCGGCAAGAAGAAATCGTGATGGCAGATGCGCTTTCAAGATCGAAACAGCTAGGGTTTTCTTCGCTCTGACACCATGATAGGGAAAATAATCAATGCATAACATTTATATAACCACGGAGATATATATATATACATGTACAGGAGTGTACACTATATCTAACAACAAGCATAATCACTGGATTCGTGTCTAATTCATTCAAGCATTCATAGAGTCGGCATATAAACTTTTGGCACATCCTACCTGTGTCATTTCCATTAAATGGGTTTAAATTTAGTTTATGCCAGTAATTATTTTATGTATGAGTCTTTAGTTGAATATCATATTGCATATGTAAATCAGCTCACTCCTCTTAGGGAGTGACAAACAATTTCTCCCAAAAACTAGAGAAATAACACTAGGAAAATAAGAGCCTCTTCAAGGGGTGAAGTGTTATATCCTCGCGGCCTCTAATGAGTTAAATGGTTCTGATGCAGGGCGAATCTATAGGCGGCGGGAAATCTGCGACCTAACCCTACATATTATGCAAATGTTCGACGGTTAGATCATAATTGAATAATAAATACAACATCCCACGCAGACAATTCCACGGCAAGGCTAAATAAATTAATTAAGCGGAACAGGCTTAGGCATTCCTCCGCGTGGAGGGCCAAAGCACGAGCGCGCGACGAAAAAATTCTTCCTGCAGTTAGAGATTAGTACAGGAGCAAATAACTATAATAAACTGAAATACCAAACAAACATGTAATAATCACACTGTATTCATGTCTTACAACCAAATACCAATACAAATACACCACACAAATATTAGGGCTACTGCCAATAAAAGAGATCTGAACGTTGGAGGGCATGGAGAAGGGTTCCGGTGATGGGAAGGCCGGGACGGGTAAGGGAAATGGCTGGTTGGTGTTGCGAGGCCTGGATCGGGGGATGGGGGGCTAGATCTGGGCTGGATTGCCAGGATCAGAGCATATCCGACAGTGGGTGGTTGTTTGGAGGTGGTTTCGCGTGATGGGGGAGTGAGGGCAGCAAAAGGAAAGGGCGGGGTGGCTGGACCTGGGATGGAATGCCCAGATCTAAACTAATTTGGAGCTGAAAACAGCCAGGCGGCTGTTGGACGGAGATAGAGAGGGTGTGGATGGGATGGGGTTGGGCAGAGGGAGGGCAACGGCTCACTGGTGGGCGGTTGAAGGGCGGAGGGGGATGGGCAGCCTACTGGTAGGCGGCAGGAGGGGTGGAGGCAGCTGGACAGGTGGCTGGAGGGGGTCCGGCGGCTATGGAAGGCTACAGCAATGGGGAAAAAACCATATGTAATGAACAGTAAATGATATAAATGAACAGTGCGGTGAACAGCAAAACGGACGGCTATTTTGTGGGTTATAGGGCTGCAGATGAGGGTTTCGGAGGAGAACGGTGGCTGGACAGCAAAGGGAAAAACAGGGAGGAGGGAGGAAAATAACAAGGGATACACACTTACCCAAGGAGTGTCACCAAGGGGGCTCCACGGAGTCGACACTGCGGAGGAGATCACCGGAATGAAGGAAGAAGACTCTCCAAACATTCAACAATGGGAAATGACGGCAGCCCTAAACCATCTATTTATAAGAAATAAAAATTAGGGCACCCGAAATCAACGGCTATGATTGTCCGTTGGTCTTGGGGCCAAAACTGCATGAAATAAAATCCGAAAAGTACAAAGCTATATATGAAATCGATTCGCAACGCGAATCCGGACGCATCCACGGAGTCGGATCGTCGATCCAGGCACGCGATTTATGGTAAGTCTCCAAATCAGCCCCGAATGGGCCCGAAGCTCGTCCTCGTCTCTGCTCTGCATCACTCTCCCCGGATTGAAAGAATTTATCTCCCGATGAATAAGGATCAGAATTCTCTCGCTGCATGCCAGGTAAAGCTCGAAGAAGTCCACCAGAGGTCGCCCAAGTGTCGTCGCTGGAAAAGAGTCCTCGCCAATCAACTCCTCCGGACTGAAAAGCTTCCATCTCCAATGAATGGAGACGATTGTACTGAAGTCGAAGTCCAGGGCGAGTCGATCAAGCTCCGTTGGTAGCATCCAGGTGTCGTCAATGAAGGGTCGTCCGCGCCAGCAAACCGGGTAACGGCACACAAGATCGTTTGTAGAGGGGACAGACTCATGCGTAAAGATCTCAGTGATAATCTCATCTCTCAACACAGTAACAGAAGGATCCGGTGGGATCTGAGATGTCAATGGTGTAACCGTTGGGGACTGGATCCCGGGTAAGTTGGGGTCAGAAATGGGCTGAGCACGGAGCAATGAATGTGGTGACAAGGGCTCGGGGGTGGACTGAGTGGTGGGTGGTAAAAACGGTGGTAAAGGCTCGGGAGGGACACCAAGATATGGGCCTGAATACTCGTGAGGTGCGAAGTATGGCATCAGGTCCTGGACATTGAACACAATATGGGTACTCATGCTCGCGGGGATGTCCAGCTCATAAGCATTTATCCCGATGCGTCTCAGGACTGAGTAGGGACCCATTCGCCTAACGCTCAAGCGTTTAGCAAGCCTCGCACGGGGCCTTACAACACAGATTCTTACCATCACCTGCTCGCCTTCATGAAGTACCTGCACTTTCCAATGAACATCCGTATGTGATTTACAAGATTTATTACCAATATGGATTATTCGTCGGACTGACTCATGACACACATGCAAACGATGAACAGACAACACAACAGACTCATGCAAAAGATGACGAAACGACTCAACAGACTCATGCAAATGATGCAAATTAAACATGACTGACACAACGTACCTGCTACAGGAAAGTCTAATAATGATCGGGACGTCTCTAAAATATGGTGGCCTATCAGGGGGCTCTCTCGGTGGAGTGTATAAAAACTCATCTCGTATGTGACGAGTGCTCCGATGATCGTGAGAGACAACTATACTCAAATACGAGCTCGTAAAGAGTCGAATGTCTCTCAGGAAACGTGACACATCAAGGGGCTCACCAGGAGGTGTGTACGAGAAGTCATCGCGAATGAGGCAACCACCTGAATGAAGATCGTGCACACTGACTAGAAGACGTGACTCTCGAATGTGTTGAGTGTCCCCGACAAGGAAGAACTCATCGGGTGAGTCAGCGGGTGGCGTGTCCCAAAATTTATCGAGGGTGCGATGTGTCATAAGATAGGCCCTCAAAATATGTCTATGCTCAAGTGTACTCAAAGAAGACCCTACATACGTTATGCTCCACGCAAGATCAATTCTCTGGGACAAGGCTATAGATGATAGCGAAAGAGACGCCAATAACTCAAAGCTCATAAACGAGCGTCTCACCCGAATCGTATCCTCACCAAGATGTGGCGGCTCATCAGGAGGCTCAACAGGGGGGGTCATCGTAAAACTCATCACTAGGGTCATGATCCTCCATGTGAGTATCATCGTAAGGGGTTGTGTCCTCGTGAATGGGTGACATAGTCACTGCGAGATCAATATCAAGCTCTGGGCTCTCGATCGTGATTTGACTTAGGGCAATGACAACGGGAGAGCAACATAGACATACACTCAAGAATGGGTCTGTGGGTGTAGTGTCAAGAATTGGGTCTACGGTGAGGGTGTTAACTAACCCGGTGCATGGCATAAGAAGAGGTGTGGGTGAGGGACACAATACTGCAGACTCAATAGGTCGCTCAGGCTCACTCTCAATCGGGGTCGCAGGAGACGGGTCAGAGACAAGAGATAAATCACTCACTGGGCTAAGCACCTCACTGGGGTGAAAGCAATCCGCCTTTTGTATCACTTCTGTCGTGGCTGACAGGATAGTGGTAGGCGTCATGGTGACCTCAACATGGGAGGGACTCGTACTGCGGAGGTCAGGGTGAGAATCCCATTGGACAGCTTTTGCGGATCTCAATGACTGTTCATAACGAAGGGAGAGCTGATATGTCTGCTCGAGGGACTCCGAGCTATGATAAACTACCTTAGTATGAATGTCAGATCGAAGTCCAGACTGAAATCTGGTAGTGGCCATTGTTGGGTCCTCTCGGAGATCGCTCCACACAACTAACTCATCAAAGCGATCCATGTACTCAGTGACAGACACGGATCCTTGCTGGAGGGAAAATAATTGGTCGAGCAAGCGACTCTGATATGACGAAGACAGATATCTCTGACACAATATACGCTTCATGTCCGCCCAACTAGTGATGCGACGAAGACGGTCTCGCTCGCGGGTCTTCTCAACGCTAGCCCAATAAGCCCTCGCCTGATCTAAAAGTCTAAGTTTCGCAAACTTGACGCGACGCTCACCGAATAACTCAAAATGATCTAAATAATACTCCATATCCACGAGCCAATAGCTGAAAGACTCGGGACTCGATGAGTCGTCAAAGGAAGGGGAAGCAGTATGAAACTGACTCTCAAGATCTCTCTCGGAACGACTATCCTCATAATAATCATTCCTAAGGTAACCGAGTTGTGTCGAAGGATCAACACGATCTGCTCGCGTGTACGGATAAGCACGACGAAAATTATCATACTGATCGTCTCTAGCATAGTGGGGTCGTGTCGGTGGGTCAACACGATCTATGAAAGTGGTGCACTGCGATCGAGAATGATCGTCGTAATAATGTGAGGATCTCCCTGACAGGGCTCTGTGAGAGCGGGTGCAAGTGGACTCGAGACCTTCAAAGTGAGGTGGGTACAAGAAGTGATACCTAGACATAATGAAAAACCTATAGAATCTACGACTGCGTATCGAAAAGTGCACGCAACCTGGTTGCGCACAACCTCCCTCTGATACCAATTGACGCAGGGCGAATCTATAGGCGGCAGGAAATCTGCGACCTAACCCTACATGCTATGCAAATGTCCGACGGTTAGATCACAATTGGATAATAAATACAACATCTCACGCAGACAATTCCACAGCAAGGCTAAATAAATTATTAAGCGGAACAGACTTAGGCATTCCTCCGCATGGAGGGCCAAAGCACGAGCGCGCGACGAATAAATTCTTCCTGCAGTTAGAGATTAGTACAGGAGCAAATAACTATAATAAACTGAAATACCAAACAAACATGTAATAATCACACTGTATTCATGTCTTACAACCAAATACCAATACAAATACACCACACAAATATTAGGGCTACTGTCAATAAAAGAGATATGAACGTTGGAGGGCTTGGAGAAGGGTTCCGATGATGGGGAAGCCGGGACGGGTAAGGGGGATGGCTGGTTGGTGTTGTGAGGCCTGGATCGGGGGATGGGGGGGCTGGATCTGGGCTGGATTGCCCGGATCAGAGCAGATCTGACAGTGGGTGGCTGTTTGGAGGTGGTTCCGCGTGATGGGGGAGTGAGGGCAGCAAAAGGAAAGGGCGGGGTGGCTGGATCTGGGCTGGAATGCCCAGATCTAGACTGATTTGGGGCTGAAAATAGCCAGCCGGCTGTTGGACGGAGATAGAGAGGGTGTGGGTGGGATGGGGTTGGGCAGAGGGAGGGCAACGGCTCCCTGGTGGGCAGTTGGAGGGGTGGAGGGGGCTGGGCAGCCTGCTGGTAGGCGGCAGGAGGGGTGGAGGCGGCTGGAGGGTCTCCGGCGGCTCTGGAAGTCTACATCAATGGGGAAAAAACCATATGCAATGAACAGTAAATGATATAAATGAACAGTGTCGTGAACAGAAACTGTGCTTTTTGAACAGCAAAACGGCCAGCTATTTTGTGGGTTGTAGGGCTGCGGATGAGGGCTTCGGAGGAGAACGATGGCTGGACAGCAAAGGGAAAAACAGGGAGGGAGGAAAATAACAAGGGATACACACTTACCCAAGGAGTCGTCACCAAGGGGGCTCCACGGAGTCGGCACCGCGGAGGAGATCACCGGAATGAAGGAAGAAGACTCTCCAAACATTCAGCAATGGTAAATGACGACAGCCTAAACCATCTATTTATAAGAAATAAAAATTAGGGCACTCAGAATCAACGGCTATGATTGGTCGTTGGTCTCGGGGCCAAAACTGCATGAAATAAAATCCGAAAAGTACAAAGCTATATATGAAATCGATTCACAACGCGAATCCGGACGCATCCACAGAGTCGGATCGTCGATCCGGGCACGCGATATATGGTAAGTCTCCAAATCAGCCCCAAATGGGCCCGAAGCTCGTCCTCGTCTCTGCTCCGCATCAGGTTCAAATACTAAAGGAGAAATTAAAAGATGAATAATGTTCCAACAAAACCAAGTTGCTAGAAAAAGTTCAGAAAGGAAGTGAAGTTGTTTAGTAGTTCAAAAAAGTTTTAAAAAAACACTGCTTTAAGAATATAGCCTTACTTTTACCATCATATCTTTCACACCTTCCCCGACTTGGTTAAGCCTGTTTTCCACATCATCAACTGAATTATGTGAAATGGCATTGCCGGAATTAGTTTCCCTTTCCCCGACCAACATCTTCAGGTTGTGTTCAGTGGATAAATCATTAACCTTCTGATGGGCAGCTTCAGATGATCCAATTAAAACATCATTTACTTTCCTCTTCTTATTAATCACCATATTCATATTTTGCTTCAAAGCAGGAGAATCATGCTCCTTGGCCCCTCCTTTAACAGTTGGTAAAACTTCTTTAGTCAAAGAATTAATAGCTGCATTTTGAGATTTCTCTCCATTCTTACTAATAACTCCATTTTTTATGCTGCTTTTACTGCTACAATTGTTACTCATTTTTCCATGTTTCTGACCAGAATCATCGCTAATTTTATTATTTTCAATGGGAATTCTTTCGGATCTTTTCTTATCTACATCAGCAGTCATTCTCGATCTTTTCTTATCAACATCAGCAGTCATCCTCGAGTTAGGATGAGAAGCACTGTGAAAAGTTCTGTGCAGACATAACACATCAAATGGGAAAAAAGTTTGGAACAAAGTGTTTATTCTATAGAAGAGCTCATATTTAAAAATACGATTTAGTTAAAGCTGAAGGAGTTCTAACCTGGACAAACAATCTGATAAAATGTTAATGTATGGCAACAAACTGTAGTACTGGATGACTGGTGTGATTTCGGGTGCACCATTGATCTTCACAATGGGTCCTTGCAAGCTGTAGAGATGCAAATGAACTGAAGTGGTTAGGCAACCTTGAGTTGAATCAAAACAACAATAAGGGTCTGTTTGGGGCGGCAATAATGCTCATGAACGCAAATGAACTGTTGTTCATGAACGCATGACCTCAACCCTGGAACAATGTCCGTGTTTTGGTTCAAAATAAGATTTTTCTGCAGCGGCGTCGCAACCGCTACCGTGTCAAACATAAATTTTATAAATGTGACAATTTTGTCCAAACGCACCGGAGCAAAAAAAAACTCCAGCCCACACAAACCCTTAAGTCCTTGGTACGCACACATATTTAGGCTCTATTTGTTTGGGCGTTTCGCTGCTCCGTTTTGGGCAAACGCCGCCGGAAGGAGGGTAAACAAATGAACCTCCGGCGGCGTTTGCTCCGTTTCCACCCGCCCGCCTTGAGAAACTCCCCAAAAAGTTCCGTTTGGAGCAGCCACCTCCCCCCTCCGGTTCGAACACTCCGTTTCCATCCGCCGGATCGACCCGCCACCGCCGAACCAAATGGAGCCTTAGCCAATAATGATAATAACACCTACAATCTAGGCTTTGTTTTGATGAAATCAACTAAATAACTTTGCTCATATTGATATAGTTTCAAGAGTATAGAATCACATTTTGGGTGAGACACAAAAGAAAACACACTTCATATGAACAAACCTTTGCATCACTGTCTTGACAAGAATTTGGTTACCGATGGGCTCTGTGTAGCTCATTATATATAACCGACTGCTTGACTTCAAGTGACTCAGGGAATATGATAAATGACTTCCCAAAATGCTTAACTTTGAGCGACTGATCCCTGTGAGAAAATCAAAAGAAAGGTCACGCCAGACAACAAAAATACAAAATACAAGAACACTCAATCAACTGCCTCAACACAAGGAGTGAGATGTATTTGGCTATGAAGCAAAAAAGTTAGCTGGTTATAAAGTAGATAAAGAACGATGGACTGTCAATTTTCGGAAATTTTACATCTATTATTATTATTTATAAGAGAAGTCCTCTCTAGTGTAACATTGGTGCTTCCCTTTTTGCCACTTCTTTTTTTTACCATTTTTACACCTTTACAGAGAGGGGGACAGAGAAGTAGAGGGGTGAGGGAAAGAAAAAAGTGCATAGGGACCATATGCACGTGTCCTAGTGTTCCTAAAAAAAACTGACAGTATTATTTATAGCTGCCTATTGTGTTGTCATTGGATTTTGTCTCCCTCGCAGCCTGCTAAAGTGCTAAGCTGCCGGTGAAAGCCGGAGTCACACTCATTGCATCTTACCATGTCGTTGTTGTGCTTCCTGGGAAGCCTTTGGTTTCCACTAACAGTGCTGGTATCGGCCCTACTACCCCGTATTCTATCCAGATGCGAAGAACTGTCAAATCCAAAAGAAAGCTTGCTGCCAATGGAGGGGGAAGATTCAGAAAAGTTCTAGTAATGTTGCTAAGGTTTCGAAAAGGGATTATAAATGGCTAATTTAAGTCTACAACTTCAGACACCGCTATTTAAGAGAAATACAAGGCACATACAATTGAGATCCAAGTGTAGAAATCGGATTCTCAATGTCTCATCCTATTCTCTTCCTAATCCCTCGTAAGAATAAATTATCTCTATCAACTAAAATGTTATCATTTTTTAAAACTCACATTGAAGTGTAATTGAACTTGAGAGGATAAGAAAGACTCACAATCAAGTTGACTGAAATCAAATTCATGACCTGAACATTACAATTTTGAATTTCCATATAATTCCAGTTTTATCTACTCATGAGCTAAGGAAAAAACTGTTTTGAGGCATTATCACTAGTTAATGGGACTGAAAAATGACAAGTGAGCCACATAAAGCACTCCATCTAGTTGGAATAGATCTAATGATGGTAATGAGTTGCATAAAGCAAACTTACCCAAGATTTATAAGAAGGAAAGTTAATCAGTCAACTTCTTATATTAATTCATAAATAATAAGAGGGAAGACACTCTCTTCATGTTCTTCTCTAACTTATTCAGGATATAAATCTAAATCTCAGAAAACAAGTTCTCTTGCGATCAAGCAAATTGTAAATTTGAAAATAATACCAAGTACATGAAAATATACTAAACTGAAATCCTCAGACCATCACCTATTGGTCCTTGATTTTCTCGCTATATTATTTGTTTGGGGGGAAGAAAAGTGCCTAGAAACATGTGAAAATTGAAGGAGATGACTTGCAACATACCCATTTCTTTTTCAACAACAGAAAATGCAACCTCCTGGAGGATGTCTTCAATACAATTAATCTTGTCATGAGAAGAACCATTTGCATTTGTTTTGCTTTGCAATATGTTCTTGATCTCCAGTACAAGAGGTGTCTCAAGGTCCTTTTCGACAATTGACATGATGGCTTGAGTTTTTCCAGTGGACCTCAGCAAGCAATACTCCTTCGAGGGATCAATCAGAAAGACCGCAACTTTAGATATCGGCCATCCATTCATGTCAGGAGCCTTTTTTGATGCATCCAATGCTAAAGAAACATTGCAAGCATCCATGATCATCCTCTCTGTGATAGAGAGAGGTTCATCAAGATCTGAACTCATATCGCTTTTGTACATGGCATTCATATACTTCAAAAGCAAAGATTTTGAAATGCAAGCAACTTTACAAAAAGACTTGAAATCCAGAAACTCGAGTTTCGTAAACATCCTCCGATGGTAGTAGTTATACAGCACGACCACTGTGTACATCTGAAGCAAGCAGCACGGTGTAGAGAGTCATAATTTATTAGCAATATGAATTGCCAAGAAGCATTGAGATATGTTAAAAATAAATAATTAAAAAATGGTATGTATGAGCATCAATCTAAAGCATGTTCCATCCATGTGATTAGTTATTCCATGCTTGCAATTACTACATATGAGAATATCAAACAACACAATGATGATCAAACGACACAATGAATTACGCTATTCACCGTAAAAAAGGTGAGGTCCACAGGTGGCACCAGACGTTTGCTATCAAAATGAGTGTTACAAAGATCAGCAATAAAAGGCAGCTATGTGTTTTTCACACCCCAGGCCGCAGAAGTTTCGGAGTGTATATATTACTACGCAATACAGATGAATTCCCCACAATTCTACAAAAAAACCTGAAACAAAATATACTGCAACATACACTATTTTAGTCAGGAAGCATAAGCGACCCCAATAACATTTGTGAAGGGGCATGGTATGACGGAGTGAAGCACCGGATATCGACTATAAATAGGGAAGAGAATCAGGGAGCGTCGTGAACAGGCTTCAAACATACACTACATCGAGCGGCGATGTTGGAGATGTGGAGTCTGATCGTACTGTCGATTGTGGATGTAGGTAAGGTCGTCGAACCACGTAAATCTATGTATTTTCTGTGTTGTTTGCTTGTTTTTCCTTCGTTGCTTTCAATTTATTCCTTCCTAAGAGGTGAGGCCGCAAATAATGCATGTGAAGGGGGCATAGTATGAAAAAGCGGCGATTGAGTGAGCTTCAAACATATATTTTATTGAGATGAATTAAGATTCATAAGATTGCAACAGATCCATCCAGCTAAACCTCTATAAAAAAAATACAACAAACATGAAATGGAAAGAATGTCAGAGCTTGATGCTCTCCCATGAGAGCATTTAGTGCGGGATACAGCAGCAGGAGAAAACCAGCATACAACTTCAACAACAAGCAAGTAGATTATGAAATAGCACACCGCCATGAAAAAAAAACAATAATAGTGTAAATGAATAAACATTTCCAATTTTCAGAATCAACCAAAACTAAGCGTCTCTATTTCCATCGGATGCTTACTGACTCTGTTTGAAATTTGCAGTAAATGAGAAGAACACCGCCATGTTTATTGCCCTAATTTGGCCAATCACATCTTGCAATTGAGCTAAAAATACCTAAACATAATAAAATTAGAATAGCAAGAATTGAATATGGCATACGAATCCGTGCAGCTAAACCTACGCAAAATTACACCACGAGAAGCATTCGTGCACGGTATTATGAGCAATCAAACCCAATAAAAGCTTTTCATAAATGTTAAAGAGCAGAGAAAATGAGGGCGCAATCCGATTGTGGAGAAGATCGTTAACAGGGCAAACCTGCTTGGCAACTGATTCTTGTTGTTCTAGTGTAGGGGAACCTCCATGACGATGAAGGAATGGGGTTACGAGACTGTCTATTAAAGCTTCTACTGTTTCCTCCGCCGGGACTATCTCAGGAGGATGCATCGCCGCCGGGGAATACTCCGGCAACCTCAGAGAGAACGGGATTAAAAAGTAAGAGTAATAAACTGCTCAATTTTTTGGCTTCTTCCAACAATGGATTGGGAGAGAAGCTTTTGCCCATTTATCACAGTGGAGGGCGCGAAGCAGAGGAGGCAGCAGAAAGCAGGTATCTGCTGAATACGGTGAATGATGGACGCTAGTAATGCTACGAATTAGATTTATCCACGTCATGTTATAAATTTTCACTTTGTATTTTTATTGGTTTTGATCCCTGTTTGCTGTTTTGAGGACACATGCACTGTGGAGTTGGTAAATTCCAGAGTTCGGCGTTTTTCTGTCTCACTCTCACCCCAGCCATTGTACTCCTTAAAATGGATAAATTTTTTTTTTGGTGATTGCTAACCGCAATCCGATATTGGCTAGTCGCACCCCAAAAACTTCTAATTTTTTATGTCTTTTCGAAATACGCCTTGTACATGCAATTTTAGGAAAAGTGTTCAACACGAAAGTTGTAGATCTCGACGAGATCTACAACTTTCGTGTTGAACACTTTTCCTGAAATTGCATGTACAAGACGTATTTCTGAAAGACGTAACCCAATCTTCGAGCATATTTCCAAAGTACGTCTTGTACATGCATTTTCAGGAAAAGTACTCAACACGAAAGTTGTAGAACTCGACGAGATCTACAACTTTCGTGTTGAACACTTTTCCTAAAAATGCATGTACAAGACGTATTTGAAAAAGGCGTGAAAAATTATGAAACTTTGGGGTGTCACTAACAAATAGTAGGTTTGCGGTTAACAATCACCTTTTTTTGATACCATCAAAATACGATCATAAATACATATACCGTATTTTGACAGTTCAGACTATGAGATCTTCTCACGCACCATATGTATACGTATCCAAAATAATTCGTAAAAGAATATATATGTTTTTCTCATTTAGATAATATATATGTTTTTCTCAGTTAGATAATATATATGTTTTTCTCATTTAGATAATATTTATGTTTTCTCATTTATAAATATGAGAGGACTAGTGGATCTCGCAAGGGCTAATTAGGTACGGGCTTTCTAAAGAATTTTTTCAGAATTATTAGTGGATTTGAATTAATCTCGTTGAGTCAATAAATTTTGACTGCATGTGTCAAAAATGATGGTTGAATGAGGGAGAAACGATTCTGATCATAAGATAAAGCCCTTCTATTTTTTTTACGAGAGGAAACAATGTCTCGCCGGCTTTCTACGAAGCCGCTACCATTTTGATATGTGGCGCTTCTTCGGTTAGCTGAAGCGTGCAATAGCTTCTACGCCAGTAAACGAGCACAATAACATTTGTGTCATCTCTAGCAAGCACGTCGACGCCTCCCAGCATGGCCGATGTGTCCATTCCCTACATCTGCCGTCACCAGAGCCTCCATGATTCATATCAACATCGACGAAGACATTCATTTGATAAACGACACACTTATCAAAAGGAAGCAACAACGCTCGTCGTTCCGCTTTCATCATATTGTCGTCCCGTCGTCTCGTGCTGCCGCAACAATACCATGGCGCGATAACACTTTGACTGCTCGCAAACACCTAGGCCCATGATTGTGATCACTGTACATGATGCAATCATTAATGTAATTGGTACATATCTTATAGAATCAAATTATATATGTCGTGATTTATCAAATACACTAAGGATCCGTTTGTCATGACGGCGGCGATCATGAAAATGATAGTTATGAATCGTTGTTCGTGAATGTCTGATCTCACCAAAAAACTCAATCCACTTTCATTTTCAAAATTAGTCTTTTTTTTGGTGGCGGTCACATGCTGTCATCATGGGCGGATGTAGGGACGGGATGCCCTCTCTTCCAAAATTTTTTTACAAAATAATTAGTGAATTTGGATTCCTCTTCGCAAGACAAAAAATTTTGACTTATTGATATGATACTAATATAAATTGTATCTCTATATACTTTTAATATTTAACCTTAACTATAAAAAATATATTAAAAATATTTCTCTTTGAGTATGCCTAATATTGGGAGATCATTAATATTTAAATAAGCTAGTAAGTCACTTAATGTAGCCATCATTCAAATAATATATTATTTATATTTTACCACATACAAATTTGTTAATTAAATATAATTTTTTATCAAATACAATGTATTTTAATATGATAATTTATTGTGTGTAAAATATTATCATGTATGCAATTGATATGGTCTAATTTATCATATGGAAGTCATTGTATGGAATTAATTATGTGCAATATTATCATTTATGTACTATATATTTAACATCTAGATTTAATAATTAACAATATATTAAAAAAAAATCATCCAATATATGCTAGAAACAATAATAACTAACTATTGTTCATATTTGCCCAAGCTATTAGCCCACTTCATGCTACCTTCATCTAGGCGTGCAAATGAGGCCTGCAGAGTCCAGGCTAAGCCGAGAATCACTGGGTCTGGACTTTTTTGTTGTCGGGCCCTCAGCTAACTGGGCCCAAGTCGGGCATGGGTCTCCACTGGAAATAGAGGTCTATCAAGGCGCAAAAACTGAGCCTTGGCTAGACTTTGATCAGGCTCGGGCCGGGCTCAGGTCATATTTTTTTAATATTTATAAAAAATATTAATTTTTAACAACTAACAGTATAAAATAAAATAAAAAAATTAATTGTCGCAGACTAACTCGGCGTCCCAATCGGACCGGAATACCATGGACCGTCTTAGCTCTCGGAACGGTCGAGCGCGCACACAGTAAAAAGAGTAGGTTGGTTGTACACAAACAGTTTTAACGTGAAAAAACCCTCAACTTGGTAAAAATCCACGTCACCGGATCTGTGCAGGTCAAAGTCCACTATTTCCTGGTGGTTACAGCTTGTTTGTGAAGTCGATGGTGACATGCCACCTCTCGTTACAATTTTGGGGTGAGAGAACACTTGGCACACGGCGCGCCGGGAGTTGTTACAAATTGCGCTTCGCGTTGATGGTCTTCGGATAGCAACTTGCGGATTCTAGATGGGGGCAGAGTACCTGGATTTGCAGTTGCAGGGGACGCTTGGAACTTGAACGATTTGGCTTCGTCGGATGACTTTGACTTGACCCGCTTGTAGCTCGGGCGCAACTCGGGTGTGGCTCGGAGGCTGCTCATAGGAGGAATTCGGCAGAGCTTCAACTTGAGGAAGAAGAAGACTCGGAAGAGAAAAGTGAGAAATGAGGAGGTCTGAGGCTCCTTTTATAGGCTCCGGGTGGTGGTTATGGTGATTACGCGGCTATCCGCACACCATAACCACCATCATAATTGCATTAGTAAAGTTTTAATGCGTGTATTCCGCTACTGTGAGACCACTTAAATAAACTATATAAAATATTAATTAAATCCTCCCCCACTAACCCGGCGGTTAGGGGGGTGGTTACTCGTAAATTGAACGGGCGGGGATGTTTCCCGACAATCGGACGACGGGAGCAGGGATCTGCGGGCGGCCGACGAACTTGTCGTAGAGTTCGCCGGCGAGGGGAGGACCGCCGACGGCGACCGCTCCCCTTGGTCGTGCGTCGGAGGCCAACATAGGGGACGGTCCGGGCGGCCGCGCCGGCGGCCGAGGAAGGGGGCGGCCGAGGACGGGGGCGGACCGGGTGGCCGTCCCCTCGGCCGCGCCGGCGGCCAAGCAAGGTGCGGCCCGGGCGGCAGCCGCGCCGAAGGCCGAGCAAGGTGCCGCCCGGGCGGCCGCATCCTCGGGCGCGGCCGAGGCCGGCGTGGCGAGAGAGGGCGAGCGGGCGGCGTCCGGGAGGGGGCCGGCCTCCCGTCGTCGGCGAAGTGGAGCTCGCGACGGTTTGCCCATTACGTGTAGTGGGATCAGTGCGGGGGGAATCGTGCGTCGTGATCGTGCGCGTGGTCAATCTCATGATCTCACTTCTTTTGAAGGGGGATCATGGGTGTCCGATTATATGCACACCTGATTTCTATAAAATGAGGGTCATCTCCAACATTAATAAATGTTTTAATTAACATAAGGTCAAACGTTCCATATGAGTCGTATCACTCAAATGACAGATTGACCTTATATAAACAAATAAATAAATTCTATTTTAAATATAAAATTAATTAGGCCAAAGGGCCTTAGCACTTTGGCCTTAACTTGTTTTATGATATAGTAATCAATCGGATGATCCTGATTGATTTGATGGTATGTCAAGATTACACGGTATGACACAAAAGTTTTTTTACATAAGTTGAGATATAAGATATTATATAACTAGAATAATATAATATTATAATTATATATTATAATATTTTTATATGATAAAGAATTGATGGGGTCCCCCTGAAATTTCTGAGCTAAATAGAGAGGACTCGGACCAAGGACGTGTGGGGAAAGCCAACCCAACCAGAATAGTTGCGCGGGCCGCGATGTGCTCCGCCGAGACCCGGAAACATCCAAGTAGAGAGCAAAACCCACGCACACACACATAGGAAGTGCCCCCGCGCACGCAAGGCCAACCCGCGGGAGCATGCACAGCCTTCACGTGTGTGGCCTGCTCGCGCGGGTAGCATGCGCATGCGCGCAGCCTGCGTGCGCACACGGCCTACGTGTGCGCGACCTGTGTGCGTGCGGCACCCTCCGCCCATGCCGCCGCCGGCCCCTACCGCCTCCGGCCTCCACCGCCGTCGGGCATCCTGCAGATCGCATTTTTGTCATTTCGCTAAATTTGGTGATTCAAGTGAGTGAAACGGAGCGATGTCATTTCTCAGCACAAATTCCGTCCTGACACAATTACCAACATATCTCTCCATAAAACTATAAATAGGTCATCAGGACTTCATTTGAAGACAAACAACTACAAAGGCTAGAAAGAGCTCTTAGTTTTTTCGGCGATATCGTTAACTAATGTCGTTCCTCTGCTCAGGAATTCCCTCTGCTCCCCTTCATGCGCAAAGGCTCCAGCAGGCTTCAAAGCATGTTGCTCTTCCCTGCAAGAGCGCTTTCATCAAGATCCAATGGACTTTGAGATTTTTCCCACCCGGAACGTTTCGATCAAGGTCCATGGACTTAGTCAATTTTTTAGGTCAGGAGCGCTTCCATTGAGGCTACAAGAGCTCAGTTATTTTTCATCACTTTTGTACTTTATGCTTGTAACAGAGAAATGACATGTCACCCTTCGAGAGATCATCTCAAACTCTTGCAAACTCCAACAAAATAGTGGGTTTGGCTCGTCACAAATCCAGACACCTGGTTTTTTTAACTCTTTCTGGGGTTTTCACGTCAAAAAAAATCTTTTGTCATTCATAACTATTTTTCTTTGACTGTTTGCGTGCCCGGTCCAATTCGAGCTAAGGTGTTCTGATTCTCCGAATCTGGGAAAACTTGGGTGACCTGCAACAGTTTGGCGTCGTTTGTGGGGAGGTGTTCCCAAAAACTCTGATAATTTCCAGCACACCCCAACTAGCGGCAATGACGAAGGGAAGCACACACACCGCCAGTCAACTAGCTTACAAAGATCCCAACGACCAAGCATCCAACGGCTTGCCTGCTAGCCCTTTGTCGCGCCTCTAGGAAGTAATCGTCACACTAGCATCATTGGTGGAAAAACGGATGCGTTAGATGGAAGGGCGCCAGGTACAAGCGCTTACTTTGCTAAGGGATTTGGGAGCCTCCCATGCCTCGGGGGCATACCCCGTCAAACGCGGCTGGAGTTCACTTCCCTCATGACATTGATTGCTCAGTGGACTGGCATGCATCACGCGCCGCATGGAAACTCGGGGAGGGGGCACTGCCCGCGGGAGGCCCGACCCCCGGAAAACACGACCCAGTAGAATCTTGCAATCCCGGGGCAGCAACACTTTGTCAAGCCCCAACGTCTCTCTTACAGAGGCTCTGTTTGCCCCGAAGAACCACTCACAACTTCAGAGGCCTAAGGCACTCCCACGGAGCAGGGGCGACCAGTCCCAATATTGATACTTTCACAAAGGGAACATACATGACACAAAGGAATGCATCCACCTGAATGAGGAAGTTGAATAGCTCGCATGCCACTGATTCCTCAGAGAGTTTCACGGAAAGAAAGCGGTCGCACCGCCAGCCCTAGACGAACCCACAGAAGGGCAGTGCCATGAGGAGGCAACACTTAGAAAGCAACCAGAGCTGGTCCAGTCAACCGCCCCCAACGCACCGGGATCTTTTCCTCAGCACATCCGAGCGACCCTCGGAAACCCACCAGTCGAGGTGGCCAGAATATTAATTGATGACGACATCCGCTAATGTGTTATTCTTATCAACGCTACTCCGGATCGGAATCTCCGGGAAAGACGTCCAGCTTGGCTCGGGAGGTGCATACGTCACGGGGCACCCCAACGATGTAACATCCCAACTTGTATTGGGTCACCAGAACCCTAGTGGGCTCAATAAAAGTAACCTGAATCTCTACCCGTGGCCCGGTAGGAGGCAACCCTAGACAGGGTATAGAGCTAGGGAACTCCGATTTTAGTTATGTCAGTTCCTGTGGCCTCGTATAGTAAATACAAGCGTGTCGGAACTTGTTACGTTGAACTCTGAGGTCATATGGTCGATATGACCGTTCCTCGTAGAACGTCGCGAATACGAGATTTTTGAATATTCACCTAGAGAACTCCGATTTGAGTTCTGTTAGTTCCTATGACTTCGTATAGTCAATATGAATGCATCGGAAGTCGTTGCGTTGCAATTCAAAGCCTAACCATGATTATAAGTGTTTTGACCGTTTTAGCGCGGCGCGACACGCAAATTTTGAATATTTAGCAAACGAACTCTGATTCAACCTCGGTCAGTAGCATTGGATTCGTATGATTAATACAAAGTCAACAAAATTGGTCCCGGTCAGTTTCGATGACAGGTGGTCAATCTGTGGTCAAATAAAGCATAGGTGTGCACCGAAAAGCGTGCACACACCAATTGTGACACGTCAACCCAACTTTAACCCGACTCATGATGGCATGGACCTATTATGACTTTGACCCCATGGGGGGGACCCACCACATGGTTGACTTTGGTCAAACCTTTCTAAAAACCAAATTTTCTTAAGAGAATTCATTTTCAAAAGTGCCCTCACTTGAGCCCATCACCAAGGCCATTATGGGCTCACTTATGGGCTCTAATTTGTCATTATGCAGCAAGGGGGTTGGGCCTTGGGCCAAAGGATAGAGGCCCATCCGACTCCTCTCTCTTTCTCTCTCTCTCCCTCCTTCCCCATCAAGCCAAGCTCCAACCAATGGGAGGTTGGCACTCTAATTGTAGTAGAAGGCTGATAGGTGCTCCATACAACTGGGTAGTTGACCCTAGAAGGGTTGGCTAACCTAACCATGGTTTTCTTAACCAAGAGGGAGAAGGGAAGGAGGGGCCTTGCCCCCCCTCCTATAAATGGAGCCCTTTGGTACCAGAGGGTTGCACCCCTCTTCCAAGCTCAAAACGAGCCACCACCACCCCTGCTGGAGCTCTGCTTCGTCGGAGAAAAATCAGTCGAGCTCCACCGCCACCACCACCACCTCCCATGGTGGATTTCGCCGAGAGCCTCCGGAGACCCCCCAAAAATGGAAAATTTCTCCTCTCCTTTCTCCCTATCTTCTGGACGCAACGCATGCAAGCTCCGGCGGGCGGAGCGCCGCCGCCATCACCCCCCTCTCCACCGTTCAAAAATTAAAAAAATAGCTTCGGCGATGGCCGGCGGCGGGAGGCCGTCGGACCATCGCCGTAGGGAGCGCCCACCCCCGGAGAGTCGGCCGGGGGCGGAGCCATGGCCGACCGGCGGCGGAGAAGACCCGTAAGGGGGATCCGGATCCCCTGGAGTTCCGTGGAGTTCCGATTTTGCGAATAAATGAGACGGAATCAGAAAAATTGATTAACATGAAAGTTGTAGATATCCCCAAGACGAATAACTTTCATGTTGAACACTTTTTGATTTGAAGTCGTTTAGACCCCCGATTTGGGCCCCGAAAAAATTCTATCCGAAAATAATTAAATTATTTTCGGACAGAATTTTTTCGGGGCCCAAATCGGGGGTCTAAACGACTTCAAATCAAAAAGTGTTCAACATGAAAGTTATTCGTCTCGGGGATATCTACAACTTTCATGTTAATCAATTTTTCTGATTCCGTCTCATTTATTCGCAAAATCGAAACTCCACCCCCTGAAGTTCAAATAGGAACTCCAGGGGATCTGGATCCCCGTAAGGGTGGTTTTTCTGTACAACTTGGGGAAGGAGATGATATAAAAAAAATATTATAATTTTTATAATATTTATAAATATTATAATATTATAATTAAAATTAGTATTTTATTTTATGGAGACTAATCTAGGCTCCTAAGAAAAAGATTTTGAACATGAAAATTATTTTCATTAATGAGGGTAGTCTACAAAAAAAATTTAGGAATTTTTGAAGTTAATTTGGTATTTTTTGAAGCCTAAATAAGAATTATTTAGCCAATTTAGAGGCCCAAAATTTCTCGAAATTTTTTGAAAAAATTACTAGGCTCTTTTTATGTCATCTTAAAGGTTGTATCAAAATTTGGGAACTTTGAGATAAAAATTAAAGATATTTCAATTTCCAGCCTAGGGTCGCGCTCGGAAATTTACGCGTTCAAATTCTTCGAAAATGGAAATCAAAGCGCGCGACCACGTTATATACTGAATATTAAGTTCAATTGAGTAATCGACGAGAGTTATCGAGGCCAGATTTTTAGCTCTAAGTATTTCGAGGTTTTTGCAAAACCACCGAGCGCCTCGTTCTTAAAATAACTCTCGGGCACTTTGGGTGGGCTTGGAAGATGAAAGTACGAGTTTCGAATAAAATAATCTCCAACCTCGTTTCAGGTGAAAAATTTCCATCATGTGTCAAAAATGATTTTCGAGATTGAAATTCGAGAAAAAATGTGTCCTCTAACGAGATTCTCGGATTCGATCAAACGCAAACAATCAAATTGATATTTATTCTCGGATGAACAATAAAAATATAACTCATAATAAGCTTCCCCTGATCCAATTAAGCCGTGATTAAAAAGGACGCAATTGAATTATTATCGGATCTTAATAATGGGTGAAACCTAAAGAAATCTCTTGAGAACGGAGATGGAACTGAACTAAACCTCCTGAGAACGGAGATGGAACTAAACTAAACCTCCTGAGAATGGAGATGGAATTGAACATGCCTCCTGAGAATGGAGATGGAACTGAACATGCCTCTTGAGAATGGAGATAAAACTGAACATGCCTCCTGAGAACGGAGATAGAACTAAAGTCTCCTGAATGGAGTGATTGGACAACTAACCATTTTTCCTATGTTTTATTCAGGTCTCGTACTAATCCAGTTCATTTATTCATTTCAGTTCAGTACTTTCTTTTCAGTACTCCAGCCTCGTACTGGTCCAGTTCATTTATTCATTTCAGTTCAGTACTTTCTTTTCAGTACTCCAGTCTCGTACTGGTCCAGTTCATTTATTCATTTTAGTTCAGTACTTTCTTTTCAGTATTCCAGTCTCATACTGGTCCTGGCTATTTACTTCCAGTTCAGTTTATTTCTTTTAATTACTATTTCAGTCTCGTACTAGTCCAGTTCTTTTCAGTACTTACTTTCAGTTCAGTACTATTGTAGCGTACTACTGATCCTATTTCTTTATAGCATTTCAATTCTACAGCTTATACTAATAACAGCTTTTATTATCGCATTTTTGTTTCTGCAATTTACTATTTTAAGCACGGGTCCTGCCCTGACAGGCAGTTATTTGATAGGTTGAGCCTTAGTTAGGGGTAACTGGAGTTGAGATGTTCCTCCTAAGTTAGCCCCAAATAATATGCTCACACGCTCTTTGTCGAAAGTCGGGTCAAGTGTCGTTTGCCCGAATTATTTAAAGCATAGTAGGGCAAGCCGTTGTAGACCTGGTCAATGCTAATAAATCTTTTTTTTTGTTTGCTTGTAAATTGTTTGCGGTAAACTGTGGCGGGTCAATCACTTCCACAAACCGTTCGTACCGGTGCGGGAAGTTCGACGACTCAAGACGACAGGGAGATGAGTACCGCGGGTGTCCGACCGTTATATTTTCCCCATTGGGTTTCCTCCGCTGGTCGGCTAAAATGTTGAATCGCCGGATGTCGCTCACATCAAAGAGTAGACGGGTTGTACGTTAGGGCCCGGGCTGTGCAGTACGACCACCCCCAGAAGTGGCAGGACTGGCCACTGTTACCGACGACCACATCGGTGAGGCTCGCGGGGCTCGCTACCCTGCTTGAGAAGAAATGGTCCATACTAAGTTGACATATGGTGTTATGCGCGGCTCTGAATGCCTGCAATGTGTACGTGGTTGTGAATGCCTGCGATATGTACGCGTTTGTGAATGCCTGTGATGTGTACGCGACTGTGAATACATGCGATGTGTGTGCGGCTCTGAATGTTTGCGATCTATACGCGGTTGTGAATGCTTGCGATGTGTATGCGGCTGTGAAAGCATGCGATGTGTACGCGGGTGTGAATTCCTGCGATGTGTACGCGATTGTGAATGTCTGCGATGTGTACGCGACTTTGAATGCTTGTGATGTGTACGCGGCTGTGAATGTCTGCGATGTGTACACGGATGTGAATGTCTGCGATATTTTTAATACCTATTGTGTTGCTGTACTAGTGGAGCCTAAATTATAACTGACGTATATTGATGTTGCTAGTCCAGTTATATCATGTTGCGCCTCTTTTTGGTTGCTCCTAGCTTATTCATGAAATGTTGTACTAACTCTTTCATGCTTCAGCTATCTATTTTTGTTGGGTGCGTGAGCTCGTTCCCAGGATATAGATCCGAGGAGGAGATTTTCTTCCACTTAGCTCTGTGACTAACGATTATTTTAATAACCATTCACATGAGACAGAGCACCATAGTGATCAGTCACTGCAGGACGATACTCAAGCGTGCAGAGTTGAGAGAGAGGGGTTGCTAGTTGTAATACTATTATAGCCTACGGGCTTCATGTATAAACAGTGGTTACGGCCTTTTGTGTTTTTTTGTTAAATATATATTGTTATATATATTTGTTGTGACTCCCTGTTAATGTCTCCACTAAACTATGTGATGAAATGTGAATGTTGTGATTCAAGCCGAGCAAGGCGGCCAACTAGTGCTTAGCAGAGTGAGTCGTTACCCCTTAAGGAGCACTGGGTGGACGTCTTGGGAAAGTAAGATCCCCTCTGGCCCGACCCGGACAAAGGGGGGGAGGGGAGGTCTTACAAACGATCCCCATCGTAGGAGCACTATGAGCCGGCGTGCTAGCTCAAGGCATCGAACTAGAAATATACTCGCAAAGACACTTCTCCAAAGGGACCCGGACCGTGAAAGTTTGGGCACAACTTAAGCCAGCACTCCACATGCTATCTATTATTTTCCCTACTTTCTGAGGAATAAGCTGCAAAAGGAAATTTGCAAGCACCTGTATCTTTCTTTTCAGTAATGGAACATTTGATTTTCCTTCCACGACGAACGGAGCACCTCCCAGGCAAGATAGATGAAAGTCTTCATACACCTCCCAAGTGAGATTGACAAAAACCCTTCTGCACCTCCGAGCGAGATCGGCAAATGCCCTTCTACACCTCTCAGGCGAGACAGACAAGATGGATAAAGGTCCAGCCTGCACCTTCACTTGGACGAACTCTGGTTCTCATGAGGTGCGAACAAACATAGGTTCTTTGCCACCTCCACCCAGATAGACCCCAATCCTCCTGAGTTGCGAACGAACAAAGGTTCTTCTCCACCTCCACCCGAACGGACCTCGGTTCTCCTGAGGTACGGACGAATAGAGGTTCTTTGTCGTCTCCACCCGGACGGACCTTGGTCTTCCTAAGGCGCAAACGAATAAAGGTTCTTCGCCACCTCCACCCGGATGGACCCGAACACTTCTGAGGTGTGAACGAACAAATGTTCTTCGACATCTACACCCGTAGAGACACCGGTACTCTTGAGGCGTGAATGAACAAAGATTCTTCGCCACCTCTACCTGGATGAACTCTGGTTCTCCTGAGGCGCGAACGAACAAAGGTTCTTCACACCTCCACCCGGACGAACCCCGGTCCTCCCGAGGCGTGAATGAATAAAGGTTTTTTGCCGCCTTCACTTGCACGAACCCTGGTTCTCCTGAGTCGCGAACGAACAAAGGTTCTTTGCTACCTCCACTCGGACGGACCCCGGTACGTCCTTCTAAGGCGCGAACGAACAAAGGTTCTTTGCATGTCACCTCTGCTACGAACCTTGGTTTCCTAATAGTTCTTCACCACCTCCACTCAGACAACCCACCGATTATCTTAAGGCACGAACAAAGGTCTTTGCCATCTTCACTCGGATGAACCCCGATTCTCCTAAGACGCGAACAAAATTACTTCGTCATCTCCACTCGGACAAGCCTCGTTTCTCATGAGGCATAAGTAGACAAAAGCTACTCCCACATCCTAAGTAGCCTCCGACCCTCCCAAAATGCAAGTGAACAAACATCTAACAAGTTGTTTAGAGTACCAACACCCGAGCTAGGTGCTACTCCACCAAGAGTGCATGCGTACCAAAAATAAATGTAATTAGAACACAGGCGATCCAAAAGCAAAAATGGTCTCCACTCAAATAAAAAGTGTTGGAGCATGTGTTCTACATCTCTTGGTTTGAGAATAACAAATATCATGATGTATTTGATCTAGTCTTTTGTGTGTTTATAATATGTAGGTTGAATGAAGAGACAAGTCCTCGGCCATGGGTGTTGAAACTGGAAAACCGGTCTCTTGTGGAATTCGACCCTTGGGGAAGGGGTGGCCGCGCACCTACTTCACTCCTGCAAGAAAATGACAAAGAAAAAGAGAAGGAATAAGGACTAGACCAAGGGCCCGGCGTGGAGGTCCCACCACACACCCGGAAGATCTTAGAGCGCTTCCCCTCCTTAGCCAAATGCCGGGCTAAGGTACCTCAGAAAGCGCTAGTAGGCCGGAGAATTAGTCAGTGTGCCTTCTGAGGTACCCCTTGGGTCCTATTTATAGGAAAAGATGGCCTGCTAATATACAACCTTCACTATTTTCGAGGACTACAGGCAAACCAAAAGGGGCCACATAGTAAAGGTATGCCATGGCCGAGGTGCGAGCTGGACCTGAGGGGGCACTCGCTTGGCAGGAGGCCTGACTCGCCTCGTCTTGGGCCTAGGCGGGCAGGTACTCGGCAGACTTGTGCTCGACTACCGCTGAGCTCGGCTTGACTATTGCCGAGCTCGGGCTCGGCACGACGATCGCCGAGCTCCATCAGAAACCGAACTCGGCAAGGGCATCGTCGAGCTTGGCTCGACTATCGTCGAGCTCTGTTCCTGCACCCGAGCTCGGTCTCGGCATGCCGGGCTTCGTTCGGCCATCGCCGAGCTCAGCTCGACTATTGCCGAGCTCGGGCTCGGCATACTGGGTCCAAGTTGGTCTGAGCCGGCCGGTTCAACCCCTGTCGACCACTCGCGGGATACGGGGTTGTACATAATCCCCGCTCTTTGCGAGGTTGGGACAAGCTCGGAAAGAAACATCCAACCCCATAGGATCCGGCGAGTGCGACAGGGGCAAAAAGGAATCTTCTGGTAGGCCCCACAGGTAGCTATATATACGTACCCCTGCGCATCTGGCTGACCTTTGCCCTTCCCCAAATTCTGATAAGATGCCGCTCCCCAAAGAAGTCTTAGAGCGACTCGCACGTTCCCGCGAGGAGATCGCTGCCCAGGCCGCAGGGCTGACCAACCTTGAGGCCCCTGCTCGCCGTTTTGCCGATTTTGGCTCGGCCAAGCGGGCGAAGCCCCTTCCCCCGGGGGCCGAACCCATTCTGGCCGACTTTACTGCCGCCTTGGGGAACTGGGCCGGTTCCTCCAACCAGCCAGTTCTTGGCTCTTCTGCTAAAAATCTAGTGGAATTGTCTTCCGACCGGGAGAACAGCGGCGAAGCATCCACCCCTCGGGCCAAAAGCATTCCCGTCAACTCGCCACGGCAGGATCCCGAGGTTAAGGAGCCGGGCTCGCGAGAGCCGGCGTCGCCGAGTCGCCTCCCTTCCCGGCAACCCTCCCCTGGATCCCTGGTCGTGGGGAGAGGCGCCGGGATTATCCCTGTTCCCGGCTACCAACTTGCTCCTCAAGAACTGCCGGGGCGTGGCAAGGACCTGCGCCACTTCTCTCCTCGCGCCAACCCGGAGGAGCCAGGCTCGCGCGGTAAGTTTCCGGCATTGCTCTTCTGTTCCGTGGGTATTTGCTTTTCTGACCGTCTTTCAGTTTTTCACCCAGAATTTCCCGGGCGGACGGAGGACGGCGAGTCCGTGGATCGACCTCCTTACTCGCCCCTCCCTTCTCCAAGCGCCCTGGACGCCTTCCTAGACTCCGAGGTAGGCAGCCCTGAACGCGCAAGACGGGAGCGGAAGGTTCTCAAGAAGCTGGTGCGCGAGCTCCACGACCTGCGGAAGGACAACAACAGGCTGCAGTGGGAGTGCTCGCGTCTCGCGGACGGTGCTGGAGTCAGCCTGGCGTTCGAGGAGGCGTCTTCCCTGGTGCTGATGGACGAAATTGACGAGAACCTGCGGGTGATAAATAGGAACATGGGGCGGCTTCGGGAACTTCATGCGCGGCGGCCTGCGACGGCGGGCCGGCGAGACCGGGGAGAATGAAACGGCTCCTCTGTCAGTCGGCCGGTACTCGCCCCCGCCCTCGCATGGTCCTTGCGCCCTTATTTATATTTTTTCTTTTATTTGCTCCGAATGGTCTGTTTGTAATAATTTGGAACAACTTTTCAACCACTTTGTATATGTAGACGCTTTTTCAATATTTTGGTGAGTCTTTTCGAATTCCCCCTTCGGGGGCCTGGCCGGCTCGCAGGACTTGCGAGGAGAGGGTGGCGAGGTGGCGCGGCGAGACCGGACCGATCGGCCGACTCGCCCTCCCTCTCGCCCTTCTTTACCTTCTTCTATAAATAGACCTTCTCACCTACCCCCGAGGCACGCCTTTATTGCTTTCGAATTTTTGCTTCGTCTCTGTCTTCCCGAGCTCGCGATTTCCCTTTTCTCTGCGACCATGGTCAAGACCAACCCTGACGCGGACGGTCGGTCTAAGTGCGCCCAACACTTTGTTGATCATTGCTTTTTCGAGGGGCACATTACAGAGGAGGAGCTCGCCGAGTTCACGGCGGCGTTCGTCCCCCCCGGCTTCCAGGCTCGCAGGCCCGCCGAGCATGAGGCCATCAATTCCTTCCCGGAGGGTGAGCTCGCCTTCCCCATCTCGCACTTCTAGGTGGGACTGCGCCTCCCCCTCTGGCCAGAAATCCGCCAGATCCTGAAGTACTACGGCGCGGTGCCCGCGCAGTTGAATTCCAACGCCATTGCTATGATGGTGGCGTTCGCCTGCTTCCTTCGCCGGGAGCGAATCGAGTTCAACCTCGCGGTGTTCCGCAAGTTGTTCTCTTACAAGGCTACCCCCGACGGGGTCGCCTACTTCGGCGGGTCCTTCATCAAGGTTCGCGAGCTGGCGAACAAGAATCATAATTGGATGACCCGGCTCGTCTTCATTAAGGGCGAGCTCGGCAACATCCCCTTTCGCCCCCTGTAGAAGAGCGAGGATATATATCGTCCCCCTTCCCTGTCTGGTAGCGACGCCGACCTCCACAAGTTCTTCCTCCACAAGGACTTCGAGGTCGCCTTCCTCCGCCGCGGCCTTGACTCGCTTCAACCCGTTCTCCCCGGTGAAGGTATATCTCGCTCTGCCCTCTCGCGAACTTTATCATATATTTTCTTCTTTCCCCCTTTTTTTTTGACTAAGTCTTTCTCTGCAGGGGAACGGGTTCTGCCGGAGCATCCGCCGTTCGCCGACCCGGGGATATTCTCAGACCCTCTGGAGCTGGCCCGGGCGGCGGCAGCGGCTTGTCGCGAGAAGCAAGCACGAGTCCAACCCCCCGGCAAGAAGCGCTTGGAGTCCGGGGGATCGAGCTCGCGCCCCGATCCTTCGCTCCCCAAGAAGAAGAGGGCGAAGGTGGTCTCGCGCGGACGGCTGCACCTTCCCCCGTCGCCTACCAAGTTCATGAGCTCGCCGGAGGCTCTGTCCGACGAGCCGCCCTTGAGCCCGTTGAAAGAAGCCTCCTCCCCCCGAAAGGGGAAGAAAAAGAGCGGGCCGTCCTCCGATTCTACCGGGGAGGACGCCGTCCGCGAGCCCAGTCTGTCGAAGGATCACCCCAACTTCGGCAAGGGGTGCAAGAGCAAAGATGCGGCTGGCGAGCCCATCTTGAAGTGGGACGAGGGGGCTCACCGAGTTTCCGTTTCTACTCGCGCCCCCTCCTGGGGAGCCCGCCGGCCGCCTACCGCCCACGCCTTCGCCTTCGGCTTCGGCCTCTACAGCCGCGACAGCGCCGAGTCGTACAAGAAACTTACCCCTAGTCAGCTCGGCTACGAGGGGATGCAGGCCCACCTGCGGGCCTTCGAGCTCCATCACATGATGGTCCGCCGCGGCTTCCAACTCAGCAACGCCCTGCTAACTGCCGAGCAGGAGCGCGACCTGGCGAAGGAGAGCGCGGTCGACGCGGAAAGGCGGTTCGGCCTCGCGGACGCTCTACTCGCGAAGTCTGTCGGTGGCTTGGTAATCACTGGATACCTCTATTTACCTTGCTTAAGATTATTCCTGCGCGTGTTCTGAACTTTTAACCCTGACAGGACGCCGAAGCCGCTGACGCGATGCGAGACGAGGTAGCTCAGTTGCGGGCTCAGCTCGCTGAGCGGGAAGCCCAGCTCGCCGAGCAAAAGACATATTCCCAGGAGCAGGAGGCTGTTGCCGCCCGGCTGGGGGCGGAGGTGGAGGAATTGAAAGAGAAGAACAAGGGGCTCCTGGGAGAGGTCCTCCGCCAAGCCGACGCTCTCCTTCCCCCGGACGCCAGCGAGCCGGCCTTCCCCTTCAAGAGGCCCCGGGTGTTTGGCGAGTCTGATGTCGCGGAGCGGCTGCGAGTCAACTCCGTCGAGGCTGCCGAGTGTCTTCTACAAGCCATGAGGGGGACGGGGATTTTGGCGGAAGGCTGCGAGGAGGTCACCGTCCGGGAACTTCTGCCAACCCTGTTCCCGCCCAGCCCGCTCAGCGAGAAGGAAGATAGCTTCGACTCGCTCTTTGCGGGGGTGAGGGAGAAGGACGCTCGGCTTGGTGACGAGGAGGACCGTCACTCGAGGGGGGAGGGCGAGAGTTAACTTTTGTTTTCTTCTTTCTCTCTTTTTTTGTACCCTGCCGAGGCGGGCCTTGTAAACTTGTAATGATGAATCAAAGATATTTTGCACAATTCTACTATCTTCTTTTTAAGCTCACTTGCGATATTATACCCGCGCGCTTGGTAGAGCGACCTCGCCTGTAGAATGTCTTGAGTTAGGACCAGCCCCCGCGGTGCTCACGGCGAATCCCTAGGACACGTGCTCGCGCCATATCCTACTCGCGCCTCACCTTCCCCCGCCATGTCTCGCCTTAGTTTTTCGATAATTCAGACAAGTGAAAATACGCTTGGGTCAAGATGTTGCCGGCATCCGCCTTAGACATCAGGGCGTGTCTTTCGCCGAGTTAGCTGGAGCGAGGCTAGGCTCGCTGGAGAGAGCCGCTTTCCTTCCCCTGGGTCTGGGATAGGACCAGGGCTTCCTTAGTAGCGAGCTGGAGAGAGAGGGGGGGGGGGGTAGGATATTCCGAGCTCGCCGTCTTGACTGGCGAGCTCGCACCCTGGTGTTTTCCTCGGGCCAACTCCCAGTCTCAACTCCAGGGTCGTAGCGATGTCCATCGAGACTCGGCCGTGCCAGCTAGGTGGGGGCCTGGCAGGGGAGTGATGAGACCTAACCCCAGAGCGAGAAGACTTAGAAATTTTTGCCTCTCCCGGGTGCTACCACCTGGCCAGTCAGCTAAGTGAGAGCCTGAGGGCGGGTGTTGAAAATCCTCCGGGCTCAGCCCCAGGGTCATAGCGATGTCCATCGAGACTCGGCCGCGCCAGCTAGGTGGGAGCCTGGCAGGGGAGTGACGAGACCTAACCCCGGAGCGAGAAGACTTAGAAATTTTTGCCTCTCCCGGGTGCTACCACCTGGCCAGTCAGCTAAGTGAGAGCCTGAGGGCGGGTGTTGAACATCCTCCGGGCTCAGCCCCAGGGTCACAGCGATGTCCATCGAGACTCGGCCGTGCCAGCTAGGTGGGAGCCTGGCAGGGGAGTGACGAGACCTAACCCCAGAGCGAGAAGACTTAGAAATTTTTGCCTCTCCCGGGTGCTACCACCTGGCCAGTCAGCTAAGTGAGAGCCTGAGGGCGGGTGTTGAACATCCTCCGGGCTCAGCCCCAGGGTCATAGCGATGTTCATCGAGACTCGGCCGCGCCAGCTAGGTGGGAGCCTGGCAGGGGAGTGACGAGACCTAACCCCAGAGCGAGAAGACTTAGAAATTTTTGCCTCTCCCGGGTGCTACCACCTGACCAGTCAGCTAAGTGAGAGCCTGAGGGCGGGTGTTGAACATCCTCCGGGCTCAGCCCCAGGGTCATAGCGATGTCCATCAAGACTCGGCCGCGCCAGCTAGGTGGGAGCTTGGCAGGGGAGTGACGAGACCTAACCCCAGAGCGAGAAGAATTAGAAATTTTTGCCTCTCCCGGGTGCTACCACCTGGCCAGTCAGCTAAGTGAGAGCCTGAGGGCGGGTGTTGAACATCCTCCGGGCTCAGCCCCAGGGTCATAGCGATGTCCATCGAGACTCGGCCGTGCCAGCTAGGTGGGAGCCTGGCAGGGGAGTGACGAGACCTAACCCCAGAGCGAGAAGACTTAGAAATTTTTGCCTCTCCCGGGTGCTACCACCTGGCCAGTCAGCTAAGTGAGAGCCTGAGGGCGGGTGTTGAACATCCTCCGGGCTCAGCCCCAGGGTCATAGCGATGTCCATCGAGACTCGGCCGCGCCAGCTAGGTGGGAGCCTGGCAGGGGAGTGACGAGACCTAACCCCAGTGCGAGAAGACTTAGAAATTTTTGCCTCTCCCGGGTGCTACCACCTGGCCAGTCAGCTAAGTGAGAGCCTGAGGGCGGGTGTTGAACATCCTCCGGGCTCAGCCCCAGGGTCATAGCGATGTCCATCGAGACTCGGCCGCGCCAGCTAGGTGGGAGCCTGGCAGGGGAGTGACGAGACCTAACCCCAGAGCGAGAAGACTTAGAAATTTTTGCCCCCTTGGGGGTTTAAGCTGCGAACCCCTTTACCCTCACTGTTTTGACAGAGCATAGAATACGACAATGAGATTTGTTTTCATTCTTAAGGCCAAGATATTTACAATTTTTTCAAGGGTAGAAACGTTTCAGATCGTCGCCACTCCAAGTGTGGCTGAGGGTGTCCCCTCTTGCATCTTGGAGGCGATACCCCCCTGATTTCAAGACCTCCTGCACAATGTAGGGGCCCTCCCAATTGGGGTCGAGTTTTCCCACAGCGGCTGATCTCCCTGCCGCGTCCACCTTTTTCAAGACAAGGTCCCCTTCCGCGAACTGCTTGACACGGACGTGTTTGTCGAAATACTTGGCCATCCTTCGCTTGGCCTCTTCCTGCCTGACGACGGACAAGTCGCGTAGTTCTTCCACCATATCAAGGGAGAGTCGAAGCTCCTCCTCATTCTCTGACCTCCATTCTTCCCTTCCGGCTCCTGCCTCGACGACCCGAGGCGTCTGGACCTCGAATTCGATAGGTAGAACAGCTTCGCAGCCGTGAGAGAGTTTGAAAGGTGTCTCCCCTGTGGCCGTATTGGGGGTGGTCCTCAAGGCCCAGAGGACCGATGGAAGCTGTTCCACCCAACTTCCCCTCAAATTTTCCACTTTCTTTTTTAAGAGGTTCACGATGATTTTGTTGGCCGCTTCCACCTGCCCGTTGCTTCTGGGGTGATGGACAGAAGCAAACCGAAGGTCAATCCCTAGCTGCTCGTAGAAACGAATGAACTCCGTGCTGGCGAACTGAGGTCCGTTGTCCGTGACGATAGCCTGTGGCAGCCCATGCCTGCAGATGATCTCCCCCCAGATAAAGTTCCTAACTACCTGAGAGGTCACCTTGGCTAGAGCCTTCACCTCCATCCACTTAGAAAAATAATCAACCATGACCAACAAAAACCTCTTCTGCCCGCTGGCCTGAGGGAAAGGTCCTACGAGGTCCAGCCCCCATATGGCGAAGGGCCATGGTGCCATGATGCTTCTTAACCTCTGAGCCGGCTGGAGCTGGAGTGGGGCATATAGTTGGCACTTATGACATTTTTTCGCGAATTCGGCTGCATCCTGACCGAGGGTGGGCCAGAAGTACCCTTGCCTGACGATCCTCCCTTCCAGGGTCCGACTCCCCGAATGACTCCCACATTCACCGGAATGGACTTCCTCCAAAATTTTGTGCACCTCTCTTTCGGCCACGCAACGGGCCAACATCCCTGAGAGGGTCTTGCGGTACAACTGTCCCTCACGTAGGAGGTAGTATGCTGCCTTGTGCTTGAGCCCTCTTCGGTCCATTCCCTCCGGATATTCTCCGGTGGACAAGAAGGTGACGAAAGGATCCATCCATGAGGGGTGCTGTTCTACTTCCATTAGTTCCCCCTCCTCGATGGAAGGTCGGAAGAGATCCGTAATGGTGCCTCCCATCCGGGGGCCGTGCTTTGCTAGCTGGTCGACTGGCTCGTTTTCCCCTCGCGGCACGTGCTTGATTGAGAAGGTCTGGAAGGTCCCAATGACTCCCCTTACCTTCATCAAATAGAGCTGCAGGGTGGGTTCCCTCGCCTCAAACTCCCCCTTGATCTGGGAAGCCACCACCATGGAGTCAGTGAGGACCTCCACGTCATGCACCCCCAAGTCTCTTGCCAGGCGTAGACCTGCGATTACGACTTCGTATTCGGCTTGGTTATTGGTGATAGGAAAGTGCACTACCACGGTCTGCTCATTCTTTATCCCCTGGGGGCTTTCCAAGATGACCCCAACTCCTAAAGAATGCTTCCCCGAGGCACCGTCCACCCTGACTTTCCAGGGGAGAGGGCGAGTGAGTCTTTCCTCCGCCCCCTCGACCACATACTCTGCCAGGAAGTCAGCCATAGCTTGGGCCTTGATCGAGAGGCGGGGGACGAAGGAGATGTCGAACTCGCTCAGCTCCACTGACCATTTGGCCAACCTACCTGAATGCTCTACCCCCTTGAAGATGTTGCGCAGGGGGTGGTCGGTCACTACTCGAACTGAGTGTGCCTGGAAATAGGGTCGAAGCCTCCGGGCTGAGATGATTAAGGCGAAGGCCAGTTTTTCCAGGATGGGGTAACGGAGCTCGGCCCTCTTCAATATCCGACTTACATAATAGACGGGGAGTTGTCTCTTCCCTTCTTCCCGAACCAAAACCGAACTCAAGGCTTCAGCCCCGACCCCTAGATATAGGAATAAGTCTTCCCCATCCTTGGGCCCTTGGAGCAGGGGGGCCTGAGTCAGCTGTTTCTTTAAAGCCTGGAATGCCTCCTCGCACTCCGAGGTCCATTCAAACCTTCGACCCCCTCTCAAGGTTTTGAAGAATGAGGAACACCTCTCCCCGGCCCGGGAGAGGAATCTACTCAACCCTGCCAACTTCCCTGTCAGTTGCTGTACTTCCTTGGTATTTTGCGGCGACCTTAGTTCCAGGATTGCCCTCACCTTATCTGGGTTAGGTTCTACCCCAGCAGGGGTGAGAAGATGCCCTAGGAACTTTCCCCGGCTCGCCCCGAAGACACACTTCAAGGGGTTCAGCCTCATCTTAAACTTGCGGAGAGTGGCGAAAGTCTCTTCCAAGTCCTGGATGTGGGAGTCGACATCCAAGCTCTTGACCATGAGATCATCCACGTACACTTCGAGGTTCCTCCCCTTCTGCTCTCGGAAGACCCTATCCATCATTTTTTGATAGGTAGCCCCTGCATTCTTTAGCCCGAAGGGCATCATTTTGTAACAATAACATCCGTCTCCCGTGATGAACGAGACGTCCTTGACGTCAGGGGGGTGCATCCTGATTTGGTGATAACCTGAAAAAGCATCCAGAAAACTCATTACAGGGAAACCGACGGCTGAGTCAACCAGCGCGTCGATCCGAGGCAAAGGATAACAATCTTTCGGGCATGATTTATTAAGGAGAGAAAAGTCGATACACATCCTCCACCGGCCGTCTCCTTTTTTAACCATTACAACGTTGGAGACCCAGCTGGGGTATTGGATTTCAGATATGAAGCCAGCCTCGAGGATCTTGGCGACTTCCTCCCTGATCGGCTCGGCGAGCTTGTCCGTGATGGATCTTTTTTTCTGCTGGATGGGGGGAGCCTCCGGGTCCAGGTTGAGGCGGTGGCAGGCCACGTCGGGGTCGATCCCTGGCATCTCCGCGGCGCTCCAGGCGAAGATGTCCACGTTCCTCTGGATGCACTCCAGCATCCTGCCTTGAGCTTCCGGGGTCAGGCCTCCGCTGACGCGGACCTTCTCCACCCTGCCTCCTATGGTGAGGACCTCCATCTCCTCCACCTCTTCCGCTGCTTCCAGACGGGACTGCTCCTCCCATTCCTCGATACCTCCCCTTCCGGGGGCGAGGACCTCTTCCTCAGCCTCCTCGACGGCCATGGCCTCGGCCGACCCCCGAGTCTCTTCCGCGGCCTCCTCCCGAGCGCGGCACTCCACCTCCATTTCTTTGTCAGCTTCCTGCTCCTCCTCCAACCTCCGCCCCATCTCCTCGGCCCCCTCCAACCAAGAGATGGAGTTTACCGCCGAGACGTAGCACTCCCTTGCCTCCTTAGGGTCTCCTCGAACCCGGATCTGGACCCCCTCGACGCTGAGCTTTAGACACTGGTGGAAGGACGAGGGGACGCAGCGGAAGGCGCTGATGAGGGGTCTCCCGAATATGGCGCTGTAACCGCTAGGAGCGTCCACGATGACGAACTTGCAGTTGCGTGACTGCCCCCCTAGAGTGACATGGAGTCCCACTCCTCCCTCGACTTCTTTCCTCTCCCCTGAGAAGCCGAACAGAGGCCCGTCCGAGGCTAACACCCTCCTGGCCTCTACCTTCATCGCATCGAACGCCTTCTTGAAGATGACGTTGACCGAACTCCCATTGTCCACAAGGATTCGGGAGACAGTGAAATCCTCGATGGCTGTCTGGATAACCAGCGCATCGCAGAAGGGGTCCTCGTGACCCGGCAAGTCCTCTCTGGAGAAGGTGATTTTCTCCTCTGGGGGAGGGGATTGGGATGTGGAGCCAACGCTCCTCCGGTACATAGTGTGGAGGCTTGACTTACGGGAGGCCTCGATCCCGCCCCCCCCCCCCCCCCCCCCCCCGTGGATCGCTCCGATCCTTCCTCGGGTGCCCACATCAACCCGGTCTTCACACCGATCCCCCTCCTCCCGAGGTCGGATCTCCTCTATCCGAACTTCCTGATGGTCTTGTTGTTGCTGTTCCCTTCTCCCTCTCATCTCGAGGAACTCCGGACACGTGGATGTGAGGTGCCCCTCTTCCTGATGAAAGTCACAATAGGCAGGTCCACCCTGACCTCCCTCCTTCTCCTCGGCTGTCCTCTCCTCCTCCCCCTCATGGCAATTGCCATTGCCTCCTCCTGGTCGGGGAGAGGGGGTCTCTGACCCTGCCTACCCCCCTGGGGGTTGTACTGCCCTCGGCCACCCTGGCGGTTATCTCCTCCCTGATAACCCCTTCGTGGTGCCTGGTCTTGCCACTCGGGCCTCCATCCCAAACGGTGGGTCTGCTCCGGACGCACCCACCTGGGTTGCGGCTGCTGCTGCGGCTGCTCCCTTTGCCGAGGTTCAGCCCTCCTCTCCTCCTGAATTCGGCCACCCCTTGGCCTTTCTTCTTCCACGGCCCACTTGGCCAACCTTCGCGCAAACTCTGGATGTGCTGCCTCCATTTCGGCCTCCCTGGCCGCCCTCTCCAGAAGTGCCTCAAAAGACACTGGAGGTGACCTCTTCAGTTCCATTGCGAAGAACCCGGACTGGAGACCCAGGGTGAAGGCCACCATCATGGTGTGCCCTGGCATCTCCTGAACTTGGGACAGTTCCTCTTGGAACCTGTCCAGGTAGCTTCCCAGGGTCTCTCCCACCCTCTGCTTGATGCGGAACAAAGACTCCGCCTCCTTCTTCCTCTTCTTAGAAGTGGTGAACCTCAGCATGAAACCCCGTCGCAGATCCTCAAAGCAGTAAATGGACCCGGTCGGGAGCTGGTGGAACCACTCTCTCGCCTTTTCTCTGAGGGTGATGGCGAAGAGTCGGCACTTGAAGCCGTCTGACATCTGTCGAATGGAGACCATGTCCTCGAACCACTGGATGTGGTGGACCGGGTCTCCTCTCCCGGAGTAGTAAGTCATCTCCGGCTCGCGAAACCCCTCGGGAACTGGGGCTGAAGAAACGAACTCGCTGAAGGGGCTCCCCCCCTCAGCCGGGCGAGTCGGGAACTCCCTCCCTGCAGTCTCGCCGAAGTGGTACTCGGCGGACGAGCCGGGGAACAGAACTCGCCCCTGGAACTCGCGCTCGCCCCTCTCGGCGGGTTCCTTCCCTGGTCGCCTGAGCGGTGCGTCGTCGCCGAGTGCGGGAACGGCGACCACTGGGACAGCCGGTGTCGCACTCTCGGCTCGCATGCCGAGGGCGGTCCTGACGAGCCCGAGGATCTCATCCCTAAGCTCCGCCGGCACGCTCGCCGCTGGGGGTGGGGGAGGGGGTGGCGAGTTGCCCCTGCCTGATCCTTGTCCTTCATCTCCAGTCATCGAGCCTGTAGGAGGTTTTCTCTGCTGACCACTCTCCACGCTCACCGCACCAAGATGTTGAAACCGGAAAACCGGTCTCTTGTGGAATTCGACCCTTGGGGAAGGGGTGGTCGCGCACCTACTTCACTCCTGCAAGAAAATGACAAAGAAAAAGAGAAGGAACAAGGACTAGACCAAGGGCCCGGCGTGGAGGTCCCACCACACACCCGGAAGATCTTAGAGCGCTTCCCCTCCTTAGCCAAATGCCGGGCTAAGGTACCTCAGAAAGCGCTAGTAGGCCGGAGAATTAGTCAGTGTGCCTTCTGAGGTACCCCTTGGGTCCTATTTATAGGAAAAGATGGCCTGCTAATATACAACCTTCACTATTTTCGAGGACTACAGGCAAACCAAAAGGGGCCACATAGTAAAGGTATGCCATGGCCGAGGTGCGAGCTGGACCTGAGGGGGCACTCGCTTGGCAGGAGGCCTGACTCGCCTCGTCTTGGGCCTAGGCGGGCAGGTACTCGGCAGACTTGTGCTCGACTACCGCTGAGCTCGGCTTGACTATTGCCGAGCTCGGGCTCGGCACGACGATCGCCGAGCTCCATCAGAAACTGAACTCGGCACGGGCATCGTCGAGCTTGGCTCGACTATCGTCGAGCTCTGTTCCTGCACCCGAGCTCGGTCTCGGCATGCCGGGCTTCGTTCGGCCATCGCCGAGCTCAGCTCGACTATTGCCGAGCTCGGGCTCGGCATACTGGGTCCAAGTTGGTCTGAGCCGGCCGGTTCAACCCCTGTCGACCACTCGCGGGATACGGGGTTGTACAATGGGCATGATCCAAGAGTGTGCACACTTTAGAAAAAACAAAAGGATGAGTTTTGTTTGATGAACTTCAAACAACCATAACTTTCAATCCGGAAAGAGTTACAGAACGTGTCATCCCATTTCAGAATTATAATGAAGTCATCTACAATCTGGAAAAGGTTCGGATGATAAAAGAGAAGAAGATATATCGCTGGTGATAGCCACTATCGCCAGGCAATAGTGAAAATGACGTTAGCGTGATGACGGTCATGTCTCGCACGATCGCCACGACACACACTACTTGGCACTATCGCCAGACGATATTGGCTATCGCCAGGCGATAACCCCACAACCCAAACATGTCAGTTTTCAACTAACACAATCATCGCAGCGTGGTTCACATGACAGCTTGAGAAGATATTGTATACGATAGCTAGATATCGCTAGACGATAGCGATTTTCTATAAAAGGCTGAAAACTTCATGAATTCGATAGAAACACTTTCTTAAGCAGTGATTCCTCCTCTACCAAGCAAGAACTCTGATTCTTTTAAGAGAGGGTTATCTCCAGAGATAGAGAGAAATATCCTTTGTGCAAATACGAAGATCTGAATGAGATTTTGAAGGAGAAAGGCTATAACACACATTCAACGAGAAGAGTGAACCCATCAAGAACGCCGACGTCTATACTGCTTTTGTCTTCACCTTCAGAAATCCTTAAAGAGTTTCTCTTACTTTTATTGTCTTGTAATTTTTTTTGTTTTATCTTTTTGTATCGGGAGAAGAAAAGTCGTTCGGAGAGAACGTCAGAATTCGGGGAAGGATTCGGTGGGAAATTCATCTTGTTGTGGTGACTAGGTCCTTGTGCGGCTTAGAGGAAAATTTGTCGCCTTGTGTGCAGCGACAGGTCGAGGCTAAATCTAGGGAGAGGCTAGAGGTCCTATATATGGTAAGATAGGTTATAGCCAACCGGTCCTTGGGAGAAGGACTGATGTATCAACAAAAGGAGATTTTTCTATTTGTCTCGATTTTTAGCGTTATAGAAATCAAATATTTTGTAATCAATTTTTTATGAAAAAAATCATGTCATTTATTGTCTCATTATCTTGATTTTATTTTCATATAATAAAATATTTTAAATATTATTTTATCTATCAAAAGCATTAATGTATAACCCCATATTCGCTGGGTGGGACCCGGAGACTTCACTGAGGGATTGGGCTAGCCTCAGGCTAGCCTTGGGTTAATCCTAAGGCATACTGGTGGAGTTCTCGTCCTTAAAGGCTCCCGCCTGGCGGTGGGCGATATCGTTCGCGCCACGACAGGCTTTGGGTCCAAAGCCAGAGGAGCTTCCGCCCTGAAGGAGCTCCCGCCAAGGGCAGGCGAAAGCTGGGGAAACCAGAGCAGATAGTCGAGCGCAGATAGTCGAGCTCCCGGCAGGAGAGATCGTCGACCGACCAGAGCGGGTGGCTTGACTACGGAAGCTCCCGCCTTAGGGAAAGCTCCCGCCCAGGGCAGGCGAGAAGGCCTTAGGTGAGCCTTCATTCGCAATGGCATCATCACTACCTAGCGCGAGAACCTTCCTGGCAGGAGCTCTCGCCAAGGCGGGCCTAGAGGGGACCCAGCGAGAGCCTTCTAGGCCGGGGGTCTCGCCAAGTGGGCCCACGGGGTGGGACCCGGAGTCCAGAGGAGATTATTTTATTATTATCCCGAGGTAAAATTACCCAAATGCCCTTGGGATGACAGCGGGATTTGGCTATTGACAGACCCTTCAGGGGTATTTCAGTATTTTCAGGTCAAAGGAAGACTATAAAAAGACCCATAGGGGCTCTTTGGAAGGCAAGGATTTCATTACTCTCCAACTCTAGTGCCTTCTGAGGAGCTCCCAGCCCAGCATTTGGCTTTGGAGGGGAAGCTCTCAGAGATCTTCCGGGTGTGTGGTGGGACCTCCCAGCTGAGGCTTTGGGTCTGTTTTAGGACCTTAGCAGCCAGTCAGGGGTCGAGATTTGAGAGAAGTAGGCGTCGGCTGCACTTTGATTCGTGAACATTCGTTGAGGTCATTTTTGGCTTCAACAGTTCTGGTGCGGTGAGCGTGGAAGCAGTCGGTGTAAGAAAATTTCGAGTTAAGTCCCATGACAGGAGGCGAAGGTGAAGGATCAGGCGCAGGAGGATCCCCCACCCGGGTGGACGATGCGACGAAGAAGATGTTCGAGGACTTCAGGCGAGAAGTCATGCAGACGATCAGCTTGGCCTTCTCGGCAAGGAATGAGTGGGAGACGCCGCAGGTTCCGGTGGAGGTGGTTCCGCTGTTAGGCGAGAACGCTCCAGGGCAGCGCCCCGGGAAGGATGTCCCGGTGGAGGCAGGCGAGAGGGACGTAGTCGCGCGGGAGCTTTTCCCAGGCCAGCGTCCCGAGAAGGAGCTTCCGGCGGATCTGGGCGAGAAGGAGGCGATGGTGCGGGAACTCTTCCCCGGGCATGGTCTCGCGGATCGGTCCAGCCAACCGAGGTCGCGAGACGGGCCTTCTCGCCAGGCGGGAGGCGAGACCCCCTTTAGTGAGCTCATTGTCTCGGCTCCAGTGCCGGAGGGGTTCCGGGAGCCGGACATGACCTACTACACCGGGAAGGATGACCCGGTTCAGCACGTGCAGTGGTTTGAGGACGTGGTGTCCATCAGACAAATGTCGGATGCCTTCAAGTGTAGGCTTTTTGCCATCACTCTGAAAGAGAAGGCCAGGGACTGGTTCCACCAGTTGCCGGCGAGTTCCATCTACAGCTTTGAGGATCTGCGCAGGGGTTTTCTGTTGCGGTTCTCAACTTCGAAGAAAAGGAAGAAGGAGGCTGAGTGCCTGTTCGCAGTGAGGCAGAAGCCGGAGGAGACGTTGGGTCACTATGTGGACCGTTTCCAAGAGGAGGTTCTCTTGGTCCAGGAGGTCCCAGGGTATGCGCTGATGCTTGCCTTCACCCTGGGGCTGAGACCAGGGTTTTTCAGCATGGAGTTGAAGAGGGTGCCCCCTCTCTCTTTTGAGGAGATCATGGAGAGGGCGGCGAAGGAGATAGACTTTGAGAGGGCAAACCCTGCGTTTGCGAGGAAGCTGGCCAGGTTGGTCGAGGACGATGTGAAGGAGCCGGTAGTGGGAAGGCAGAGAGAGCAGAGGGAGCAGAGGGAGCCGAGGGAAGATAGGAGAAGAGAAGAGCCCCGAGGGCAGGGACAGCAGCATGGGGGGGCCAGGGAGCCGAACAACCGACTGGGTTGGAGGTCTCAGGAGGGTCGCCCCCAGGGCTAGGGAGGACTTCAGGGAAGAGATAACTTCCGGGAGCAAAGAAGGCTGGAGCAGGGAGGATGGCGACAAGGACCAAGGGGTCATTTCCCACCGCCGCAGGAGGCCATGGAGGTGGGAAGAGGAAGAGGAGGAAGAATTCGGGGAGCCGGAAGAAGGTGAGGAGGAGAAGGAAGAGGGGGCAGGGTGGCGTTGCCCTATTGTGACTTCCACCATGAGGAAGGTCACGCAACGGCCACCTGCCCAGAGTTTCTGGAGATAAGAGGGGCCAGAGGGGCCGGAAGGCAAGACCCGCCTGTAAGGATCGTCGAAGTACAGCGAGAAGAGGCTGAGGACAGGTGTGAAGACAGGGTAGACGTGGGGACCCGAGGAGGGATCGGAGTAATCCATAGGGGAGTGGGGATCGAGGCAACCCGCAAGGGGAGCCTTCAAACCATGTTCCGCCGAGGGGTCGCCTCAACCTCCCTGGATCCCCCCCCCCCCAGAGGAGAAGATCACTTTCTCATCCGCAGATATGCCAGACTACGAGGATCCATTCTGCGACGCGCTTGTGATCCAGACAGCGGTAGAAAACTACACCGTCTCCCGGATACTGGTGGATAACGGGAGCTCGGTGAACGTGATCTTCAAGAAGGCCTTCGACGAGATGAGGGTGGAAGGAAAAAGGGTCCTGGCTTCTGATGGACCGCTCTTTGGTTTCTCCGGAGAAAGGAAAGAAGTGGAAGGGGGAGTGGGCCTGCATGTGAGGCTTGGGGGCGTCTCACGGAACTGTCGGTTCGTGATCGTAGACGCCCCGAGTAGTTACAATGCCATCTTTGGACGTCCCCTCATCAGCGCCTTTCGCTGCGTGCCCTCCTCATACCACCAATGCCTCAAGTTCAACAATGGAGGGGTGCAGGTTAGGATCAGGGGGGATCCGAAGATGGCAAGGCAGTGCTATGTGACGGCAGTTAACACCGTGTCGTGGATGGCGGAGGCAGAGGAGTTGGAGAAGGAGATGGTTGAGCAGGAAGGAGTTGAGGAAGGGGAGATAAGCCTGGGAGAGGCGATGGAGGCTGTTGAGGAGATGGCGGAAGTGGAGGAGATTGGCCTAGAAGAGGCGAGAGGAGTGACGGATGAAGAAGAGCAGAGGCAGGAGGAGAGCCTGGAGGAGGCGACGAAAGTTGATGAGGTTGGGGGAGAGGAGCTCGAGTTTGAGCAAGAAGAGGCAAGGGTAAGTTGGGAGCGGTCGGGGCTGGAGCCGGCCGAAGAAGTGGTGGAGATGGAGGTGCTTACAAGAGCGGGGGAGGTGCAAAGGGTTCGGATCAGCGGAGGCTTGAGCCTCGAGGATCAGGAGCGGATGCGAGCCTGCACCCAAAGCAACGTCGACATCTTCGCTTGGAGCGCGGCAGACATGCCGGGCATCGACGCGGACATGGCCTGTCATCGCTTGAACCTGGATCCCCGAGCCCGCCCCATACGCCAAAAGATGAGGGTCATCGCCACCAAGCTAGAAGCCCCCATCCGAGAGGAGGTCAAAAAGCTCCTGGACGTAGGCTCTCAGAGATCCAGTATCCAGGCTGGATCTCCAACGTGGTAATGGTAAAGAAGGGAGGAGGAAAATGGCGCATGTGTATTGATTTTTCTTTATTAAATAAATCATGTCCCAATGATTGCTACCCCTTGCCTCGAATCGACGCGCTGGTGGACTCAGCCGTCGGTTTTTCTCTTATGAGCTTTTTAGATGCATTTTCAGGTTACCATCAGATCCGGATGCACCCTCCTGATGTCAAGGATGTTTCCTTCATCACAAGAGAGAGATGCTTCAGCTATAAGATGATGCCCTTCGGGTTGAAGAACGCAGGGGCAACATACCAACGCATGATGGATCGAATCTTTCGAGATCAAAGGGGAAGGAACCTGGAGGTCTACGTGGACGACCTCATGGTCAAGAGTAAGTGTGTTGATTCCCACTTGCGGGACTTGGAGGAAACGTTTGCCACCCTGCGAAGGTCCAAGATGAGGTTGAACCCCTTGAAGTGCGTCTTCGGGGCTAGTCACGGTAAATTCCTCGGACACCTCTTGACTCCCGCGGGGGTAGAACCTAACCCCGATAAGGTTAAGGCTATTCTAGACCTGGAATCACCTCGCAGTGCCAAAGAGGTCCAGCGCTTGACCGGGAAGTTGGCCGGGCTAAGCAGATTCCTCTCTCGGTCCGGGGATAGGTGTTCCTCTTTCTTTAAAGTGCTTCGTGGTAACCAAGTATTCGATTGGACGGCCGAATGTGAAGAGGCATTTCAGGGGCTGAAAAGGCAACTCTCCCAAGCTCCGTTACTTTAAAGCCCGAAGGAAGGGGAGGACCTAGCCTTGTATCTCGGAGTGGGGGGAGAGGCAGTGAGCTCCGTCTTGGTTAGGGAGGAGGGGAAGAAACAGTTACCCGTCTATTATGTCAGCCGAATCTTAAAAAAGGCGGAGCTCCGATACCCTATTCTAGAGAAGCTAGCATACGCCTTGGTCGTCTCGGCTAGGAAGCTCCGCCCTTACTTTCAGGCGCACTCGATTAGGGTGGTAACCGGTCATCCTCTTCGCAAGGTCTTTGAGGGGGTGGAGCATTCAGGAAGGTTGGCAAAGTGGTCCATCGAGCTAAGCGAGTTTGACATTTCTTTCGTCCCGAGGCTCTCCATCAAAGCCCAGGCCGTGGCGGACTTTTTGGCGGATTATGTCACCGAGGCCGAGGAAGAAGAGTCGAGGCCGTCGGAGGCATGGAAGATGATGGTCGACGGAGCCTCAGGAAGGCACTCCCTGGGAGGAGGTGTGGTGCTGGTAAGTCCACAAGGGGTTACCATAGAGCAAGCAGTGGCCTTCCACTTCCCTGTAACCAATAATCAGGCGGAGTACGAAGTCGTGATAGCCGGTCTCCGACTGTCAAAGGAGTTGGAAATTCAGGATGTGGAGGCCTTCACAGACTCAATGGTGTTGGCATCGCAGATCCGAGGGGAGTTCGAGGCCCGGGAGCCTACCCTCGCGAGATATCTATCAAAGGTAAGAACTATCATTGGAGGTTTCCGTTCTTTTTCTATTCAACATGTTCCCAGGGAGGAAAGCACGGCAGCTGACCGATTAGCAAAGTTCGGGCCTCGGGGTGGAGGTACCCTAACCGAACTATTTCGGCCAGCCATTGAAGAGGGGGAGTTGATGGAGGTATGTCAGCGGTCCTCATGGATAGATCCGTTGGTGACCTACTTGACCACAGGAGAACTGTCGGAAGAAGTCAAGGATGCAAAGAGCTTCAGGCACAAGGCGGCTCATTACCTGATGCTGGAAGGGAGCTTGCATCGGAAGATGTTGTCAGGACTCCTCGCGAGATGCGTGACCGAGGAGGAAGTCCCAAGGATCCTGGAAGAGGTGCATTCTGGAGAATGCGGCAGTCATTCAGGGGGAAGGACATTGTAAGCAAGGGTGATTAGGCAAGGATATTTCTGGCGGACTTTGAGGAAGGATACAGCTGAGTTTGTAAGGAGGTGTCGGAAGTGCCAAGTACATGCTCCCCTCCAGCTCTTGCCCGCCCAAAGGCTTCAAAGCATCACGGCGTCATGGCCCTTCGCCATTTGGGGAATGGACCTGGTTGGACCCTTCCCTCCAGCTAGCGGGCAGAGGAGGTTCCTCCTAGTTATGATTGACTACTTCTCCAAGTGGTTGGAGATCAAGCCTTTAGCCAAGGTAACCTCCCAGGTCATCAGGAACTTTGTTTGGGGGGAAATCATTTGCAGGCACGGATTGCCCCAAGCGATAGTGACAGACAACGGTCCTCAGTTTGCCAGTGAATAATTCATCAGTTTCTGCACCCAATCGGGGATTGACCTCAGGTTCGCCTCTGTCCATCATCCTCGGAGCAATGGCCAGGTGGAGGCGGCAAACAAGATCATTGTCAGCTTGCTCAAAAAGAAGGTGGAGAACCTGAAGGGTAACTGGGTGGAACAGCTCCCTTCCGTTCTGTGGGCCTTGTGAACGACTCCGAACACGGCCACAGGGGAGACCCCCTTCAAGCTCTCTCATGGGTGTGAGGCTGTCCTCCCGGTGGAGTTCGAGGTTTGGTCCCCAAGGGTCGCGGCCGCAGTTGAGGGAAACGAAGCTTGGAGGATGGAGAATGAGGAAGGGTTGCGCCTCTCATTAGATATGGTGGAAGAGCTGCGGGATGTTGCCGCCATCAGACAAGAAGAAGTAAAACGGCGAATGGCTCGGTACTTCAATAAGCACATCAGAGTCAAGCAATTCGCCGAGGGGGATCTAGTACTGAAAAAGGTCGACGCTGCCGGAAGGTCGGCCGCGGTTGGTAAGCTCAACCCTAGCTGGGAAGGGCCTTATATAGTAGAGAAGGCTCTGGCTAACGGAGGATACTATCTCCAGGATGCGGAGGGAAGGACCTTGAGTCACACCTGGAATGGTGATGACCTGAAGCGCTTCTACCCGTAAGGGGAAAGAAGGATTGTAATGTTGTAAATAACTATTGCATTTTCAATAAGTTTATTTCAGAATATTGACTATCTCTGAGTATGCAATCTTTATGTTTTTTGTTCTAACCGGCTATGACTCCTCATCTCAATGATAGAATGGGCCTGGTTGAAGGAATCTTCATCAACACCCCGAGCTCGGCTCGGCCCCAGGTAGACCCGCTGCACAGGCTCTCATCAAGCTGGCAGGTCTGAAGGCTCGCCTGTGGGGGAAAGGTTGGCTCTTGTGATACTTTGTTCTTAGCCACTTCTACGACACCCCGAGCTCGGCTCGGCCCCAGGTAGACCCGCTGCGCAGGCTCTCATCAAGCTGGCAGGTCTGAAGGCTCGCCTGTGGGGGAAAGGTTGGCTCTTGTGATACTTTGTTCTTAGCCACTTCTACGACACCCCGAGCTCGGCTCGGCCCCAGGTAGACCCGCTGCGCAGGCTCTCATCAAGCTGGCAGGTCCGAAGGCTCGCCTGTGGGGGAAAGGTTGGCTCTTGTGATACTTTGTTCTTAGCCACTTCTACGACACCCCGAGCTCGGCTCGGCCCCAGGTAGACCCGCTGCGCAGGCTCTCATCAAGCTGGCAGGTCCGAAGGCTCGCCTGTGGGGGAGCTCTTGTGATACTTTGTTTTTAGCCACTTCAACGACACCCCGAGCTCGGCTCGGCCCCAGGTAGACCCGCTGCGCAGGCTCTCATCAAACTGGCAGGTCCGAAGGCTCGCCTGTGGGGGAAAGGTTGGCTCTTGTGATACTTTGTTCTTAGCCACTTCTACGACACCCCGAGCTCGGCTCGGCCCCAGGTAGACCCGCTGTGCAGGCTCTCATCAATCTGGCAGGTCCGAAGGCTCGCCTGTGGGGGAAAGGTTGGCTCTTGTGATACTTTGTTCTTAGCCACTTCTACGACACCCCGAGCTCGGCTCGGCCCCAGGTAGACCCGCTGCGCAGGCTCTCATCAAGCTGGCAGGTCCGAAGGCTCGCCTGTGGGGGAAAGGTTGGCTCTTGTGATACTTTGTTCTTAGCCACTTCTATGACACCCCGAGCTCGGCTCGGCCCCAGGTAGACCCGCTGCGCAGGCTCTCATCAAGCTGGCAGGTCCGAAGGCTCGCCTGTGGGGGAAAGGTTGGCTCTTGTGATACTTTGTTCTTAGCCACTTCTACGACACCCCGAGCTCGGCTCGGCCCCAGGTAGACCCGCTGCGCAGGCTCTCATCAAGCTGCCAGGTCCGAAGGCTCGCCTGTGGGGGAAAGGTTGGCTCTTGTGATACTTTGTTCTTAGCCACTTCTACGACCCCCCGAGCTCGGCTCGGCCCCAGGTAGACCCGCTGCACAGGCTCCCATCAAGCTGGCAGGTCCGAAGGCTCGCCTGCGGGGGATAGGTGGAGTCCTTGACTTTTTGATCCTTGGTTCTTGGTTGGTAGTTACTACGTTACAACGAGCTCGGCTCGAACCCCGGTAGACCCGCTGCGCAGGCTCCCATATAAGCTAGCAGGTCCGACGGCTCGCCGGTGGGGTAGGGGTTTAATTGGTCGGAAAAATATATGAGCAGGGCCCTGGCCTAGACCGGAGGCAAGGCCCTAAAGGTCTCGGCTCAGAGGTCTCAGCCAGTAAAGGCCTCGGTTTGGAGGTCTCGGCCAGTAAGGGTCTCGGCTCAAAGGTCTCGGCCAGTAAGGGTCTCGGCTCAAAGGTCTCGGCCAGTAAGGGTCTCGGCTCAAAGGTCTCGGCCAGTAAAGGTCTCGGTCAAAGGGGGTTCTCGCAAAAGGAGGCTCCCGGCGGACCTGGGCAGGACGACTTAATTGGCGACGCGAGGTTCCCGCCTAACTGATCTCTAAGAAAGATTACCCTAAAGAGACTAAGGGTCTCGGCGGAAGCTCGCGCGGAAGCCATTCGGCAGAATAATATGCTTTCAAGCACACACTGACAATGAAAGGTGAAACATTACTTTACATAAAATTAATTACAAAAGTTGGAGCCTCTCGCTCATTACAAGAGAAACAAAAAGAAAAAAGAAGCTTAGGGGGACGCGCTGTAACTCCCGCTGGTGCTCTCGCTTGAATCATCGCTAGAGCTCGCTTCAGATGTCTCGCCAGCGGCGGTAGAAGACCTCGGGATGTCTGAGGGAGGCGAGTCCGGCGCGCCCGGAGGTTTGGGAACTGGATCGTAGAGCCAAGGAAGGAGTTGGCGAGCGTCGATGGTCGCGCCGTCCTCCCGAAGCAGCTTGACGTCTCGCAGCGTCTCGAGCGTCAGCTTGACGGTTGCCTGAGCGTTGGCTTGCAGCAGCTTGTCAACGTCGTACTCCGAGAGGTAACGGCTCCGCAGCCTCGCATCTAGCTCCGGAGGCGGGACCTTCGCCATCTCAGCGCGAAGCTGTTCCCTCAGGAGGGCGCTCTCGTAGCGCGCGTTGGCCAGCTCTGCGCGAAGCTCCTTGGCTTGGGCAGAATCCTGTGAAAAAAAAAGAGTTCAGTATGGAAACATCGCACAGTCGTAACTTTGAGAAACGAGAGCAAGGGTTCAGGAGGGTCTCGCTTACCTCGGTCGCGGGGCGTAGAGACAGCGCCAGTCGAGCATCCACAAGCTCTTGTTGAGCTCTCGCGAGTTCTTCTCCCGCGGTGTGCGCTCGAGCCACCGCATCCTCCCTTGCCTTGCGCATATCGGTGAAATTCTTATCGAGGGTGATGCTTCGGCGCGCACACATATGCGCAAGCTCGAACCCGCGCAATAGAGCCCGGATGGCATCGAAGGCTAGAAGGCGGGTGGACATCTGGTCAAACATGCTGGCATCCTCTCGGCTGTAAAGGCCATATCCAAGCGCGAAGGCCTCGCCAGTCACATCTTCCCCCTCCGCCCAGCTGGGAAGGAGCGTCGTAACCTTGATTAAGTTTGACTCGGGGTCCCATTCCATCTGAGGCTTCCCCTCCGCGTCAGCGTACTTCATGCCGAAACCAAAGTTCTTGTGCCCTTACGGCACCTCCCGGGGCGGAGCTCGGCCGGGGGTTTCGGCGGCGAGCACTTCTCCCCCGGCCTCGCTTACGGCCGGTGGGTTCCCGGTGGAAGCCTCGGCGCGGCTCTTGGCGGCGGCATCCATCTCGCTGGCCCTTTGGAGGATCGCTTCGAAGGAGCTGCCTGCGGGAAGGGGTTGGACAGGCGAGACGGCCGGGGCTTTCCCCTTCTCGAGAGCAGATGGTTTGGGCCTCTTCAGCGTTCGGAGAGGAGGAAGGGTGACCTTCCGCTTCTTGGCTGGTGGCGGCAAAGGAGGGGCTGGATCGTTTCGGCAGGCGCTGGCGCTAGCTTCCGCGAGCGCAAGGGAGCCTCTCGCGGCCAGACCCTCGACACCCCGGCCTTCAGCGAAGGGTTGGCGCAGAGGGACCTCCCGCTCTCCTGCAAAGTTAAAACACTTCAGCGCAAGAAGATCTTTGATAAAAGAAGGAATCTGAAGCGAGACCGTACCTTCGCCCGAGTGAACGAGTGGGAGGGAGTCGACATCTCGCCTGAGGTAGGGAACATCGAACTCCTTGGTTCCAAAGAATTCCAGGATTGCGCTCTCGCGCGATCCCAGAGTAGGCGGTTTGTAGGCAGCGTCCTCGTACTGAACGGGCTGAAGCGGGACGTTGCCGAAGTCCCCGCTGACATAAACGAATTTCTCGCCCCAGTGATGGTGCTTGTTGGCGAGACCGGTAACCTCGAGCAGTTGCCCGGAGAAGAAAACCACCCCTCCCTTGGCGCGGAAGTTGAATAGCTTCCGGAAGATGGACAAACTGAACTCGATCCTCTCGGATCGCATATAGCATATGAATGCTATAAGGATCGCGACTGAGTTCGGGTTCAGTTGGGCGGGAACCACCCCATAGTACCGAAGAGCAAGCCGAACCTCCGGCCAAAGGGGAAGGCGGAAGCCCACCTCGAAATGCTCGAGAGGGATGGCGAGTTCTCCCGCCTCCGGAGTATTCACCTTATCGTGATTACCCGGGTTCCGCGCCGAGAAGCCAGCGGGAATATAGCGGTCAACGATCAGGTTATATTCGTCTAGGGTGAGCTTGCAGGAAGGGAAGAGGTGTTTTTGGAAAGCTTCAGCGCAGTGGGCGCGACCCTTGTTCTCGCCAGGCATGGTGGGTTTGCGAGTGAGAGCGAGAGCTGAAAAAAGGTCGAAGCGGAAGCAAGAACGCGAGAGCAAGGAAGGAAGGCTGAGGTTCCGGATCGAAGAAGTAAATGCGGTTGGCAGACTTCTCTATTTATAGGGAATCGTAATCATCATGGATCCATCCGACGGAGAGAGAAAGTGACGGTGGAGTACAGCTGTCAGAATCTGGGCTAACGGCGCCTCGATTTTCCCCCTCGGGATGGCAGCGGTCAACGGTCGTTCCTGGTTTCGACACAATTATCTCGATCATCGCAAGCCTCCTAGATTGGCGCGAGCCTCCTAGATTGGCGCGAGCCTCCTAGATTGGCGCGAGCCTCCTAGATTGGCGCGAGCCTCCTAGATTGGCGCGAGCCTCCTAGATTGGCACGAGCCTCCTAGATTGGCGCGAGCATCCTATATTGGTGTAGGCGTCTTAATTTAAAAGCCTCGCAGAGCAATAAAAAGGAAAGGAAAGAGAGACATTGGTAACAGGGAGGTTCTCGCCAACGAAAGTTGAATAAACTTAATTAACAGTAATGTTTATTACAGATACATTGATAAAAGAGATTCAAGAGAGAAGTCAAATAGGGCTTCCAATACCATCGTCCTCGTTCTCGCCGCCTAGTTCTTGGAGGCACCAGCGGATTGAAATAAGACGATAGGGTGGTGCACCCAAGGTTGATCCGCCTGGCGTGATCTCGGATCTGCGAGATGCATCTCCCTGGTGAAGACTCGGCGGAAGGCCCTCCCGGACGATCAGCCTCGCCTAAGAAGAAATCCCGCTCCAGAGTCTCCAACCTTTGCTCCACAGATTCGCGAAACGCTTTTGCCGCGGCAGAGTGAGCACGATCTCGCCGGATGAGCCTGGCCAGGATGGCCGAGATCTTCTTCCTCCTCCCCTTCGCGCTCCCGGCGCTGTTCAATATTCCTTCTATCTCACCAGACGAAGGGAGGGGAGAATCTTCCTCCTCTTCATCGTCCTCATCTTCATCATCGTCTTCTTCTTCCCGGTTGGCTTCCGACCGCAAGCCGGGATCACCTGCAAAGGAAACGCGAGAGAATTTTGGTCAAGGCATGACAATCAACAGTCCAAAAAAGTTTCGCATACCTGCGGTTGGGCGAGAACCTTTAACCAAAGTTGGACGAGAAGGCCCGGCCCCTCCGTTGGTTCCATAAAGGAGGTGAAGAGGCTTGCCCAGCCCCGGGCGGAAGGGCTCGCGCACGATGGTCCCGACCTGGCCAGAAGCTCGTGGGGAGTTGTCTTCTCCCAAGAGATGATCGGCATCCTTGGGAGTAGCGGAGGGATCAGAGGCCATCCCTCCCGCCTGCAGGGTAGGATTGGTCACCAAGGGAGGCAATTCCACAGTTCTCGCTTCTACTTCCCTGGCGGTTAGGCCCGGGTCGGCGGGAGCGGGCACTGCGAGAAGACAGTTCAGAAAAGAAAAGGTAGGGTTGATATATCGACAGTAGCAAAACGTACCTGTCGTTTCGGTCTCGGCTGAAGGAATTGCGTCCGAGACCCGTGTTTGGTCCTTGGGGGAATGAGCGGGCAGGTTCGAAGAATTTGGCGGGATCTCGGCGTCATCGTTAGGAGCGGATTCCTGCGAAAACTCACTTTAACCATCGGATCTAGTGCACAATCAGCTCGGTAGGCACGCTTGAAAGGCTTACCTTCTGCGGGGAAGGATCCCCCGCAGGATTTGGAGTGGGGGAAGGAGGATCCCTGTTCTCGCGAGAAAGGTCCCGCCGGACCACCTTCGCCCTTTTCTTTTCCTTCTTCTTCGGCTCGGAAGGCCCGGCGGTTGAAGTCTTTCTCGCTAACCATGGAGCCACCGCCGCACAGTTAGCCAAGGCCCGCGCTTGGGCAGCGGCTAACCGGTCTTGGAGGTCTTGCGGAAGTGGTTTGGCAGCACGTTTGGGATGCATGGTAAGCTCGCGCAAAAATCCCTGAGGCGAGAGCTCAGTTGGAAAACCGTACTTCAAGGGCAGGGCGTATGGACGCCTATCAGTACATATTTATAGCCGCAGTAGGACCCACCAAAAGATTCCCTTGGTAGGCGGACACGTGTCCAGCGAATATTATGGGGGTTGGACTTGTCTTGTCGAGCGCAGGGCTAGCTCGAAAAGAGCGGGGATTGTGTACAACCCCATATTCGCTGGGTGGGACCCGGAGACTTCACTGAGGGATTGGGCTAGCCTCAGGCTAGCCTTGGGTTAACCCTAAGGCATACTGGTGGAGTTCTCGTCCTTAAAGGCTCCCGCCTGGCGGTGGGCGATATCGTTCGCGCCACGACAGGCTTTGGGTCCAAAGCCAGAGGAGCTTCCGCCCTGAAGGAGCTCCCGCCAAGGGCAGGCGAAAGCTGGGGAAACCAGGGCAGATAGTCGAGCGCAGATAGTCGAGCTCCCGGCAGGAGAGATCGTCGACCGACCAGAGCGGGTGGCTTGACTACGGAAGCTCCCGCCTTAGGGAAAGCTCCCGCCCAGGGCAGGCGAGAAGGCCTTAGGTGAGCCTTCATTCGCAATGGCATCATCACTACCTAGCGCAAGAACCTTCCTGGCAGGAGCTCTCGCCAAGGCGGGCCTAGAGGGGACCCAGCGAGAGCCTTCTAGGCCGGGGGTCTCGCCAAGTGGGCCCACGGGGTGGGACCCGGAGTCTAGAGGAGATTATTTTATTATTATCCCGAGGTAAAATTACCCAAATGCCCTTGGGATGACAGCGGGATTTGGCTATTGACAGACCCTTCAGGGTATTTCAGTATTTTCAGGTCAAAGGAAGACTATAAAAAGACCCATAGGGGCTCTTTGGAAGGCAAGACTTTCATTACTCTCCAACTCTAGTGCCTTCTGAGGAGCTCCCAGCCCAGCATTTGGCTTTGGAGGGGAAGCTCTCAGAGATCTTCCGGGTGTGTGGTGGGACCTCCCAGCTGAGGCTTTGGGTCTGTTTTAGGACCTTAGCAGCCAGTCAGGGGTCGAGATTTGAGAGAAGTAGGCGTCGGCTGCACTTTGGTTCGTGAACATTCGTTGAGGTCATTTTTGGTTTCAACAATTAAAGTAAAATATATTGCAAGTTGCATTTTCAAATACACTCTTAGAATTCAATATTTGTATCTAGAACCGAGCGATAGTGATATCACTAACGGCAGTAAAGAAATTGAATTCCACAATTTCCTAAAAAGTAATCTTTAATATAATATTTTTTGAGATATAAAAATATAATATCCTATAAAACATTCTGAAACTTCATTAATTAACTATGATATTTTTATTTAAAAATTAAAATTTCATAAAACAATTATTCACCCTCCCCTCTAAGGGCGTCGTAAGATCCAACAAAAGGGGTCACATGGGCTACATCATTATGGAAAACAAAAAACATGCAACAACGAAAAGATGAGCATACAAAACAAAAACAAATAAGGAAAAACAAAAGGAGATGACTCGTAGAATCATCCCTCGACGTCAACATCAAAGTCATCATCTGAGGCATCCTCCACGCCCAAATCATCACGCTACAGAAACATTCGAGCAGCTCGAAACCCCTTGCTGAAGCCCTAAGCAGTATGTCGCTCCATACTCGTCCTCCACAAGTGAGTCAATCTTGGTCTCCATCAACTCAGAGTAGGCCTCCTCTGCGATACGGGACTGCTCCATCTCAAAGTCACGAGAACCCTTGTACTCGGTCACCATGGTCGCCCACACGACCTCGACCTCCTCCCACTCCGAGATCAGCTGGGTCATCTCTTTCTTCAACAGCTCAAACTCTGCCTCCTGCTGAAACAACGCAGCATCAACCGCCTCAGTACAACAAACCGACTTCGCGAGAAGAGTCGAACCGACGTCATGTATCTTGTCCAGGAAAGCGCGGTGTCATGTAGCTATTGTTCCAGGAAAGCGCGGTGTCATGTATCTTGTCCAGCTACAAACATAAGAGACAAATTATTCCAATACACAACACTAGTTAAAGGTGGGAAAACACTGGAGGCAGCCAACATAACTTCGGGAGAAACACTCGACAAGTGGAGCATTCCCTCTCTTTTCCCTTCGCCGTCACCAACGGTCGCTCGGGAACCTCTCGAGAAATCGGCTCAGTCGCGAGGAGTTACGGGGGATCCATGGTCTCGGCAGGTGGAGGATCATCAATCAGATCATTCCGGCAGTCATCAGCAGCCTCAATAACAACCTCGGGGGCAGTAGAAGACGGTTTGCCTCCTCCCTATCCCAACAAAAAATCTAGTTTCCCCTTCTTTTCGCGCACCAGCGATGTGGCGCAACTCCGTCCAAACTCCGTCGAAAGGCTCGCAAGAACCAGCTGCTTCTCGACAACAAACACACTGATCTTGTAAAGAGCGACGCTCAGCTCACGCGGATCCTCAAAATCGAACAACGGGGTAAAATCGTATTCCCTCCCCGCAAGGGGAAGACAACTGTCTGAAGGATCCCGCCAGGTCTCGGGCAGCCTCCACGGGTTTTTAACAAACCCGAACAACGTTCCCCTATGACGATAATTAGTCTTGTCTTCGAACGACAACCACCTCTCGTTGTTCCGCACCTTAACCCTGTCACCGGGACCAAGGCATACTTCGCACAACTCGCGAAAGAGTCGAACCAAAGTCTAGGAACCATGCTCTGGAAAAAAAACAAAGCAACTTCATGATCCTCGTCAACCCCCCAAGGGAGAATTGCATCATCGGAATGCCACAAAACTGGAACACGACAATAGCCTCTTCAGTAGGGAGAACCCGAAAGCCCGCCTTCAGACACCCCTCCATAATCGCAAAATGGCTCGGGGGAGGATGCTTGATGCGCTCCATTGGGGAAGGAATCACGCCCTCCAAAATTCCAAAGTGTTTCATCCAACCACTCACATGGGTAAGGTTCAGAGTCGACGAAAGACGCATCGACCGTGGTGGAACGCCACCCTTTGCAACTACAAAAGTAAGGGTGTCTGTTAGCATCGAAACAGACAAAGCACCACCACAAGAGCCTAAGCGCGCATCGGCAAAATCCCATGCGCAAGCCACCCTGCACAGTGCCTCACGAGAAGCGCCGCATGCGCCTACACGGGCGACACCACGAGCACCCACGCAGAAGGCACCGCGCGTGCCCACGCGGACGGCGACGCGCGGACGGACCCATGTAGGCCCGTACATGCGGCACCGTGCGCTCTCACGTGGGAGGCACCACGCGCGCCCACGCGGATGGCGCCGCGCTGGCGGAACCGTGCGCGCGCCTGTAGGGGCGGAACCATGAGGGCACACCTTCGCAGGCGGACCCGCGTGCGCGCGACCGCGCGGGTGAACACCGCGGGTGCCCCCCCCCCCCCCCCCATGGGCGCCGCCGCCACGAGCGGGATTCTCCACCTGTGGGCAGCCCCGTGCTCCCCCGCGGGTGGCCCCGCACGACATTGGCACTGGCACGAGCGATGATATTCTCCACCTGCGGCCATTTTTGCTTATTTGTTCTTCATACTCAAGGCATGAAATCTTTTCGTGAAAGTACTAACCATTATCAAGGAAGCCATGACGGTAGCAAGATAACACAAACTCCAAAAACAACTCTACGAACTCCAAGGTTTCTTCGACAAGGTAAGAGGAGAATGAAATAACCCTCTCCAATATATAGACTTCGAAGGAGGGCTCATAAAGGAAGGCTTCCGAGATAATAAAATATCTCTTACCAATTTTTCATGTCCTGAAATATGCGGTGAATGAAGGCTATCTTGGTCGAGTATCTCGCGGACATGATAGATAATAGTTTGCACATTTTGACAAGAAGTTTCCAACTTTCTGCTCTCCCTAATTTTTGGCAAACGATTACTCACAACCGAGCCTTATGATCACAAGGTTTTCGAACACTCAAAGTAAAGACAGAAAATTTCCGTTATCATCGCTCCGCGGGTCATGACTCGCGAAAATTTGGGGGCATTTTATGGGGTCCCCCCTGAAATTTCTTAGCCTAACTGGGAGTACTCGCACCGAGGACACGTGGGGAAAGCCAACCCGACTAGACAAGTAACGCGCACCACGCCGAGACCCATAAACGTTCAAGCAGAGAGAAAAACCCGGGCGCACACACAGGCAGTGCCCTCGCGCGCACGGCCAGCCCGCGGGGACACGCACGGCTTGCGTGTGCGGGGTCCGCGCGCCCGGCTACCCCGTGCGTGCCACCCGCGCGCGCGACACCCGTCGCGCGCGCTACCGCTAGCCCCCGTCGCCCCCGACCACCGCCTTCGACCGCCGCCGCCGTCGGCCGCCACCGCCGTCGGCCACCCTGCCCGGGCCGCCCGAAACGCGCGGGGAGCACTTTTGTAATTTCGCTAAATTTGGTGATTCATGTGACCAAAACCGAGCGACGTCATTTGCCATTACAAATTCCGCTCTGACGCAATTACTAACATATCCTTTCAGAAAAGATAAATAGGCTTACAGAGGTTCATTTGAAGACAAGAAACTTTAGAAGCTAGAAAGCGCTCTGAAGTTTTTCGACGAGATTGTGGACTTAGGTCGATTCTCTGCTCAGGAATTTGCTCCGCTTCTCTTCCAGCGCAAAGGCTCCAACAGGATTCAAGGCACGCCGCTCTTCCCGCAAGAGCCCTTTCATCAAGATCTCGTTGATTTGGAGATTTTTTCAAGGCGGAACGCTTCCATCAAGGTTCCATGGACTTAGCCAAATTTTTAGGCTAGAGTGCTTCTTAAGAGACTTCAAGGGCTCAGTTATTTTTCATCACTTTTGTAATTTACGCTTGTAACGGAGAAGTAGTCTGTCACCCTCCGAGAGATCATCTCAAACTCTTGTAAACTCCAACACAATAGTGGATTTTGGCTCGACACAGATCCAACCACGTGATTTTTCACATTTTCCCGGTTTTTCATTTTAAAAAAAACTTTTGTCGTTCGCTACTGTTTTTCTTTGTCTGTTTGCGCGCCCAGTCCAAATCTGATGTAAGAAAGTCTAATTCTCCGAATTAGGAAAAATCGGATGACCGCAAGAATAATAAAATTATAAATTTAAATTTATAAATAAGATGTCAAAATTATAATATTAAAATTGAATACAAATTATAAATAAAGTTTAATTTACTAATTTAAAATTAAATTATAAATTTAAATAAAATTATAAATTTAAAATTAGATGAAAAGTTTATAAATATTATATATTATAATATTTATGTTTATATTAAATATATATAATAATATAATGAAGTAAAAGTAGAATGGGGAAGAAGCTCTTGACTCTATATATAAAGACCCCCAAACCTTTACTTAATCTCACACCACCACACGATCTCTTTGGAAATCAGCTCCACATCCCTGAATTCCTACTGGCATAAGAAGGAAATAACCCGCTATCATTGCCACCTCCTTCCACAAAACATGTCGCTCCAAACTCGATAGACCAGGAGACCACCAATTGAGGTGGATTTTGACCTCCTCAACTTCCTCTCTCTTTCTTTTGAATGAGGTGCATGTATAACGACCCTAGCCGATCTAACGAGACAACGTCATGGCTCCGCGCTAAGCGACGTTATTGGGTTGCATCCCAAGCACCCCAACCCCACAATCTCCAACCACTGATGGGTTGTTGGTGGGTACAACCTCCCTTTGATGAGTGAAACTCTCCGGTTAAGCGGGCAGCACGTGGACTTCCCTGGAGGTCACTTATCTCTGTACTACTTCAACCCGAGCATGGTTAACTATGAAGTTTTTCCACTTCTCATCACCAATTGAGCTGAGAAGTGGAAAAACTTCATAGTTAAGCGTGCTCGGGCTAGAGTCGTACTTGGATGGGTGACCTCCTGAGAAGTCCCCGTACTGCCTACTTAACCGGAGAGTTTCGCTCATCAAAGGGAGGTTGTGGCATCTAATAATTACCCGCCTGTGCAAACTCGTGTTTGTAGAGTGAGCTCAGCCATGCAGGGTGCGAGTAGCATGTGCCTATCTTCACCAGGCACCCACTATCAAGACTGGCGAGTGAGGGGAGAGTGGAGCCCGCGAGCTCACACTCATCCCTCGTTTAAGGGGCAAGTGGAGTCTGCGAGCTCACACTCGTCCCTCGGTTAGGGGGCGAGTGGCGAGTGTCGGATTTACCAGGCACTCGCCACCCGGGCGAGATCCCACATCACGCTCGGCTCGCCCACCAAAAGAGATTTTCTATTTTCCAGTGGAATCTTATGTTTGGCCTGTAATTAGCCGTTCTAAACAGTGGAGCTTTGCTATTAGCAGACAATTTTGGTCTACGTTAAGTAAAACAATAAGGCAGGATTTTGCTATCCGTACACCACTACCACAAAACTATAAATAGACCCCAAATGAAACCCTTGGAGAGGACCTGTAGAGACCCAAATCCTGGGCTCTTCACAATTAAGGATCGGACAATGTTTTTGAATAAAAGGGTCACAATAGCAAATACAAAGAACATCCACCAAGGCTTTTATTACATTTGTTACGATATTACAGGCAAACTACAACATACTATATAGACTTTGTAAAAAAAAATACATGTAGGTCCAGTGCAACGAGCTCTGTGCCAATCCCGCGCTTCGATTATTGCTTTTGTCAGTTCAATTGCTAGGCTCCTGCGTGTTCCACCCGAGATTTGTTCCGTCGTCTAAAAAAAAGATCCACAAAAGAGTTAGTCATTAAATTATGACTAAGTGAGAAAAGTATTTCGTGAAACGTTGTACACGCAAACAAAGGGAAATGATACCAATATGCATACAGTACAAGAACATAATCACTTGATTATTCTTAACACTAATCCTTAAATTACCCCTTAAATGTAGTTACATAAAATGAGAAATACTCCAGTGATGCAAACTTGAATTGGGCCCCGCCCCCGAAGGACGTAATTGTAGGTTCACCCCTACTGGTGAATCCATCAGTGGATTCCTCCACATCATTGGATTCGAAACCATCACATTTCCCCAAGCAGAGTTTTTAAATGAATTTTATCTTGATGCGTAAATAAGAGTTTGAATAAAATAAATCCCCTCAGAAATTTAACTATATCGCTTTATATTTTTCCCTCGCCCATACGTATTTCTTAGCGATATTTCATTAAGGCGAAACTCATATGCACATGCACTTGTTTATTTCATAAAAATGCAGCAAAATAGGAAAATAAGTGAGTAAACTAATTCAAAAAATAAGAATCTCACCACAGCTTTACATCTATTCGCATTTCCGTCACGGCTTCCTTGTGACGCCATCCTCTTAATCCTGAGCTTCGATAACTACTGAAATTGTACGCACAATTATTGGGTTGCGTCACTTAGAATGCGTAGCGAAAAGCACAAAAGATTTAGAAAGATTCGTTAAATCATCGGAAAACTAAAATGATAAACCGGAAATCTCACAAAAGCCAAAATCTGATTTTTTTTTCTTGCCGGACAGCCATAAAGATGCCTCGAAATGGGCTAACACCAGCCCCCAAATGGACTAACCGTCCATATAAAATGCTGTCCGGTAAAATATAGGAAAACAGTGTCAAAAGGCCTCAAAACAGCGCAAAAACAGCTATCAAAACAACTCAATAGTGCAGCAAAAAGTCGTCGAAAAACCAGCGAAAATGCAGCCCAAAAATAGTGAGAAAACAACCTAAAAAGCAGCATAAAAGAACTATGAAAACAACTCAAACAGCACTATGAAAACAGCCCAAACAGCACTATGAAAACAGCCCAAACGGCAAGGAGCAACTGTCACAACCCGCATTTTCTCTGAATTAAGGATTATCAGAGTAAGAGAAAACACACGTCATGATGCCATGTCAAGCAGGGGATAACTGCTGACGCTCAGGCAAAACCACCTACCAACTTAATAAAGGAAAATCATGTGATTAATGATTAGAAAATCAGTTATATTTTAGAGGCCGTATCCCCCGGCTTAGTGGATCACCTAGTCCACAAAAGAAAACTATATTTAAACGCTGCGAAAAGAAAAAAAATACTTTATCAGGTTTGACATCCTAATGAGCGCATAAGGGTCCCAAGAGAACCACTCATGCTATGCAAGACACTACATTTAATTTATATAATATATAAGAAAACGGTCTTTATACGTGATTTGGAAAATAGTGATTACGTTTTATAAAGCATGCTGATCATGAGCTTTATTTATAATAAGAATTATAGTTTAAAAATAACTAGCAACCTAGCATAAATCCTTCTCAGAGCAAGTAGACTATCTCCAAAAAACGGTAGCAGCATAAGTAAATATATCCAGTACAAAGGTAACAACTACCAGTGGTCGCCAACAACCTGACACGAACCCACTGACACACATGTGTGTCTGTAAGAAAGTACTGAAAAACTACCTCACCAACACGGCAAACGGAACTCCAAAGTCCAAGAGACCACCAACACCACCACTGCAAACTAGCCACCCAACTGGCTACGGCTCAGAACCTGGGGTATTCCAAAAGAAAACAGAATACCTCAACAAGCTAAACAAAGTAAAAACTGCATGAAAGAGTCAACCAAAGGGGAAAAGTACCTGAAAAACATGCAGTAGAAAGAGTCACAACTATCCAAAATAGGACAACAAGAAAAGCACTACGTGCGAGGAAACAGCAACAACCCAGCCCAGGAACAACATCCTGCAGGGCCTACTAGGCTGCCAAGAGCCCAAAGTGCTGCAAACTATCAAGGAAGAAACTTCTAACACCCTAAACTGTGGGAGGTGGTAATAGCAAAAACAAACAACGAGGAACCAGATTGGAGGCAAACTCAGTCCCCCCATCCACCATGTCCAAGTCAACAAGCTCGAGGGTCTACACGTGAAAGCACAAGGGACCTTCCACCCACATGCCCAGCCCATACCTGGAGCAAGAAAAAACATGAGTGGCCTTGGCTAAATTACACAACTCCACCCCCATAAAGAGCTACAAACCACCACTACTACCCACGACCCACGATTCGGCCATTAGGAAAGAGAAACATGGTCGACAAGGAAATTACAAATATAAACAAGGAATTCACTCGGGAACGTAAATCGAGGAAAGAGAAAAAGAAAGTGTTGAAATGACTCAACACGACGTGGCGCTGGGTCCTCTCGACACCGCATTGAGTGAGCTTCACTCACTCAATGTGCCACGCAAAGCGAACTATCACAACAATAACTCTTACCTTACTACCTTAACACTACACAAAACACTCATGCCCACCTAACCCGCGTATCGACGCCAGCTAAATACGGGTGCAAAAAGGAAATATTCAGAGCGCACGATCAGTGTCGCACGACCAGTGGTCGTGCGCACTCATCAGCTGATGATCGTGCGAAGTGAACCTGGGAAACTTGAAACCTGACAGAAAACTTGGCATCAGCGCACGATCAGTGTCGCACGACCAGTGGTCGTGCGCACTGTTGCCAGCGCTCGTGCGATAGCCGAGACAGAACTTTGGAGAAATGAACAGGTAGCCGCGCACGAACAGTGGCACACGACTAGTGGTCGTGCGCCCTAACGTTTGATGATCGTGCGCGGGTAACCTGTACCGTTTGGGATTTCCCGAACGACACCGGAATGCGCATCACACTCTCCCGACACTGCGAACCACAACTACAACACACCGAAAACGACCTACGGCACACCTAACATAATTTTTACCTATTCTACTCGTTCACCACACCATCCAACTACGCCTAATCATTCGAGACGGAATCCGGAGACAGAAATGGTAGAAACAAGTAGGGTGCATGAATCGAAAGAAAAAAACAACTTGGCAAGGGCGAGAACACCACTTGCCTCGATTTCCGGCGAAGCTTGGTCGGCTTTCCCTCCTCTTCACGCACGAATCCGGCAACGAAGCACAAGGCCAAAAATCTGGACATTTCCGGCGGAAAACAAGTCAAAACCCGAAATTCAAAACCACAAGCAAGGCCACGAAACTTGGAAATCTTACCGTAGGAATGAAGGTCTTGACGAGAGCAATCCGAATCCACTCTCGGAATCGAATTCCGTCCACAAACGCTCCGGGAATCGTCGGTGGAAGGCAAGAGCTCGGCGGTTTCTCCGTTTCTCTCGTACAGGGGCGGCGGTTTGATTTGGAGAAGATGATGGCGTGGGTTTTTATTCTATCCTATATATATATTAATATATAATAATATATTTTATTACAAAATTACATAAAGCACCAAAACGACGCGAAAACCGAACTATCTCGGAATTCGACGAAATTCGCACCGTAGCTAAATACCCACGCTACGAACACAACAGCGAAGTAAAAATTAATTTTCGACGAACAGAACTCGAGTTATACCCAAATAAAGCCAAACACCAACATCCCCCCGAGAGGCCACACCGGGTCACCCAAAACGACTCGGCTTGCTAGGGAGATCTTGCCAACAGGCTACAGAATAGGGCACTAAGTTCTAAGGAGCTAAACCACACTCCACAAATGTCACAAGCCACGGAAACGCGTCATCGTAACGCCAAACGAGAATAAAAATAAACGCAGAAAAAAATCGGGGCGTTACAGTCACTCCCCCTAAAAGAAAGTTTCGTCTCGAAACTTTACGCACAACACCCCTACTAAAGAAGGAAAAGTAACCAATAGGAGTTACAAGAAGGGAAACATACCGATCAAATCAGGGAAACATGTGAGGGTAAGCCCTCCTCATGGCCGACTCTAGCTCCCAAGTGGCGCTCTCCAAATCCTGATTTTTCCACAGAACTTTCACCATCGGTATGGACTTCTTTCGCAACACTCGCTCCTGAGTATCCAAAATACGAACCGGCACCTCAACAAAAGAGAGGTTGGGCTCCAACTGGGGCACAACGTCCAAGACCTGCCCACTGCTGCGCACACACTTCCGCAATTGGCTAACATGAAAAACATTATGAACTCCTGGGAAGTTTGCTGGCAAACCCAATCTATAAGCTGACACGCCAATCCGTTCCAAAATCTCGAACGGGCTCACATACCTTGGGTCCAATTTCCGATTCTTACCAAATCTCTTTACACCCACCATTGGGAAAACCTTAAGAAATACAAGGTCCCCTACAGAGAACTCCAAAGCAGACCTACGCCGATTGGCATTCTTTTCGTACCTCTCCTGAGCTATACGAAGCTTCTCCCGAATAAGCTTCACGGCGACTTCCATATCCTCCAGCGCATCAGGACCCAACAACGGCCTCTCACCAGCCTCGGCCCAAAACAACGGAGTCCTACAGCGCCTCCCATACAAGGCTTCGAACGGAGCCATCTACAAACTTTCCTGATAACTGTTGTTGTAAGCAAATTCCATAAGTCGCAGCCGCTCATCCCACGCTCCGCCGTGGTCTAAAATATAGCATCAGATCATATCCTCAACAATCTGATTCACCCGCTCCGTCTACCCATTGGTCTGTGGGTGGTACGCAGTAGAATATCTCAGATCTGTACCCAAACCCTCCTGCAGACTCTGCCAAAAACGAGAAGTAAACCGGGAGTCTCGATCGGAAATGATACTAACCGGCACACCGTGGAGTCGGATGACTTCATTCAAGTACAACTCCGCTATCTTCTTCATCGGGTAATCAATCTTATAAGGCACGAAGTGAGCACACTTCGTCAATCTATCCACTATAACCCAAACAGAATCAAATCCCCTCGGGGATTTCGGTAAGCCCGTAATGAAGTCCATAGATATACTCTCCCACTTCCAAGTCGGGATCTCTAACGGGGTCAACTTGCCACCAGGCCTTCCATGATCGACCTTCACGCGCTTGCAAGTGTGGCACTCAGCAACAAATCGGGCTATGTCTCCTTTCATGCCATACCACCAGGCAATTTGCCTTAAGTCACGGTACATCTTCGTAGATCCTGGATGATAGGCAACGCTGGATCCATGAGCCTCTCTGCAAATCATACCTCTAATATCCCCAACGGCGGGGATGCAAAACCTGCCGCGGTACTTCAAAGTACCCGCATCATCGATAGCAAAATCTGGCAACTCTCCCTTCTCTGTCCGGATGAATAGGTGCAACAGATCCGGGTCGTCCTTCTGGTGCAGTCTGGTCAAAGAAATCCAGGACGGCTCTGCCACTGACAAACTACTCTGCAAACCACAACATCCCACTGAAATATCCATAAGGAGGAACTCCTCAACTAACCGATCGGTGAAGAGGTTAAAGATCTTTCCCGTCTTTCGGCTCAGGGCGTCGGCCACCACATTAGCCTTGCCCGGATGATACTGGATCTCTACATCATAATCAGCCACATACTCTAGCCACCGCCGCTAGCGCAGATTCAACTCCTTCTGCGTGAACACGTACTTCAGGCTCTTGTGGTCAGTGAAGATCTTGCACTGAGCCCCATAAAGTAGGTGTCTCCACAGCTTCAACGCATAAATAACCGCTGCGAACTCAAGGTCATGCGTAGGATAATTCTTCTCATGAGTCTTCAGTTGCCTTGACCCATAAGCAATCACCTTCCCAACCTGCATTAATACGCATCCCAGACCTACAAAGCGAAGCATCCACATATACATCATAATCCACACCCTCAATAGGCAGGGTCAGAATGGGGGCAGTGCACAATCTCTTCTTTAGTTCCAGAAAGGCTTCCTCGCACTTCTCGCTCCAAACAAAAGCCACATTCTTCTGAGTCAGCTTGGTCAACGGTGCAGCTAGGGAAGAGAAACCCTCCACAAACCTCCTGTAGTAGACAGCCAACCCTAGGAAACTCCTGATCTCCTTAGGGGTATTCGGCCTACTCCAATCCATCACTACTGCGACCTTTTCTGGATCGACTGAGATCCCATCCTTGTTCACCACGTGGCCTAGAAAAGAAACCTGAGGCAACCAAAATTCGCACTTGCTCAACTTGGCGAATAACTTGTGGTTCCTCAACTCTGATAGGACCAAACGCAAATGTTGCTCATGCTCCTCAGCACTGCGAGAATAAACTAACACGTCATCAATGAAAACCACAACGAACTTGTCGAGGAAATCCTTGAACACCCTGTTCATCATATCCATGAAGGCTGATGGTGCGTTGGTCAGACCAAACGACATCACCAAAAACTCAAAGTGTCCATGCCTCGATCTAAACGCAGTCCGTGGAATATCCGCCTCACGGATCCTGAGCTGATGATAACCAGAACGAAGATCAATCTTGGAGAACACCGTGCTACCGCGCAACTGGTCAAATAAATCATCGATCCTCGGTAGAGGGTACCTGTTCTTAATAGTGACCTTGTTCAATTCTCTATAGTCGATGCAAAGCCGCATCGACCCATCTTTCTTCTTTACAAACAAAACAGGAGCACACCAAGGCGACGAACTCTGTCTGATAAAACCTTTAGCCAACAGCTCATCCAACTGAACTCGCAACTCCTCTAACTTACGAGGGGCCATCCGGTACGGCGCCTTAGCAATAGGACGCGTACCCGGCTCCAAATCGATCACAAACTCAACATCCCGCTCGGGAGGAAGACCAGGAAGGTCATTAGGAAAAACATCGGCGAAACCACAAACAATAGGAATCTCCTCCAAGCGTGGTACGCTAACAGCGGTTTCAACCGCCGAGACTAAACAAGCACAACAACCAGAAAGAAACAACATCTGAGCACATACCGCAGAGATGACAGGAGAATCCTGACACGGATCAGCATACACGCTGTCGGGCTGACCGTCGTCCCTGATGAAGTCCAAGCGCTTTCCTTTGCACTGAATGACTGCATCAAACCTAGAGAGCCAGTCCATGCCCAGAATAACATCGAAGTCCTCCAGATCAATCATCTTCAGGTCCGCCTTCGCAAGAAAGTTCCCCAACAAAATAGGGCAATCCAAAATGCCCAAATCTGACAACACAGATTCACCAGAGGGAAACTTGACACGGAAGGAATCCCGAACACGATCTAAGGTCAACCGATGTCGCTCCACAAAGGCTCTAGCCACAAACGAGTGGGTAGCGCCGGAGTCAAACAGAACCCGCGCCCAACGGTTCTTTACCTTAAATTTCCCTATAGGAGCATAGAAAACTAAGGAACTACCACAACAATACTGCAAACATTCTAGCAAATAGAACTACCAGGCTGGAAAAACAACAAACAACTAACCTGAGATGACCTGGGTCGAAGCCTGAGCCTCCTCGGAAGAGATCACGTTCAGCTTCCCCTTTCCCTTGTCCACACGCTGAGGTGGAGGTAAAGCCTGCAATGGAACTGCAGGAAGAGCTGGCTGAAACTGAGGACACCTCGACTTGATGTGACACTTTTTCCCACACTGAAAGCAGACTTTATCCTTGGTCCAACACTGGGCCGCATCATGCCCGGATCGCTTGCAAATGGAACAGGAGACATCTCTCCAAGGAGCACCCTGAATCGCATGAACCTGCTCCTTCCTCTGAGCTGCTGCCCTCTTGAAACATTTCTCGGCAGGGTGGCCTGACCGACCACAGAAGCTGCACTCCACCTTGCCCCTCTTTCCCGGAGCCGCACCGGGTACCTGGGGTTTCTTCTCCTCCACCGACTTTCTCTTGTCCAACCTCATTTGCCGACCTCTGCTCTTCGCGGTCTCAATAGCCTCCACCTTCAGAGCAGCCTCTACTACTCCTGCATAAGTCACTGACCCATAAGCACTGGTCAACTGCTGCACCTCGCTCCTCAAACCACCGAGAAATCGCTTAACTCGATCAACCTCAATGCTGACCAATCCAGGGGCAAAACGGCTCAACTTGCTGAACTCTATCTCATACTCACCCACCGTGAGTTGCCTTTGCTTCAGATGGAGGAAGTCGTTCATGAGGCGGTCACGCTCGACCGAGGGTAAGAACTTCCTCAACAGCATCTCCTTGAACACCTCCCAAGAGCATCCGGCTACCAAGCTCTCCTTCTCTCTCAGCCACCAACTCTTAGCCAAACCTTTAAGCTGATAGGCGGCTATCATCACCCTCTGATCATATGCAATCCCTGAGTACGAGAACATCTCCTCCATGGAGATTAGCCAGTCATCTATCACCATGAAATCTGCCTTCCCATCATAAGTGGGAGGGCTCAGCCTCTGAAACCGCGAGATGAAGGCCATCTCTGCTGGCACCACCACTGGAGGTCTCAAGGGTGCAGGAGGAGGAGGAACAGCTAACTCCCCCGCAGGGCCTTGCACACCCTGAGTCTGACCTGCCACGACTGCCACCAAAGACTGAATCTGGGCTCGCACCTCCTCCAACTGTCTGCCCATGGAATCGTTACTCTGACGCAGACTCTCGATCACCGCATCGTTCTGAGCCCCAGATGACTCACCCTCAGACAGGGGAGTCGATCGAGTCGCAGGACGCCTAGCCATTCTAAAATCATAATAACACAAATTAGATCCTACTACAACGTCTAGAACCAAATACAAGTATAGACAATACATATATAGATATAGATTTAAAGGTGCTAAACTTGCTCTGAGAGTTTATCTTTTTAACAAAATTTAAATGTTATGCCCTAACCTAGGATGGTTAACCATCACCTTACTAACTCTTGTGCCTAGATCGGGAATGCTTGACTTTTATATTAATTTGAAAACTTATGTGTGTACATATGTCATCTTGTCAGTCTTTAGCTTGGCACGTTGTGCTTATGCAATGTTATGATATGCATGTTTGTGCTATGCATTCTAAAAAGGCCCTAATGCATGTTATGAGCGGCGTACACATGAAAATGTTATGCATCCCATACTACATAACATTCTCATGCAACGAAAAAGAAAACGTGCTAGTCGCAGCTATGTGGTGAGGTTATGCATCCCATACTACATAACCCTCACATATTGCCCGTATGGTGGATCCATATACGAACACATATTATGCATCCCATACTACATAATATGTCCTGTATACTTCATGTTATGCTATGAGTGTAGTGTTCGTGCTTTTGCCAAGACGTGCTGATGACATATCAGTGTGTGAATGACATGATGCTGAACTATTAAAAGCAAACAAAGGAAGGTTGCTCAACTAACTTGTCAAGCAACCTCCCTCTGATACCAACTGTCACAACCCGCATTTTCTCTGAATTAAGGATTATCAGAGTAAGAGAAAACACGCGTCATGATGCCACGTCAAGCAGGGGATAACTGCTGACGCTCAGGTAAAACCACCTACCAACTTAATGAAGGAAAATCATGTGATTAATGATTAGAAAATCAGTTATATTTTAGAGGCCGTATCCCCCGGCTTAGTGGATCACCTAGTCCACAAAAGAAAACTATATTTAAACGCTGCGGAAAGAAAAAAAATACTTTATCAGGTTTGACATCCTAAGGAGCGCATAAGGGTCCCAAGAGAACCACTCATGCTATGCAAGACCCTACATTTAATTTATATAATATATAAGAAAATGGTCTTTATACGTGATTTGGAAAATAGTGATTACGTTTTATAAAGCATGCTGATCATGAGCTTTATTTATAATAATAATTATAGTTTAAAAATAACTAGCAACCTAGCATAAATCCTTCTCAGAGCAAGTAGACTATCTCCAAAAAACGGTAGCAGCATAAGTAAATATATCCAGTACAAAGGTAACAACTACCAGTGGTCGCCAACAACCTGACACGAACCCACTGACACACATGTATGTCTGTAAGAAAGTACTGAAAAACTACCTCACCAACACGGCAAACGGAACTCCAAAGTCCAAGAGACCACCAACACCACCACTGCATACTAGCCACCCAACTGGCTACGGCTCAGAACCTGGGGTATTCCAAAAGAAAACAGAATACCTCAGCAAGCTAAACAAAGTAAAAACTGCATGAAAGAGTCAACCAAAGGGGAAAAGTACCTGAAAAACATGTAGTAGAAAGAGTCACAACTATCCAAAACAGGACAACAAGAAAAGCACTACGTGCGAGGAAACAGCAACAACCCAGCCCAGGAACAACATCCTGCAGGGCCTACTAGGTTACCAAGAGCCCAAAGTGCTGCAAACTATCAAGGAAGAAACTTCTAACACCCTAAACTGTGGGAGGTGGTAGTAGCAAAAACAAACAACGAGGAACCAGATTGGAGGCAAACTCAGTCCCCCCATCCACCATGTCCAAGTCAACAAGCTCGAGGGACTACACGTGAAAGCACAAGGGACCTTCCACCCACATGCCCAACCCATACCTGGAGCAAGAAAAAACATGAGTGGCCTTGGCTAAATTACACAACTCCACCCCCATAAAGAGCTACAAACCACCACTACTACCCACGACCCACGATTCGGCCATTAGGAAAGAGAAACATGGCCGACAAGGAAATTACAAATATAAACAAGGAATTCACTCGGGAACGTAAATCGAGGAAAGAGAAAAAGAAAGTGTTGAAATGACTCAACACGACGTGGCGCTGGGTCCTCTCGACACCGCATTGAGTGAGCTTCACTCACTCAACGTGCCACGCAAAGCGAACTATCACAACAATAACTCTTACCTTACTACCTTAACACTACACAAAACACTCATGCCCACCTAACCCGCGTATCGACGCCAGCTAAATACGGGTGCAAAAAGGAAATATTCAGAGCGCACGATCAGTGTCGCACGACCAGTGGTCATGCGCACTCATCGGCTGATGATCGTGCGAAGTGAACCTGGGAAACTTGAAACCTGACAGAAAACTTAGCATCAGCGCACGATCAGTGTCGCACGACCAGTGGTCGTGCGCACTGTTGCCAGCGCTCGTGCGATAGCCGAGACAGAACTTTGGAGAAATGAAAAGGTAGCCGCGCACGAACAGTGGCACACGACCAGTGGTCGTGCGCCCTAACGTTTGATGATCGTGCGCGGGTAACCTGTACCGTTTGGGATTTCCCGTACGACACCGGAACGCGCATCACACTCTCCCGACACTGCGAACCACAACTACAACACACCGAAAACGGCCTACGGCACACCTAACATAATTTTTACCTATTCTACTCGTTCACCACACCATCCAACTACGCCTAATCATTCGAGACAGAATCCGGAGACAGAAATGGTAGAAACAAGTAGGGTGCATGAATCGAAAGAAAAAAACAACTTGGCAAGGGCAAGAACACCACTTGCCTCGATTTCCGGCGAAGCTTGGTCGGCTTTCCCTCCTCTTCACGCACGAATCCGGCAACGAAGCACAAGGCCAAAAATCTGGACATTGCCGGCGGAAAACAAGTCAAAACCCGAAATTCAAAACCACAAGCAAGGCCACGAAACTTGGAAATCTTACCGTAGGAATGAAGGTCTTGACGAGAGCAATCTGAATCCACTCTCGGAATAGAATTCCGTCCACAAACGCTCCGGGAATCGGCGGTGGAAGGCAAGGGCTCGGCGGTTTCTCCGTTTCTCTCGTACAGGGGCGGCGATTTGATTTGGAGAAGATGATGGCGTGGGTTTTTATTCTATCATATATATATATATATATATATATATAATAATATATTTTATTACAAAATTACATAAAGCACCAAAACGACGCGAAAACCGAACTACCTCGGAATTCGACGAAATTCGCACCGTAGCTAAATACCCAAGCTACGAACACAACGGCGAAGTTGAAATTAATTTTCGACAAACAGAACTCGAGTTATACCCAAATAAAGCCAAACACCAACATCCCCCCTAGAGGCCACACCGGGTCACCCAAAACGACTCGGCTTGTTAGGGAGATCTTGCCAACAGGCTATAGAATAGGGCACTCAGTTCTAAGGAGCTAAACCACACTCCACAAATGGCACAAGCCACGGAAACGCGTCATCGTAACGCCAAACGAGAATAAAAATAAACGTAGAAAAAAATCGGGGGCGTTACAGCAGCAGCCCAGGACGGCAAGGAGTAACAGCCCGGGACAGCAGCTGCTCAAGACAACACAGCAAGGCAACAATAGTAAGAAGAAGAAGATAGCAACAACCTTAGCAGAAGAAGAAGGCAGCAGCAGCCTCGGTAAAGGAAGAAGAAGCAGCAGCAGCTCCAACAAAGAAGAGGGAGCAACAGCAATTCCGACAGAGAAGGAGCAGCAGCTCGGGGCAGCAGGACAGCAGCAGTTTGGGGCAACAGGGAGAGGGAGAGGAGAGCATAGAGCTGGAGAAGAAGAGAGATTCCACCAATATTTATAGCTTCTTATAAGAGGTGAAGAGGCAAGAAGAAGACAAATGAAATTTGTCATCTCAACTAGGTGTCACAAAATCAAAACCAGCCAACAGCCAAGTGTCAAAGTAGTTCTGCCAAGTGTCAAATTTTATCATAAAAAATATTCCAGCTGCCACCAAAATAGCCAAGGCAACACCTCTCATTCAGCCCACTTAAACCAACAAAGGCAGCCAGCCCACATGATAAGTTTCAGCCCAAAACAGAGCCCATTAATATGTCCAGCCCCAAAAATTCAGCCCATTAAATCCTCAAAGGCAGCCAACAACTTAAGGCAGCTAACATCAAATTATCCAGCCCAATTTCAGCCCAAATATACCAACTAAATAAATGAAACAAAAACAAAACGAATTTAACAAAAGAAAACGCAAAACTTGAAATGTGCCTTTTTCATCATTGAGGAAATTATATAAAACAAATGTAAGCGAGCGAAAAATAAATATTTTGTTTTTACGAATTTTGGGCCGTCACAGGACCTCTTCTTGGCTTCTCTCCTTTGGCCAGCTTTGGAAGGCAAGGGATTCAACTCACTATTCACCATGGTTTCCGGGTGGGTAGTTAGGAGCTCTCCAATACCTTCGATGGTGCCCGGCCCAACATTAGATTGGTAGGGGAAGCGATCTAAGAACTTCTGGGTGTGTGGAGGGACCTCCTCGTTGCGGCTCGGGGGTCTGTTTGAGGTTCTGGTGGCCAGGTCTCCAAATTCTAAATATTTAGCCTAATGCGCTTGTTCTGGATACGTAGAGGCAAACTACACCTCCGGTTCGAACTCCTCGTTGAGCCGTGGTTTTCAGGTTCAACACCGCTAGTAGTTGGAGAGGGGTTGGGGTGCTTGGATTGCAATCAGTAACGTCACATAGTCGTATAGAGCGGAACCATGACATTATCTCGTTGGATCAGCTAGGGTTCTTACAATAAAACTTGTTATTGTAACGTCTCAATACTACACCAGCCCGAGCACGCTTAATTATGAAGTTTTTCCAATTCTCATCATCAATTGAGTTGGAGCTCAAATGATAATGAGAAGTGGAAAAATTCCATAATTAAGTGCGTTGAAGCCGGGAAAATTCCCTACTCCAAAAATTATGATCAATGTAGCCTAAGGTTACTGGTTCAGCGGCCAAGTTTGACGACTTGATAGGCTCGGACACAGAAATAGATGGACAATTAAAAGGATCACAGGTGCTATGGCATGGAGGTCCCACCACGTACTTGGATGTTTAGAATAAGTTTCCCCTCCACAACCAAAGATGGTCGAGCAGGGTACAAGGTGGACACAAGCTAACGACTACTAGAGGATGACAATCAAGGGGATGGCTACTATCTCGCGACTATAGTCCTTGATAGCAGGATCCAAAGCCCAGTTAAAAGTCTAGAAAAAAGGTTCAGTCGCGATCTTTTATGAGATTCTGAGATCTATATCCTTGTACCAATGTGACCCTATTTATAAACAAATTCAAGTGGGTGGGGGTGAGCTTATTTATAGCCCAACCCTTATCTGGTGACTAGGCGACTTCCAAGGAACTCGCTCAGCTTGGGCGACTATCGGCCCTAGTTGCCCACCCTACGAGTATTCGAGAGGAACTCGTCATACTCGGTCAGGCCTTCTACTGTCTTGAATGTTGACTCTGACTTCTGTCTTGACCTGTTGATTTTGACTTCCTGCTGGCATGGCTTTCAATGACCCCCCTAGACAAATATGGGTTGTACAAAGCGTGCTTGCGCTGGAGTGGTACTAGGATGAGTAACCTCCCGGGAAGTCTCTGTACTGCCCGCTTAACCGGAGAGTTTCGCTCATCGAAGGGAGGTTGTGGTCACTAATAACCTATCAGTGGTTGGAGAGGGGTTGGGGTGCTTGGGTTGCAGACCGGTAACATTGCCTAGTTCGGAGCCATGACGTTGTCCTTTTGGATCGACTAGGGTAATTACACCATGCAGGCTCCGACCGCTTGTGCCCCACCCGAGCCTCATTTTGAGGTGTCGGGTGGCCGACCATGCACAATAGGGCACCCCCAAGGCTTTCTAGGCTTGTTGGTGAGCCCCACTTTGGCAGAGAGGGCTTGACGACTCTCCGGGAAGCCTCCTGGCAATAACGCCGCCAGAGAGCACAGCTTCGACAACACACATAAATAGCTTATGTGTAATAGCTCCTCTCAGTGGTCGCCAACGATGATAGATCTCGAGACCATTATCGGAAGGAGCGCTTATCTTCAGCAAGTCGGCTGGAGGCGGTGACACAAACAACCTGTAGCTGGACGGCGGTGGCCGAGACTTTAAACATTACTTTCATCGCCGACCAACAATAGTCGTCCGATCTCGATCATGAGATCAAACGCCCCTGATTTTATTAAATATTTCAAACCAATTATTATCCCTGTAGCGGATCCGTGCTTGATCCACTGTGGAGCCACTACCTCCGTTCCATCTGACTCGATCTCACCTATAAATCAAGGGTATAACAAGAGCGAGCCTTATATATCAAATTTGTGTAGAATATTTATAATTTTTAATATAAACATCTACTATTAAATATGGGCAAAATAGTGGGCCATAGTTCATTTTAAGTATGATTTTAGCTTAAAATAATCCTAAAAAATAAATGGTGCATTTTTATCTCTTGGGCCCAATGTGAAAAGTGCTTAAATTTTTTTTAATGATTCTATATAAATTAGACACCACGCTAAAACATCTTAATAGCAATGATATGAGGGCGCTTTTAACGTGAAAAACTCAGAAATAATGAAAAACCTCGTGACTGGATCGATGTTTAGTCAAAATTCACTATATCTCATTTATTTACAAGTATTTGAGTTCCTTAGAAGGTGACCGACCACCTCTCGGTTACAAGCTTTATGTACAGAAAAGAGGGAAAAATGATTAAGTCCACAAAGCCTTGAAGAGGGAGTCCACATGAGCTTCCATGAGTGCGTTCTCCTGAGTTCCTTCCATCGCTTGCTACTGCGTCCGCGAGTGTGTTCAGCGCGAACAAAAAAGAAAGGGAGCAGAGCGAATTCGGAGCAATGAAACTATCTAGGTTCCACATTCTCGCCGGAAAACTAGAGCTATCTCCAGTCTCTCAAGTTGTTTGTCCTCAGATGAAATAATGTGAGCTTTTTATAGCTTTTCTAAAGGGCCACGTTGATAATTACGTCAGGTTGAATCCTGAGTTGGCGGATGACGTCACTCTGATTCGGTCACTCGAATCATTAATTTCCCCGAAATGACGAACATCCCCCCCCCCCGGGGGGGGGGGGGGGGGGGGCGGTCCGGGCTTGTTGCCTGATGACGGTGGCAGCCAGAAGCGACGACGGTCGCCGAAGTGTGTGGGTAAGGGCATGCCCGTGCAGCTTGCCTGTGTGTACGGGGTGCGCTCGTGTGCACATGCGGCGTGTGTGCACGCACGCAGTCGCACGATGCACGCACGCCTGGACGTGCGTGCGTGGCACGTGCACACGCTTGCCCTGGTGACATGTGCCTGCCTTGGGCGCGTGCTTGTGTGTGTGTGGGGGGGGCTTATTTTCACCGGTCAAGCAGTTACGGCCGCATGAACCAGACCTTACTTAAGGTCCGATTCATGCGGTCGTAACCGCTTGACCGATGAAAATAAGTCCCCCCAAACGAAGCCTTAGTCTTGTTGAGGTATATTTATATAAGTGAGATTGGGCTCCTTAACGGGTCGGTTAGGATCCGATAGGAATCCAAACCCGTAGTCGGGGATTTAGGGTTTCGCCTATAAATACCCTAGTTAGGGGCAACGAGGAGACCATTCCAAACTTGATGGTCACGCGGATGCTTCGAGCACTCTAACATTCTCGAAGATTTCATTTGCCCTAGCCGTGCTCCCTCTCCCGTGACCTAGCCGATCGGTTGATCCCGTCGCCGCCTGTACGTAATCGATTCTGCCCTCGTCGATCGTGAAGGTCTTGTGGGTCGGAGAAGCCCGCCGATCGTCTCCGTGCCGATCGCGAAGAGGTCGAAGTCACGCCGCCTGGAGGAAATCGTTCCGCCGCTGGTCGTCGTCCAGGATCGCCGCCTGTGAACGAATCGCCGTTTTTTTTTTCGTTTTCACGATCCCGCTCCGCCGCTCTTGCTTCTTCCTCGATCGGGAAGTAGATCGGAGAAGTAGTCGCCCTAGCCAAGGGGAAGAAGACCCTGTGCGCGGTTTTTCTCTATCGTCGTTCTTGTTTCCGCCGCCGGAGCCCCGTTTTCACGGAAGCACCAGACGTCGCTCACGATCCCGCCGCCGGCCAAGGAGGTCGGTCCTGTCTAGATCCAAGGCCAGATCTCGCCAGTTCGGTTGTTCCGTTCTTGCTGGTGGTGCTTCTACCGCCTCCTGTCCAAATCCAGTGGAAGGAGGGATTTTTCTCTTTTTGGTACATCCTGATCCAGGAGAACACCTTAGAGGAATTTGATCTTGCCCTTCATTCAGGCTTCCAAGAAGCATACCTTCTCAACAGGTTTTTGGTGTCTCTGTTTGCGTGGATTTAGTTTTTCGCTGAACTTGGTCAATCTGAGAGGAGCACTACTTTTATTCTCTGTGCTATTTGGGGAGCAAGCAATTTTCTGGATTGGATCTGAAGACTCCGTCGCTACGCGTGCTCAGGTGATTTCTTTCTATTTTTTTCTGCTCGCAATTTTGTCTGCAAGTAGAATTACACGTAGTGGAAAGAAGCACACAATGTCGAAGGCGTTCAATCACTCTTCTCCTGTGCCGATGATCAAATTGGAGAAATTCTCCAATGCAGAGTTCAGTGCCTGGAAGCGCAACACTCAGTTCGGCATGAAGTACTTGAACATCTTCTACACAGTGCAGACTGTTTTTGAGGACGTCAAAGGAAGCGAAGATGAAGATCAGTGGGTCAACGACGAGGACTTCTGCAGAGACTACATTCTGAATTGCCTCTCCAACAGGCTTGCAGAGACGTACGACAAGATGCAAAGGGCCAAGGAGATCTGGGAAGCCTTGGAAGAGCAGTTCAAGGAGGAGGAGAACATGTCCAAAACGCACCTGGTGGACAAGTTTATGGCTTTCACCTTCACTGAGGAAAGGGAAATCCTGCCACAGGTTGCCGAGTTCGAAAATCTGGTGGACAAGCTCAACAGTGAGAATATCCCTCTACCAGATGGGTTTGTTGCAGGGGCGATTATTTTCAAGTTGCCCTCGGCCTGGTATTCCTTCAAGATTGAGATGTACCGGAAGAAGACGCAGGTGAGTCTTAAAGACCTCAAGCGCTTCATCTGCATTGAGGATGAGAACCGGACTAGGCACGCTATAGAGACGATCAGCAAGCAATCCTCTACTGCCAACATGATCACTCACCCTAAGCAAAAGCCTAAGCTTGGGAAGACTCGCCCACCGACCAGTGCACCCGCAGTTGCTGCCACCAGCAAACAGATAAAGAAGAAATTCAAAGGCAAGTGCTACAACTGCAATAAGTGAGGTCACTGCGCTTCCGAGTGCAAGCAGCCCAAACGGGGCGAATCGAGCACACTAAGGACTGAAAATCAAGCCAATATGGTTCATCAGACTGCGCCTACCGACTTTGTTGCCATGGTCGGTAACGGGACGGCCAGTTCAGAGTGGTGGCTCGACTCAGGTGCTACCTGCCACGTCTGCAATAATCCAAAGCTTCTGGAAGATACAAAAGAGGTGGAAGAGACTGTCACTGTTACAAATGGAGCTATAGCTGACGTGCTGAAGGTCGGCAACGCTACTCTGACTCTCTCCTCAGGTAAGACTCTAACTTTGAAAAATGTTAAATTAATACCGACATTAGCTGCTAATTTAATTTCGATTAGTCTGTTGTGCGATGCGGGTATGTCTTTTAACATTAGTGGTGGTCGAGTAACCCTTATGGTTCACTCGCATTACTTTGGTTGCGCATATGTCGTTAACGGGATGTATAGGCTGAGTCTAGCACACGAAGTAGTAAATCAGGTTAACTCCAATCTGATAGATCCTAAGACTTTACATGCAAGACTAGGACACGTCAATTATAGAAAACTACTCCTGCTAGCTAGAACTCACAATATACCCCTCGACACAAAAACCAAATTTGAAAAATGTGAAATTTGTGCTCAAACTAAGATAACTAGAACACCTTTTAGTCAGGTCTCTAGGAGCACACAATTGCTAGAGTTAATACATTCCGATATTTGTGACTACAAAAGCTTTGTCACACGTGGAGGTCGGAAGTATCTGATAACTTTTATCGACGACTACTCTAGATTCAGTCACATTTATCTTCTTAAAACCAAAGATGAAGCTTTTGAAAAATTTCGTATATTCAAAAATAGGGTTGAAAATCAACTTGACATGAAAATTAAAAGGCTAAAGAGTGATAGAGGAGGCGAATACATCTCGGGAGAGTTCAGAGACTTTCTTGCCAGCAATGGCATAATTCCTGAAACGACGGCCCCGTATTCACCACAATCCAACCGTATCGCTGAGCGAAAAAATAGGACTTTAACAGAGATGTTGAATTCCATGTTGCTGACTGCCGGCATGCCTGCGGCCTATTGGGGTGAAGCCGTCCTCACGTCAAATCGCATTCTTAATAAAGTTCCCCATGCTAAGTTGACTAAGACACCCTACGAGCTTTGGTTTAAGAGGCCTCCTAGATTTGACAATCTTAAGACCTGGGGCTGTATCGCTTATGTTAGGATACCAGACTCTAGAAGAGCAAAGATTGGACCCAGGACTAATACCTGCGTCTACCTAGGATGTGCAGATGATAGTGCTGCAGACAGGTTTCTGGATCTCTCCACAAATACTGTAATAGAATCTAGAGACGCTGTTTTCTTTGAGGATAAGTTCCTTAAGGACAAGAACCTGACTCTGCCAGGTCTGCCAGCCACTAGTACTGAGCCTTTAGTTGGGCCAGGACAACGTAACTCTGACACTGAGCCTGTAGACAAGATTGGTTTAGATACCAGAAGGCTATCTAGTAGAGAGAAAATGCCTAAAAGCTTCAGTACAGATTTTGTGACTTACCAAGTTGAAGCTGATCCATCCACTTATAAGGAAGCGATGCGATCTAGAGACTCTCTATTATGGAAAGAAGCCATAGACGAAGAGATGAACTCTTTTATGCAGAACAACACATGGACTTTGGTCGATTTGCCCAAAGGGGCTAAAACCATTGGAAATAAGTGGGTTCTGAGGAAGAAGCTAAATCCTGATGGGAGTATCGCAAAATACAAAGCACGTCTAATTGCCAAAGGCTTCACTCAAGTGAGTGGTGTAGACTACTTTGATATATACTCACCTGTATGTCACTATGCGACAATTAGGATTCTTCTCGCACTAGCATCTATTGAACACTTCACTGTTCATCAGATGGATGTCAAGACTGCATTTCTTAATGGAGATCTGACTGAGGAGATCTACATGCACCAACCTGAAGGGTTCGTCATAGAAGGTCTAGAAACCAAGGTCTGTAAGTTTATTAAGTCACTATACGGATTGAAACAAGCACCTAAAATGTGGCATGAAAAATTTGACACATGTGTAAAAGGCTTGGGTTTCAAATCCAGTCTATCAGATAAATGTCTGTACGTAAGAACAAGTGTAAATAAAGTAGCCATCATATGCTTGTATGTTGATGACATGCTAATTCTGGGCACTGATCAGTCTGAAGTGAAAGACGTGAAAGTTGCCTTGACGGCACAATTTAGCATGAAAGACCTAGGTGAGGTTAAAACCATCCTAAGAATGGAAGTGGACTTCACAAAAAAGGGTATTACCCTGAGTCAGAGTCACTACATTAAGAATCTACTGGAAAAGTGGGGTTATGATAAGAGCAAAAAGGCTGAGACTCCATACGATTATAACAATAGACTGAAACCGAATGAAGGTTCAGCTATTAGACAGTTGGACTACTCCAAACTCATAGGAAGTCTCATGTACGCTACTACCTGCACTAGACCTGACATAGCCTTTACGGTTGGCATGTTGAGTAGATTCACCAGTAACCCTGGGAAGGACCACTGGGACGCCTTAGACAGGCTAATGAGATACTTAAAGTATACTGAGAAGTATGCTTTATGTTACAGTGGGCATCCTCCAGTGCTTGAAGGGTACTCCGACGCATCTTGGTGCTCGGAAATAGCTGATTGTCGATCCACTAGTGGTTTTGTGTTTACACTAGGAGGAGCTGTAGTAGCTTGGAAGTCTAAGAGGCAAACGTGCATTGCACTATCCTCTATGGAATCGGAACTCTATGCTCTCGCTTCAGCTGGAGAAGAAGCAGAGTGGATTAGAGATCTGATATTAGACATTCCAATGACGAGTCTAAAAATGAACTCTATTTCGATTTATTGTGACAATCAAGCCACAAAGACCATTGCTACAAATACGTTGTTCAATGGAAAGCGAAGGCAACTAAGGATGAAACAGGCCTGGTTGACCTATCTCACCAGTCAGGGGATAATCTCCCTATTGGACGTGAGATCAAAAGATAATGTAGCAGATATCCTTACTAAGGGCTTATGTAAGGTTCTCATATCTAAAACATCGGGGGAGATGGGATTAACGTCCATTTAGGAGGACTTAATACCTAGCTTATGTTTTAAATTTAAGAACCGTTGTCTGCTTACATTCAAGCATCTACGTTGAGCACACTAAAGTATTTCAGATGTTATCTGATGAAAGCTAGAGGTGAGATAGTTGCCAGTCATTCCAAATTTGATGACTTACGTAATTATTCTTTGCCAAAGGCTGAATTGGGTATCATTCCAAAAAGGAGTACTGAGGTTGCTGATATGTGCCCTGATATTATGATTATTAGTTATATCATTCCAAACTTGATGATATAATAGTCACAGCTTGCTGTATCATTCCAAACTTGATGATATAGCACAATTGTGGAACGTTAATAATAATATTAATAATCGAAGGAACATGATTTGATTCTATGAAATCAATTAATCTAATTTTGTGTAAATTAGATAGAGATGCTGTTTTGTTATTCTTTCCTCCCAGTTAAAAGTATTAAGTTCACCCGCTGTTAGAACTAATCACTTCTTTTCTGCAAATGTTTGAATTCATAGAGATTTGTCTCATGACATTTTTGTTGTAATTGTTTGCAGGCAATATGAAGATTGGAGGAGCGACAGTTGATTTTGACCCAGATGATGATGATATGTTGTTCGCCTAGATCAATTATCAGTTTGAGCTTTCCAGTTTCCTGCTTTATTTCATGTTTGGAACTTTTGGTTTGAGTTTAGCATTTTGTCATCTAAAACTAATATTTATAATTCTGGAAAAACTCTTTTGTTTTGGTCATTATTAACTATTGGATAAGTAGCCCTTTTTTCTTTGCTAACACTTATATACAATATAGGAGGAGATTGTTGAGGTATATTTATATAAGTGCGATTGGGCTCCTTAACGGGTCGGTTAGGATCCGATAGGAATCTAAACCCGTAGTCGGGGATTTAGGGTTTCGCCTATAAATACCCTAGCTAGGGGCAACGAGGAGACCATTCCAAACTTGATGGTCACGCGGATGCTTCGAGCACTCTAACAAGTCTCATTCCAAGAAGATTCGCCAATAGAAATAGGACAATTACTAGTAAGGGATGTAAACAAAGCTATTTCTCCATTTTCTTTAAAACAAGGTTTAAAAAAGCTGTTTAAACTACAATTCCAAGTTTACCTTAATATGAGTTTCATAGTGAGGCACGCCTGTGCGTGAGTGCGCAGCGCAGACCACACACGCTTGTGCCTGGCGACAGTTTCGTGCGGGGAGAGCCCGGCCTCTTCGGGAGACTTTAAGGTCGTCCGAGCGAGCGTGACTCACTCGGTTGGGTCGACTTGTTTGAGCGCTTCGGCCTGATCTAACTCGGAAAGTCCTTAGGGGGAACTTCATCAAATGCCTCAAATTTTCGTTGATCGTGATCCGCGAAGCGACAGACGCAGAAATTTTAACTTGCGTTCGTGACTACTTTGAGTTGTAGATTTTGAGCGTGCGAAACATATTATCATTTGTTTGGGACGCATAGACGCACAGTGACGCATAATTTCCTGATTGGGCCAAATATTCGATGTGATCAGGGTGGATATTTCTATCCTATTTATGAAATATTTGATTAGATTATAATTAGCTCTATTTCCTCGGAGAGGGGGACAATATGCCTGAATATTCCCTGACTTTAATGGAGCGTTCCATTATAGGTCCCCTGCATGTCTAATAAATTGGAGAGTGTTGCAGCTTTTTCATTTACTAGGGGTGTTCACAAATAATCGAAGAATCGAGAACGAGATCAAAATCGAATCGAGTAGTTTAGGTCGGTTTTTATGGGTCTCTGTTCAGTTCCGGATCCACAAAACTTGGAATTGAGTAGTTCAGTTTGGTTCTCGGTTCTTTTGCTCAGGTACTCGAGATCCGATTCAGAACCGATTATTGAAACTACATCTATGAATTTCTGGAGTTATCAAAATAAATTTTAATTTAATTAAATTATTATTTAGTGTGATTCACTAGATTGTGAGTAATTTTGTAATGATTGAATTTATACGTAGCGATGTGCTCGGTGCGATTTGGTGCAACTTTGACCCAAACCGCAACCGCAAAATCAGCCAACTCTTCATCAACCAGAAAAAATATAATGCAGAGTCTTATATAATAAGTACTGAAATATTTTACCACACTACAGGATGCGGTTGGATGCCCGTGAAAGCGTGAACAGGTAATAATTATAACAATTTAAAATTGCAAATAGGTGTGGTACGACACATGCCGTGAATGATATATAAGAAAATATGAATAAGTTGTACACAAATAAAATGTGCATGTTTTACTTTACATATTAAAATGTGAATATGTGATGTCACAGAATTATAAAAATTTCAAGTGCCCAAATAATCGGTGTGGTGCGGTGTTTGCGGTTTTAAGATTCGAAAATCACACCGCACGTGGTCACGCGTTTGGCGTGCCCACAGCCACGTGCGCGAGGGGCATTGCGCGACTCGCGCGTTCGGCGGGGGGATGACGACGCGGCACTCTACGTGGTTGTGTGACAATCACCAGCACACGGGTTGCGTGTGCGCGCGATGCTTGCGCTGTAGTTCCGCATGCGCGGGGCACACAATGCCTGTGCAGTAGTTGCGTGTGCACGGGGCGGGCAGTGCATGCGCGGTTGCTGCGCGTGCGTGGGTAGAGCGTGGTATGCGCGTGTTCGCGCGGTAGCCGTGTGCGCGCGGGGCGTGTGTGGTATGCTCGTGTTTGGACGGTAAGTGTGCACGGTATGGCGGGATACTTCGGATGAAGATCCCGACGTCGACATTGAGGGGTGACTTATCTGCGTCTGCCCAACACGCGTGCGTCGATTTTGTTGCTTGTTTTGCTTTCGTTGTTGTAGGTGCAGCTTTACATCGTGGTATGCTTTCCCTTTCTTTCTTTTGATGTTGCCTGTGAGGCATTTTTTGAGTTTATTTCCTGGGCATAGACATTTGAGTATGGTGCATAGGGGTGTTTGCCACCATTTTTTAGGAGTCTATAGAGTTGGGATCTATTCCCATCGGCAGTGGTGGAACTAGAATTTTTGTTCGATCCGTGCACCATACAAGAAAAACTAATTATATAATGTGTTATAATAACAACCCTCGAGCCTTTATCCCACTATAGTGGGGTCGGCTATATGGATCCTTTGTTGTCATTGTACCCTCTCTTTTGTCATTATCTCACTAATGTCTTTCTTTTAAACCAGCTTATGTCAGTCCCAAGCCCGGATGAAAAATAATGAGTGTTGTGTTAGGTACACTACAACATTTTTGGTCTTTAGCAACACTTGACTTGGCAACATTTACCAAAATGTTGTCTAAAACTTGATAGAGAACAGTTTGTAAGTGTTGCAATAGGTTAGCAACTTTAGGCAACACTTTTTTTACAACATTGAATAAATGTTATATAAAGCCTTATAGGGAACAATTCTGAAATGTTGCAGTTGACATTTCACTTTAGATAACAGTTATTATGTGTTGCCTTAAAAAAAAATTACAACACATTTATATGTGTTGCCTAATCCTTATCTCAACTCAATCATCTAAATTTTTTTCACACACTAAAACAATTAATAATTTTTATTTACAAATTTCTAATACAAAACCTACAAACACGCGATTGTCATTCCTGCCTTTCCCTTTCCCGATAACCCTAAACACTTTCCCTTTCCCGATAACCCTAGCCGCTTCCACGATTGTCATTCCTCCCAGCGATTCCTTGTCGTTCCTCCCAGTGCGACCAGCAATTCTCTCGTTTCTCCCTTTCGATTCGCCGCAGAGGTCTCCATTCTCACTTTCTCCTTCTCGATTCGCCCTAGCCGCGCGCCTCTTCTGCAATCCGTTCATTCATCTCCATCACTAGTGTCGTCCTCAATACCTCCTTCGGCCCAGTTACTCAAGTCAGTCGTGCCCTAGCAGCCTCAACGAAGAAGAGCAGATTTCGTTCATCTCCATCAAAGATGAATCAATTGCTGTCGTGACTTCATCGGTGAGTTTATATTTCTCTAATTTCCTAATTTCAAGTCTCATGATTTCCTAATTTCAATGCTTCCATTACATTTTGATTTTTATTTCTAAGTTGAAGTCACCTGATTTCCCATTTCTATGATTTCCAGTCTTCAAGTTTACGCATTTTCCTGATTTCATTGGTGCCTCCCTTTCTGAAAGGACAGCCTTTTCTACTCCTAGCCCTGTTGGCCGGCCCTTTCTAGTTTATTGCAGGTACAATCTCATGCCCTAGCTTCCCTCTACTTGTTTTGATTTCATGTTATGTTGAATGCCGATGTTTGAGAAATGAGAATGCTGATGTTCTTATTTCTCGTTGATGTTCTTATTTCCAGTTCTAATTTTTTCTATTATACAGATTTATTGCTATAGAAGTTTTGAATGCTACGATTGATCTCAACTTCTGAGTTATGAATGCTAATGTTCTGATTTCCTATTGAGGAGTATGTGATATTAATATTGTTAATGTTAATGAACGAGCGATTTAGTATTTTATAAATTAGTCCCGGGCTAAGTATTTGTGTTCATGTTTACGTGTGTGAATGTGTGTAAGTGCTTGTTAATTTATTTGTGTGCTTGTGTTTATGTGGTGGTGGTGTTCATGATTGTTTGAGTGTGTTTGTGTGGGATTGTGAGTATGTATCTGTGTCATTTACTGTACGCCCGAGGTATTTTTCATCTCAACATCTTGCAATGCCGCAATTAACTGTAAATCATTTTTGGTCCTTTGTGTTGAATTTGTTGGTGTGTTGGTGTGTTGGTATGTTTGTGGATGAGTGTGTATGTGCGTATGTGCATATGAATTTATTTTTGTGTATGTGTGTAGTTGTAAGTGTATGCGTGTTAAATTTGTTGGTGTGTTTGTGTGGATGCGTGTATTGTTGTTAGTGTGTTGTGGTTTTGTGCATGTATTTGTGTTTGTGTGGATGGGAGTGTGCATATGAATTCATTTGTGCTTGCATGGTGTGTGTATGTGTGTGCATGCATAAGTGTGTGTGTCTTTGTATTTTTAAGTATGTATGTGTATGTATCAATGTATGTATAAGTGCGTGCATAAGTACAGTGTGTGCATAATTACAGTGTGTGGAGGTAGCCACCAACATATTTAGTGTTAGAGTAGATTCAATGTTTTTCTTACAGTTTCAAAGGTATGAGGTATTATAATTACAACTCACTCAAGCAACTGAAACAAGCAAATAATTATAAAAGTATTTGAGTATTTCTCTTGCAGTCCATGCTTAATTAGTTAATTGCATATGCTTTGTTTTTTTTATTTGTTGAATCCATGATTTGTCCATGACTTGTTCTATCAATCTATGGTTTGTTTTGATTTATTTTCTGGTTTGCTTTCTTCGTTGAACCTTGGGGGGGGTGGGAGATTAATTTTAATGATTTGTTTTGATTTATTTGAGTATTTCTCTTGCATCTACTGAATGTGTATGTATAAGTGTGTGTGCATGTGTAATTGTGTATGTATAAGTGTGTGTGTGTGTGTGCATGTGTGTGGTTGTTATGTGTGTTTGCATTTGTGTGTGTTGTGTGAATATTTGTGTATGTGTTTATATATATGTGTGTATGTGTGTTTATATATATGTATGTGTGTTTATATATATGTATGTGTGTTGATATATAAATGTATGCGAGTTTATATATATGTGTATTTTTGTAAGGTTATATATTTTTATATATATATGTGTATGCGTGTCACACACAGTTATATCCCTCTGATGTACAGAAGAAACCGGCCACATCCAAGGGAGTCGATTACCAAAATCTCTTTCTATTTGCATGTGTGTGTATGTGTATTTATATATGTTTGTGTGTGTGTATGTGTATTTATATATGTTTAGGGTGTGTGTATGTATGTCTATTTTGTATTGAAGTGTGTATGTAAGTGTATGTATTGAAGTGTGAATTTATGTATGCGTTATAATGTAATTTATATGTCTTTCTTTGTGTTTGTATATGTGTAGGTATTGCCATTATTCAAGGTTTGAAAGCAAAATATGATGAGAAAGGAGTGGATTAGTTTGCCTCGCTTCGGTGAAGATTATATTAATGGTGTTAATTATTTCTTGGATGTTGCATTCAGTAAATGGTTGTACGAAGGAGAAGAGATTTTATGTCCATGTCCCATCTGTTGCAATGAAGTATGGGGTAAAAGAGACACGGTGTTTGACCATTTGATAAGTAAGGGTTTTGTAAAAGGCTATAAAGATTGGATTTACCATGGGGAAGAGATTAAATGTATGGATCTTGATCAAGACACTAATGCTAATGTATCTTCTGATGATATTGATGGCTTATTGTCTGAGACATTTAAAGATGCAGTTCAAGAGGATGGAGTGCATGAAGGCCTAAATGAAGATGCAAAGAAGTTTTATAAACTTGTTGAGAAAGCAAATCAGGAATTATATTCGGGTTGTCAAAAATTCTCTACATTATCTTTTACTATTCGGTTGTATTTACTAAAATGTCTTCATGCATGGAGCAATGCATCATTTACATCTCTCCTGCAATTATTGAAAGAGGCTATGCCCGACTTAAACATCCCTGTCTCTTTCAATAAAACAAAATATATGATATGTGACCTAGGCTTAGATTATAAAAAAATTGATGCTTGTCCAAATAACTGCATGTTATTTTGGAAAGAGCATGAGAATGATGAAACTTGTCATGTTTGTGGTGAATCTCGGTGGATTGTATACCCCGAAGTGAATTGTGAGTCTGAGGTATTTAAGAAAAGTTAGAAAATTTCTGCAAAGGTGCTAAGACATTTTCCATTAATTCCAAGACTAAAAAGACTCTATACATGTTCAAAGATTGCTGATTTAATGAGGTGGCATGCAGAAGAGCGTTCCAAGGATGGTAAGTTAAGACATCCTGCTGATGAACAAGCATGGAAAGATTTTGATGCGAATCACCCAGATTTTGCTCTTGAAACTCGTAATGTAAGACTTGGATTGGCAAGTGATGGGTTTAATCCATTTGGCAACATGAGTCTATCACATAGCACATGACCTGTGGTATTAACAATATATAATTATCCTCCATATTTGTGCTTGAAACCCGAAAATTTTATGATGTCATTGCTTATTCCTGGACCGCGGTCACCTGGAAATGCTATTGATGTGTACCTTCAACCACTAATTGAGGAGCTACAAATATTATGGGATGTTTGGGTAGAAACATACGATGTTTCCAAAAATCAAACATTTCTGATGCGTGCTACTCTTTTGTGGACAGTTAGTGACTACCCTGCATATGCTATGTTATCTGGTTGGAGCACAAAAGGAAGGTTAGCATGTCCTGCTTGTAATTATGAAACGTCTTCTACTTATTTGAAACATAGTCGAAAGATGTGTTATATGGGCCATCAGGCTTTTTTGAACTCGAATCATGCGTGGCGATCTGATAAAATTTCTTTTAATGGAAAGACAGAATATAGACATGCAACTTCTTTGTTAAGTTCAAAAAAAATTTTAGAAGATTTACAAGACTTTCCTGACGTATTCACAGAGAATGATAAGAAAAAAAATCTTGGCCCATGGAAAAAAAAATCCATCTTCTGGCAATTGCCATATTGGAAAGATAATGCTTTACGTCATAATTTTGATGTTATGCACATTGAGAAAAACATATTTGATAATATAATTGGGAACGTTTTTGGCAACGTTTTTTAATTGTAACAGTGCTTGTCAACAGTTCTAAAATGTTGCAATAGGTCAACCAAAAAACTGTTGCCTATTCGAAGGGTTTAGGCAACAGTTTTTGCATACTGTTGCCCAAAGGTATGCAAACTGTTGCCTTAAATCTTTGGCAACACGCCTATTTGAGATACCCCTATGACAACAGTTTTTGATGTTTTGGCAACACTTTGCAGTTTTAGGCAATAGTTTTCAAGTGTTGTTAAAGCCCGGAAATGGTGTAGTGGTAGACGACCAAAGCAAAATTTAGTTATCCTTATGAATAATTATATAATGTGTTATTATGCTAAAAATGTGTTATTATGCTAAAAATATTGAAAACCTTAATCTCATTCTGCTGAAAATGTTGAAATCTCATTTTGTAAAAATGTTGATTCGAAAGTGCAGAGCTTTATTGCTAAAAAAACTCATTATCTGGAGTTTGTAAAAGGAGACAATGAACAGAGGTTATGCGAAGTTGTAGAGCCTTATTACCTGAAATGGAGACTGGTCGAATGAGGGATGTGTGGAGGGGTGGCGCCGGCGAGTCGGCGACTGAATCCGGGCGACGAAGCGGCAACTGCGGGTTGACGAGTTTTAAGTCTTCTTTCGAGTGCCTCCAGTCTCCAGACTATAGAGGCGGAGGTTATGCCATTATGCGCACAAGTATCAAAGAAAAGTCACGCAAAAATAGGAAAAGCAACGCGAGGGAAATTAATTCGTGTAGCCACGCTGTGTACTAAGGACTCAAGCGCGAAAATGACATTAGTACGTGACTTCGGGCTCCAAATGTTGCTTAACTAGACTTGGGTTTGAGCCAAAATGATAATATATAGACCAAAGCTTATAATTAAATTTTTTCGCCACAAAATTTCGACTCAGACACGTGCCCAGGCGTGCCCATATACAGTTTCGCCCATGCTTGCCGGATCCTATATGGGGATTCGGGGTTTGTCCTCGTAGGAGGTGTAGAAGGAATCTTGCCTCTTATTGCATCGGCAGATGGGCTTGGTGCTCGCTCCATTGGAGGTAGCGAAAGACATTTATCCATTTGTGCCTTGGAAGGACTTGGGGTCCATTCCACTGAAGGTGAAAAAAGTCTTTGCCTCGTTCGTGCCTTGGAAGGACTCAGAGTGAGTTACATTGGATTTGGCAAAGGTCCTTTGCCCATTTGAGCCTCAGAAGGACTCGAGATCTGTTCAATTGAAGGTGGCAAAAGAGCCTTGTCAGTTCGCACCTCGGAAGGACTCGGGGTCTGTTCCATTGGAGGTGGCAAAAAATCTTTGTTCATTCGTGCCTAGAAAAGACTCAGGATCCATTCTATTGGAGGCGGGGAAGGATCTTTATTCATTCACGCCTTAGAAGGACTCGAGGCCCGTTCCATTGGAGGTGGCAAAAAACCTATGTCCGTTCACTCCTTGGAAGAACTTGGGGTCTGTTCTATTGAAGGTGGCAAAGGACCTTTGTCCATTCGCTCCTCGGAAGGACTCAAAGTCCTTTCCATTGAAGGTGACAAAGAACCTTTGTCTGTTCGTGACTCGGAAGGACTCATGGTCCATTCTATTGGAGGTGGTGAATGAACTTTGTCTGTTTGTGGCTCGGAAGGACTCATGGTCTGTTCCATTGGAGGTAGTGAAGGACGTTTGCCCGTTCATGACTCGAAAGGACTCATGGTCCGTTCTATTATAGGTGTAGATGGATCTTTGTCCATCTCGTCATGACAATAGAAGGGCATAAAGTTAATTCTTTCAGGAAGTGCAAAAGAACTTTCGTCCATCTCGTCTTGATAGTAGAAAGACACGAGATTCGTTCTTAGATGGTTGTTGTAGCAGTTGAAACTAAAGAGCATTGCATTAGTGTTGAAAGAAGAAACAATTGTGCGTAGGTCCTGTTGTGCGACTTTTTATTCTAGAAAATACCGGATGGTAAACTGTAGATGACAGTAGAGTTTTTCTTCTGTGGTTCCCATGCATCAATCCCTGGTAGCACCCATATGAGTTGCATGTTGTGAGCGAATCTCCACTGCAATGCCTTGCATGAGGGCATTAGCCCAGAGAGCCCTCTGTAGTGGTCCCTGGAGAATAACACTGCACGTTGAGGCGGTTAGCTTGCGTGGGGGGGGGGGGGGGGGGGGGGGGGGTCCCCAAAGTCATTGGTAGGATAATTCTTCCCAATTTGGGGATCCTTGTATGACCCGTAACATGCGCAGCCTTGCGCATAGCTGAGCATCCCTTCTGAAGATTCAAAGCTAGAGCAGGTTTAGAGAAACAACACGTTGGCAGACATATCACCGTTGATTTAGTATCCCGCCAACTTCCACATGGGGATGTCCGATGATCACACATAGGTGTTGAGGGTTTGACAAAGATCCCCGCATTTTGCGAGAGGTCGGATGGGCCATTTATTGTCATGCTTCGAGGAGAACTCCTCCATTGCTAGTCTGCCCCTAGTGTGTTTGGTCGGGGCAGGCTACGATGCGGCCCTATTTCCTTGAAACCCCTTGAACAGGCCATGCCTGCACTCTTCCGTGATGTGCCCTTGACTTTGATGGTAGTGGATATATTCAGACTGATCCCCCCTTCTTCGGGGGAGGGGGGAGCGCCCTGTGCCTTTGTAGTAAGGGATGGTCCTTGACAGCTCATAGAACTTCCATGTGGGAAGTGTTGAGGAGGAGTGAAGTGATGTTCTTAAAGCTGTCCTCAGCCCGCGAGGCACCATCTAAGTGCCCTCCTCCTTTTCCAGATATCGCGCCCAAATTCCACTTCTTTCTTTTTTGACTTCCTGGTCCTTGTAAGAGAGGTGGTCATTTGTGGGTAATGCCTTCGTCGTTGCCCCCCCCCCCCCCCCCCCGAGCCCACACATTTGTAACGTTGCACGCAGTGCAAGCTGCTTCACTGGACAAGCAGTGGTTTAAAGGGAACAATGTGTGGTTCGCAGTCGTAAGGTACACTCTGAGGGAGAAAGTCCCTAAGTCCCTTAGCAGGGCGAGCGCCTGAGCTGGACGTTTCTCCATCTATTAACAATGTGCGATCCGCGTGTGCGATCCACACGCCCACCGCCATTGCACCCCGTGGCCGGCCTCCCGCAGACCGTCGTCGCGCCATGTGGCCACCCGCATGGTCGTATAGCCCGCGACCGACATTACAATGACCGCCACAATGCTGTTCGGCACTTGCACACGATAGCATAACCCGCAACCGACATCATACCATGTCGTGCTCGTGCGGCCTCTCGCTCGCGGGTGCACAACCCGTAGTCGGCATCACGCCACGTTGTGCGGCCACTCGCACGCGGTCGTACGGCCCGCGACTGCCATCGCACCGGCCGTCGCCGCGCCGCGCGACTGCTCGTACACGATCCACAGTGGGCCTCCTGCCAGACACCGCCGTGTTGTGTGGCTCACAACCAGCCTTCTGCTGGCCGCGCCATACCGTGCGGCCACCTAGCCGACCCTCTCGTCGGCTGAGCCTACAACGTTCGATCTCCACCACGCGATCTTTACCGTTCGATCGTTGCGTAACCACCTTCCGTAACCATCCGTCATGGGAGGTGCACAAAGTCAAAATTAATATTCGATGTGTGCATAAATAAATCTTTAAAAAAATACGCGTCATAAACTATAGAAAATCGATCTGCAAATAATAAATATGGTGATTGTGATCTGCGGATAACCACGTAACCACCATAACCACCTCTTGATCCTATAAATAGGACCCCAGTGTCGTTCTTCATTCCATCTGATTCTCCTATGACTTCTTCTCGTTCACGCGTGAGAGCTCCACCAGGAATCTCCTTCGCTCTTCGAAGACCATCATCCATCTTCAAGCTCCCTTACGCACGTTCTTTTCCGCACGAACGCTTTCCACCGCAACAAGGATTCCACGCTCAGCGCCCTCAAGTCAACAATAAGCTCCCCGCTCTTGACTCCACTGCATATAGTAGGAGACAAGCCACAGACGTTGAGACGTGCAAAGTGCTCTGCTTCCGAACATACGCTGAAGACCACCAAGTTCCTAGAGTACGGTGCTCCCCACCGCGGCAAGGAAAAATTCATAGTTTTGCGAGCGGTGACCTGTTACCCTTCGAATGCATCCATCTTTCTCTCTCTCTCCCCAAGTTATAACGAGGAGCGGCTTGACGCCCTCACACTCTCCTAAAAGCTTATATACAACACTTGTAAATAGTGGAAATTTGGTCTGCGCAGTCCCAACGACGTGATTTTTTACGTCTTTTCGAGCTTTCCCACATTAAAAAAGCCCTCCTTGCCAGCCATCTCAATCTCAGCGACTATTCACGCGCTCGACCGGTCCCAGAATAAGATGGTGCAATCTAAACCGATCTGCATGAGTCTCGAGTTGCCCACAACAATTATATTATATTTTGTTTTTCTCGGCTTTATTATAGGGAATTGTTAAAAGCAAACCCAATTTGGAAATACACAAACCAAAATCTTAAAATTAGGTTTTTTTTTTCCGGTGGTTTTTTTCTACGCAAAACAATTTGGATATACGCAAACCAAATTCACCGCCGCTCCCGCTGCATCTCCCGACCTCTCTGTCGTTGCCTCTCCCGTCGCCCCTTCCGCCGCCTCTCTCGCCGCAACTCCCGCCGCATTTCTCGGCCCCTCTGTCACTGCCTCTCCCGTCACCGGTAGGTTGCGAGGCTTCTGATGAGCAGTTCGACGTACAACAGCCAGACGATTTTGAAGGTGCGCATGCTGGTTCTTTGTTTTCGTTGCCTCTCCCGTCGCGGACATCGGATTTTTTTCGTTGATTTTGAAGGTGCACCGCCGCTTCTCTTCATTTTCGTTTTGATTATGCATCTGGATTTTTTAATACATATTTTCTTTTCTTTCATCTTCAGCATATTAAGAAGCTAATTTTTCGTTTTGGATTCTGCATATGGATTCTAAATGTTGGCTTTTTCGTTCTTCGTTTTTGTTTTTATTTTTGTGTTGTAATTAGATAATGATTCTGGATGGTTGATTTCTAGCCTCTTATGCCCTATTATAGTTTATGAAGATGGGAAAACATAAGTCTATTGCTTGCTGTAACAAATTAAGTTGATTCTTGCTGTAACATATGAAGTTGATAACGGTTGACCTCTGAAATTTAAATTAATCAGGTTTATGAATTTTGTAGGTGTTGTTTGGTAATAAAAGTCTTTAAATTTTTACAGGTTTTCATTGAAGTGGATGTGACAGTTACCATATATTAAACATCATAAATTTGATGTTTATATGCTATAAACGTAATATTTTGTCGAACTGTTGCGCTGGACTTCTCATGAAATAGTTTTTTTGTCTAAAATATTTGATTATGTAATTTGTAGTATTGGTTTGTTGTTAATAATTTTGGTTTGTGGTTAACAATTTGACTTGTACAGAGTATTTTTCAAAATATATGATTTGTCATTAACAATGGTTTGCATATATCCAAATTTGATTTGCCTTTTAACAATCCCTTATTCTATCCTATTTTTTTTATTCTTTACTTTTATTTTATTTTATATGTTTTGTTATAACTGAAGATAATTATTAGTTATAAGAAAAAAATATTTATAATTTAGTTATAAAGTATAATAATTAAATAAAATAATTAAATAATATAAATTGGAGGCATGACTCATGACTGTCGAATATTATGAAGGAGAAACCGTGAAAAATATTGCTGATTCATTAACACTACACACTTCACTCCGTCACAATTCCGCCGCAATCCTTCCCCGGGGACGATCTCCGACCAAATCCCCGCCGTAGAAGGTATACGTATCCGCCGGCACCGGCATTCAGTTTCTCTTCCGAGGATTCTCGGTTTTCTTTCTCTCATCGCCCGAATCGCTCTGCATCTGTTTCTTCTCCGCCCAACATTTCCTCCTTTCAACCGTTCGACGAAACTCCTCTTAGAGAAATACTACTCTCTTCGCCAACAGATGGGATGTTTTCTCTTTGAAACCGCCGGGTGCTGCAACTCTGGTTTGCAGTCAGCAGATGGAATGGGCGCTCCACAAAACCATCAATTTTTCTAGATTTTTACCTGTAAAACATCTCTTTCCGTCTTCTTCCAGATTGCAGATCATTCTAATCTGCTCCATTGGAACTGTGCGATACAATCACAACGCCAAAACCACAAACTCCCTCTCCAGGCTGTTTCGGCACCAAAAACCCTCCTTTGCTGAATCCAGTTTGAGGATTAGGACGGTTCTTCAGTCCGGTAAATGGTCCAAGGAAATGGAAATGAAGCTTCAGAATCTAGATATAGTTCTCAATAACTATGTTGTTAATCAGGTACTTAAAAGTTTATTGGATTCTGAATTGGGCTTTCACTTTTATCTGTGGGCGGAATCTCAGCGGGGTTTCAAGCACGATCACTTCACCATTAAGTCAATGATCTGCTTACTTCTGAAGTGTCAACACTTTGATCTTCTATCTGTTATCCTGAGAAAGTTACATGATGATGGATTCACCCCTCACCGTTCCATATATAGAATTCTTATATCCGGGTATGTGAAATGTGGTTTGCTCAGCTTTGCTTTTGAAACATTTGATGAGATGATCGTGTCGTCTTGTCGAGTTTTTAGTGTAGATTACAATAAGTTCATAGGCGTGCTGATTAAAAACAGGTGTTTTGATTTAGCAGAGAAGTATTACAATGAGATGATCGAAGAAGGGTTGAATTTGAGCTCATTTACGTATTCAAAGTTCATTTCTTTCTTGTGCAAGGATATGAATCTTCAACTTGTGGAAAAACTTTTGGTTGATATGGATAAAAATGGCTGTGTCCCGTACATTTGGGCTTATAACATGTACTTGAATTCGTTATGTAAAGAGAGAAGATTGGATGATGCCATGAATATGTTGGAGAGTATGGCTAAGATTGGAAGAGACCCCGATGTTGTTAGTTATACAACAGTTATCAACGGCTTATGCACTTCCGAAAGATTTGCTTCTGCGGTGGAAATTTGGGATGAAATGTGGAAAAGAGGATTTAGACCAGACGTTATGGCCTCTGGTTCATTAATTTTCGGTTTGTGCCGTTGTGGGAAAGTCGATGTAGCTTATGAAATAATGATGGAAGTGATCAAGAACAAGTGTGAATTGAGTGTTTCAATTTACAATGCAGTTATTAATGGTTTCTGCAAAGCTGGTAGAGTTGATAAAGCAAAAGCAATAATGTCTTTGATGAGAAGAAATGGATACAAACCTGATTTGATTACATGCAATATACTTTTGAAATACTGGTGCAACACAGGCATGGTGGATGAAGCAGAGAAATTGATCCGGAATATGGAAAATGCTGGGTTTAATCCTGATATCTACAGTTATAATCTACTATTGAAGGGTCTTTGCGAGACTAAACATATTGAAAAAGCTTATAAGTTGTTTGTTAATAAAATGGAGATTGAAGGTTTATGTGATATTATATCTTGCAACATACTTATCAATGGTCTTTGTAGAATCCGAAGGACATCAATAGCATACAAGTTGTTCAAGGGGATGAGTCTTAAGGGGATAGAACCGGATACGGTGACATATGGCACATTGATTAATGGATTTTTGATGGATAAAAATGCTAAATTTGCCGAGGAGCTTTTCGACCAGATGTTTGTGGCTGGCGTGGTTCCAAATGCTAATGTGTATACTATTATGGTGCACCACCTTTGTAAGACTGGGCGTATTGCGCTTGCATTTAGTCATTTCCATGATATGATTAATAGGGGAATCTCTCCTGATGTAGTCTCCTATGGGCCACTTGTCAATGGGCTTCTGAGGGCTCACAGAGTTAATGAAGCCATGGTTCTTTATGAAGATATGCTGAATAGGAGTGTTATTCCTGATGAGGTGACCTACAAGATGATTATAGGTGGACTTCTAATGGATGATAAGGTTGAACTGGCACATATGATATGGAATGATATGATGGAGAAGGGCATCACACTTCACAGGGCTGTTTCTGAAAGATTGATAAAGGCAACAATGTTGAAGGATTTATCCATAAATGAATGCAGAGAAGGTGAAATTTCAGGTCGGAGTCGGGCATATCTGAGTGGCCAGCTTTGACTGGTTCTTGTTGTTGATGGGGCTAATCTGGGCCGCACTGGTCCGATCTGGCTCAATCAGGCTACCCACTCTGCACAGGCTGGCATAGGGGCAGTGCTCTAGTTCTCAATGATAATGATCTTTCCATACATAATTAAATTTTTTAATCTCTGGGAGCCAAGTTGAACTTCAAGGTTCTTAAGGTTTGAGTTCTGAACTCCATATGTGATGATGACTATTAACTTATTTGATTTAGGTTTCAGGAATAGAATTAGCAAAAAAGACAATGTACTTCCTGAATCACCGATTAAAATACGCTTTGTGGTCCTTAAATCTTACATTATAGTACTATGGATCCTTCAACATTTAAATGAATCTAAGTTATCTTTTCTTGTAATTGTTGGGTTTACTCTGCAAGTTAAGCAAGCAGAATGCCAGACACATTCATGTTATCGCTATTATGTCAACCAAGAACTGTATTCATTGAGCGCCAGTGTAAACGTTTTATCACTATTATATCAACCACGACTCTATTTGTTCAACCTTCCCAGCTACTCTCCAAGTGAAGTTTTTATTTGTTTTTCTTACTATGGGAAGGATATTGAGTAGACTCTAATAGTTGCCAGTTAACCTACTCAGTGCTCCTAACTGCTGGGTTATTACTGTGATTCTGTGGTTCTTCAATGAGAATGCAATGTTAAAAAAGTTTTTGTTAGAATATGAAAAATGGATAGTGTTTTTGTTAAACTTCCATGTGTCGCTCTTCTAGCCACGTGCCCTTATTCTCTATATATAGTTGTATCGGGGACTTCTGTTATTAAGATAGAATAATATTTCACTGTTTCTTTTTTCATATTTTGGTTTTCCCGCTCTCCTCCATGAAATAGAAGTTCTCTCGATTTGACCTTCTTCCTTGCCTTGCTTTCTCAATTCATCCATGGAAGATTCTTAACATGGTATCAGAGCTCCAATATCTAATTTCTTTTTACCTTGGCTAGTCACAAAACAAATTCGCTCCTTTGGATCCAAGATGAAGAACACCAGAATCCATGGTCTGTTAATCAAACTTCTGTCCCGACTCATCTTCTTCTGCACAGTTTAGATTCACCCGACATGCTCCTCATTAATCAAGTTCTCGTCGGAACCGGCAATTACATTCCCTGGAAGCGAGCTATGGAAATCGCTTTATCTTGCAAGAACAAGCTAGGGTTTGTCACTGGTTCTATACCGCAACCTGCTATTACAGATCCCACCTTCGCTCAATGGGAACAAAACAACAATATGGTTATTTCTTGGCTCATCAATGCCGTTTCAAATGATATTGGGCAATCTATCATTCATGCCTCAACCACAACGATTATTGAGATGAATCTATCCCGTCGTTTTGTCAATAGTAGCTGCTCAAGAATCTGTGGCCTGCGCCAAGCTATCTCCCTCCGTTCTCAAGAAACCTTGACGATCAAAGCTTATTACACTAAAATCAAACAATTATGGGATGAACTCGACGTTATTACTACTATCCATGTCTGCCGCATTACTTAAGAATGTGATGTTGCCAAAGCTTGGATCGCTCAATTGGAAGAACAAAAAATAATGCATTTTCTAATGGGCTTGAATGATGCGTTTAAACTGGTTCGTAGTCAAATCCTTCTAATGAAAAATCTACCATCTCTCGAAGATGCTTACTCCATGATCCAGCAGGAAGAACGCCAGAATTCCAATTTCTCAATTCACCCTTTGGAAGAATCATCTTCGACGTTCTCTACTGGTCCACACCAAAACCCACAAAATTAACCCTGGTCTGCTCCTTCTAAACGCAATTTATGGTGTGAACATTGTCACACGTTCGGACATACTAAGAGCAAATGCTACAAACTCATTGGTTATCCCTCACACTACAAGGTAAAAGGGAAGAAAATGGGAAAGGGTTTGATGCGGAGCAGAGACGAGCACGAGCTTTGGGCCCGTTAGGGGCTGATTTGACGACTTACCATATATGGCGTGCCCGGATCGACGATCGGAATCAGCAGATGTGTCCGGATCCGCGACGCGAGTCAAAAACATATATTAGTTTATTATTTTTGGTTCATTAATCATGTATTTTAGTGGTCTCTCCCACCGGTCAATCATAGCCGTTGATTGGGATGCCCTAATGTTTATTTTATTATAAATATTGGTCTAAGAGGCTGAACCAAGTCATTGCAGAATTTGGAGAACATTCATTCCCGGATTCCAGCGATCCCTCCCCGGTCCCGACGCCGTGGAACCCTATGTGACGACTCCTAGGACTCCGAACTCCTCCCCAAGGTAACCCCTACCCCCACCCTCATTTTCCACCCCTCAAATCTCATTTCCAGCCACCGGATATCATCCTAAACTCCGCTCTTCCGCTGCCGACCTGTTGTATTCCAGCAGCCGATCGCCGCCACTAAGCCTCCTCTCCCTTGTGCCACCGCCCAGCCCTACTTCCCCCTCTTCCCCAGGTTCCGCCGCCCCCTTCCTCTTCAGCCCAGGCCGCCGGCCCCTATCCCAAAACCCCAGCCCACCGTCGGCTCCCTTACCAAAACCGGCCACCACCAAGGGTCCATTTGAACTAGCCGACCACTCCTCACTTTCCCCTTCGTGGAACCACCTCCAAACAACCCTAATTCTCTAGATTCATTCAAATCTGAGAATTTCGCTCCCGATACGTTATTTCCACCGCTTATACTTTCCATTTTTGCCCGGATCCGACCATAAATAGCGGATCTACTCCTCCCCGGCCCGGATCTACTTATACGTGGTCGGATCCACCGTTTTATTGCCTGTTTTCATCATTTACCGCCGAGGACAGCCACCGCCATCGTCGCCTCGCCATCGGTTCCATCTCCGATCGCCGATCTACACGTCCAGACCTCAAATTCTTCAGTGTCTCGGTTCAACCCTCTACTCTGTGAGTGTTTGTAGTATTGTAATATTTGATTCAACATTTGCATTTGGTGATTTATTATATCTTGCTGCGATTCCTGTTTGTAGAACTTTGTTTTGGTGCCCTAATAACTTGCAGGAGGAGACATTCGCCGTGTGCTTCGCTTTGGCCCTCCGAGCGGAGGAAAGCCATTATAATATTGCCAAAATAAATATTTGTTTTTCTATTTTAATATCTGCGTGGTGCTGAATTTTTCATTGCTTAAATTTGTTCGTCAAAATATCGTTCATTGCATTGCACGTAGGTTTGGATTAGTGTGTCACCCTTGCACTCACACCTAACGTTATAGGTTTTGTGCACCTGTAGCCTACCCATACATTATTTTGGTATTAGTGGGAGGTTAGACCATTTATATATGTAGTGGTAGGTTATATAAAGTCTTTAGGTTCATTCATGACTAATTATCGTCGTCGTTCCTCTACTCTCTTTGGAGCTTCTGAGTTCGCCTATACCCAATCTCATAGAGCGACTTCAGAGAAATCCTCACGTTATCACGATGATTATTATTGTCTGTGGCACACCACTTCCCGAGATCGTGCCGACCCACCGACACAACCTCACTATGCCAGAGACGATCAGTATGATGATTGTCATCATTCATATCCTTGCACGCGAGCGGATCGTGTTGATCCTTCGACTCGACCCGATTACCTTAGGGATGACTATTATGAGGATCGTCACTTTGAGAGATATCTTGAGAGTCAGTTTCGTACAGTTTCCCCTTCCTTTGACGGCTCATCGAGTCCCGAGTCTTTCAATTATTGGCTCGTGGATATTGAGTATTATCTTGATCAGTTTGAGTTATTCGGTGAGCGTCGCGTTAAGTTTGCGAAACTTAGACTTTTAGATCAGGCGATGACTTATTTGGCTAGCGTTGAGAGGACTCGCGAGCGAGACCATCTTCGTCGCATCACTAGGTTGGTGGACATGAAGCGTACATTGTGTCAGAGGTACCTGCCGTCATCATATCAGAGTCACTTGCTCAACCAATTATTTTCCCTTCAGCAAGAATCCATGTCTGTCGCTGAGTACATGGATTGTTTTGACGAGTTAGTAGTGAGGAGCGATATCTGAGAGGACTCAGCCATGACCACTTGCAGATTTCGGTCTGAGCTTCGATCTGACATCCGTACTAAGGTGGTTTATCATAGCTCGAAGTCCCTTGAGCAGACGTATCAGTTTGCCCTCCATTACGAACAGTCTTTGAGATCCGCCAGAGTTGGTCGGTTGGACCCTCACCTTAACCTCCGCAGTACGAGTCATTCTCATACTGAGGTCACCATGATGCCTACCACTGTCCTGCCACCTACGACGGAAGTGATACCTGATACAGATTGCTCTCACCCCAGCGAGATGCTTAGCCCCGTGAGTGACCTATCTCTTGTTTCTGACCTGTCTCTCATGACTCCGACGGAGGGTGAGCCTGAACGACCTATTGAGTCTGTAGTGTTGTGCCCCTCACCCACATCTCCACTTTTGGCATGCCCGGGGTTGATTAACACTCATACCCTAGACTCATGTCTTGACACCGCACCCGCAGACCCATTCTTGAGCGTAGGTCTATGTCGCTTTTCCCTTGGCATGACCGAGAGCTCAGAGCCCGGTGTTGATCTCGTAGTGGCTATGTCACCCATGCACAGGGACACTACCCCTTTCGATGGTCCTCATCGGGAGGACCCTGACCTTATTGACGAGCCCCCTGTTGAGCCTCTTGATGATCCGCCACATCTTGGTGAGGATGAGACTCGGGTGAGACACTCAGGTATGACGTCTCTTTCATTATCATCTCTGACCTTACCTCAGAGAAGGGACCTTGAGTGGAGCATGATATATGTAGGGCCTACCTTGAGTCCACTTGAGCATACTCATATTGTGAGAACTTACCTTATGACACCTCACACTCTGGATGAGTTTTGGGACACGCCACTCGCTGAACCACCCGATGAGTTTTTTCTTGTCTGGGACGCTCACCATATTCTAGAGTCACGAATTCTAGTATGTGTGCACAATTTTCACCTAGGTGGTCGTCTTATTCGCGATGACTTGTCGTACACACCTCATCGTGAGCCCCATGATGTGTTACGTTCTTTGAGAGACATCTGGCTCGTTACGAGCTTGTATTTGAGTATAGTTGTCTCTCAAGATCATCTGAGCACTCGTCTCACACTAGATGAATATTTTTATATTCCACCAAAAGAACCTCCTGATAGGCCACCACATTTTAGAGACATCTCAGACATTATTAGATTTTACTATAAGGAGTGTACCGTGTCTGTCGTGCTGTCTTTGCATCATTTACATTACCTGCATGAGTCTGCTGAGTCTTTTACACGATATTTGCATGAGTTGCATGAGTCGGTCCGCCGACGAATAATAACAAACAATGAAAATTATAAAGCCCATGCAGATAAGCGAAAACGAGAACAAATATTTAATGAAGGAGAAAGGGTAATGGTACGAATCCGCCCCGAGAGGCTCCCTCTGTGGTCTGCCAAGAAGTTAAGCGCTAGGCGAATGAGTCCGTACTCTGTTATTAGTCGCATTAGGACAAATGCCTACCGGCTCGATATCCCGGCTAGTATGGAAATTCACCCGGTGTTTAATGTTGAGGATCTGACTCCATATTACGAACCTCACGAGTATGCGGACTCGAGCAGTGGAGATACCCAGCCACCCCCACCCCCACTGTCGTTACCTTACCACCTTCATACGTCACCACCGTCTGATGGCCACCCCAGTGGCCCAGTCCACCCACTGTTGACATCCACCCACCCGGGGACTCGTCTTCTCTGGTTTCACCACCGACACCACCGATCGCACCGGGACCCACCTTTCGAGAGATAAGAGCATCACAGAGTTCAGATTCCACCAGCTTGTTCCTACTTCAGATGGGTCGCGCTGTCGCTACTTGGTATTTTGGCGGGGCCGCCCCGACGCAGTTGATGCTTGGATACTTGCAGCAGAGCTTGATCGATTCGCCCCCGAACTTCGACTTCAGCACGACCATCTCCATTCACCAGAGATGTCAGCTTTTCAGTCAGGGAGAGTTGATTGGCGAGGATACTCTTTCGCCGATGACACTTTGACGACTTCCGATGGACCTCTTCAAGTTGTACCTGACGATCAGCGAGAGAATTCCGGTTCCAATTCACCAGGAGATGAATTCTTTCAAGCCGAGGAGATTGATGCAGAGCAAATACGAGCACGAGCTTTGGGCCCGTTAGGGGCTGATTTGGTGACTTACCATATATGACGTGCCCGAATCGACGATCGGACTCCGCAGATGTGCCCGGATCCGCGTCGCGAGTCAAAAACATATATTAGTTTATTATTTTTGGTTCATTAATCATGTATTTTAGTGGCCTCTCCCACCGACCAATCATAGCCGTTGATTGAGATGCCCTAATGTTTCTTTTATTATAAATATTGGTCTAAGAGGCTGAACCAAGTCATTGCAGAATTTTTAGAACATTCATTCTCGGATTCCAGCGATCCCTCCCCGGTGCCGACGCCATGGAACCCTAGGTGACGACTCCTAGGCCTCTAAACTCCTCCCCAAGGTAACCCCTACCCCCACCCTCGTTTTCCACCCCTCAAATCCCATTTCCAGCCACCGGAAATCATCCTAAACCCCGCTCTCCCGCTACCGACCTACTGTATTCCAGCAGCCCACCGCCGTCACTAAACCTCCCCTCCCTTGTGCCACCGCCCAGCCCTACTTCCCCCTCTTCCCCAGGTTCCGCCGCCCCCTCCCTCTTCAGCCCAGGCTGCCGGTCCCTGTCCCAAAACCCCAGCCCACCACCGGCTCCCTTACCAAAACCGGCCACCACCAAGGATCCATTTGCACTAGCCGATCACGCCTCACTTTCCCCTTCGTGGAACCACCTCCAAACAACCCTAGTTCTCTAGATCCATTCAAATCTGAGAATTTCGCTCCCGATCCGTTATTTCCACCGCTCATACTTTCCATTTTTGCCCGGATCCGATCCTAAATAGCGGATCTACTCCTCCCCGGCCCGGATCCACCCTTTTATTGCCCGTTTTCACCATTTACCGCCGAGGACAACCACCGCCATCGTCGCCTCGCCACCGGTTCCATCTCCGATCGCCGATCTACACGTCCGGACCTCAAATTCTTCAGTGTCTCGGTTCAGCCCTCTACTCTGTGAGCGTTTGTAGTATTGTAATATTTGATTCAACATTTGCATTTGGTGATTTATTATATCTTGTTGTGATTCCTGTTCGTAGAACTTTGTTTTGGCGTCCTAATAACTTGCAGGAGGAGACATTCGCCGCGCGCTTCGCCTTGGCCCTCCGAGCGGAGGAAAGCCATTATAATATTTCCAAAATAAATATTTGTTTTTCTATTTTAATATCTGTGTGGTGCTGAATTTTTCATTGCTTAAATTTGTTCGTCAAAATATCGTTCATTGCATTGCACGTAAGTTTGGATTAGTGTGTCACCCTTGCACTCACACCTAGCGTTGTAGGTTTTGTGCACCTGTAGCCTACCCCTACATCAGGGTTCCCTGCATCATACCAATTCAATTGAACTTCTCAAAATTGATCCGGTACCGCAACAAATTCAACCTGATGCTTCCAGGTCCCTTACTCAGCAACAATTACAGAATCTCCTTACTCTACTTCAACAACAGAACATCCACCCTTTCGACCTTGCACAACGACTGACTTGTATCTGTTCTTACTCTCTATTGAGTCCCATGAGTACCACTTGGATTCTGGATAGTGGTGCTACAGATCACATCACACTCTTTTTCACTTCTTTATGAACCACATAAGCTTTTTATTCCTACACAAATTCACCTGCCAGATGGAACTCGTGCGAATGTCACACATACAAACATTATTTGGTTAACAGAGAAATTACAGTTGAAGAATGTGCTCTTTGCTCCTTCCTTCACTCATAATATGTTTTCTATCCGCAAATTGGTCAATGATTTTGCACTCTCCATTACCTTTCTTCGTGATTCTTGTCTTTTACAAGACCCTTTGATGAAGGGACCTGAGGTCATTGGCAAACAAGTTGGGGCGAATATATTACTTCTTCTCAGATGACAAATGCATTGGGACATCTTCTCCAATGGCAAATTACAGCAACCTTAATAAGTCTATTCTATGGCATCACTGCTTGGGACATGTCTCCGCTGCCAAACTAAATCATATTTTACCTCTTATACCTGATTTTACTAAAGTGATACATCATGAATGCACTGTATGTCCGTTAGCAAAATAATCCAAAATGCCGTTTAATAAGAGTGATTCTTTTTCTACAAAAGTTTTTGATTTAGTACATTATGACACTTGGGGACCTTACAAGGTTGCCACTCATCATGGTTTCAAATATTTCCTTACTATCGTGGATGATTTTAGTAGGAATACATGGACTTACTTGTTGCGTTCCAAAGATGAAGTGCCTTTCCTCTTGCAGTCTTTTGTTCACTTAGTTAAGAATCAATTCAATACTACAATCAAAACCCATCGAACAGATAACGACACCGAGTTTATTAACCATAAGTTGAAATTATTTTTTGCTCAACATTGCATCATTCATCAACACAGTTGCCGAGGAACCCGCGGAGCTCCCGCTGAGTCTGAGGAAGGGGCCAGTCGAGGACGCCTTGAAATTTGACTGGGTCGGCGGAAACATCCGAATGGTCGACGATGTGGCCCAGATATGCCACTCTGTCCGTGCCGAAGGAACATTTGGCCCGCTTGAGGGAGAGGCGATGAGAGCGGACCAGTTGGAGAACAGTGCGGAGGTGGTCGAGATGGGCGTCCCACGTCTTGCTGTATACCAAAATATCATCGAAAAAAACAAGTACACATCGACGAAGGAGAGTGTGGAATACCTCATTCATGAGGGCCTGAAAGGTAGAGGGGGCATTTGTGAGCCCAAAGGGCATCACAAGGAACTCAAAATGCCCATGGTGCGTGCGGAACGCCGTCTTCTCCACGTCGGCGGGGAACATACGGACCTGGTGGTAACCGGAGCAAAGATCGAGCTTGGAGAAGAAACGGGCCCCATGCAACTCATCCAGCAGCTCTTCGACCACTGGAATGGGAAATTTGTCCTTCACCGTGACCTCGTTCAGGGCGCGGTAGTCCACACAGAAATGCCATGAGTCATCCTTTTTGTGCACCAAAAGGACAGGGGAGGAGAATGGAGAAACGCTGTGACGGATGATGCCCTGATGAAGCATGTCAGCGCACTGCCGCTCAATCTCGTCCTTCTGCAGGAAGGGGTAACGGTAGGGGTGGACAACCACTGGTGCGGTATTTGGAAGAAGACAGATACGGTGGTCCTGGCGGCGGGAAGGGGGAAGCCCGGTGGGTGGAAGCATCGTGTCACCAAACTCAGCGAGAAGGGACAAAAGGTCATGTTGCACTAGTGGCTCGAGCCGAAGGGAGGAGACGCGTCTCGAATCGACTGTCGGACGGCCCTGCCAACCGTCGGCCCTGCCAATCGTCGGCCAGGGTCCTGAACCCCACAACATTGTCATGCCCTCCAAATCCCACAAAATAGGGCCGAGAGTGCGCAACCAGCGCGTGCCTAAAACCACGTCGAATCCCTGTAAGGCGATGACGAAGAAGTCGACATGAGACTGATAGTCCTGCACGATGATGGGAATTGCTCGGCACACTCCGGTACAGGCCATGGAGGCGCCATTCGGCACGACCACGCTCAAATGACTGCGGTTGGTGACGGGGAGCTGAAGCCGCTGGGCGGCGAGGTCGCTGAGGAAGCTGTGTGTACTGCCGGTGTCCATGAGGGCTAAAAGGCGGTGTCCCGCGACGGTAATCAGCATCTGGAATGTGTCGGAAGTGTGAGGGCCGAACATGGTATTTATGGAGATCGCCGGGTCCCCTGACCCGTCATCCCCAAACTCCTCGTCTGAGGGGTCATCAACCTCAAGCCAAAAAAGGCGCTTGCAGCGGTGTCCTTTTTCATAGTGCTCATCACAGTTGAAGCAAAGTCCCTTGGCACGCCGTTCCACCATCTCCTGGGGGGACAAGCGCCGGATTGTGGAGGGATGTGCCCCCTCGTTGGGCCTGTGGGGGTTGCTGTCGACTGTTGTGTGGGCCTGGGTGGAACTCCGAAAGGAGCTCTCGCCAGTCCGACGGCCCAGATACGGTTGGTCCATGAGAATGCGCTTCTCGCAGAGGCGAGCCAAACTCATCGTTGTGGTGAGATCGGGTGGGTTATGAAATTCCACGTCCATGCGCAGCCGCTCGTGGAGCCTGACGGTAAAGAAGGCCACCTGGTAAGCCGGGGGAACGGATGGGGCACGCGCCAGGAGCACCTGGAATTGCTCCAAGTAGTCATCAATGGTACCAGACTGCTTGAGAGAGATCAGATTACCGATGGGGTTGTTGTGGAGCGGTGGTCCAAAGCGGACAGTGCACTGAGCCTTGAAGTCTTCCCAAGTGAGGTCGGGCCTCTCCCAATGAAGGTGCGAGAACAACAATTGGGCCGAGCACATGAGGTGGAAGGAGGCTACGCCAAGCCAGTCCTCCCATGGGGTGTGTTGCGTGGCGAAAAACTGCTCGCAACGAGTCAACCAGGTTAAGGGGTCTTCGCGGCCGTCGAAGATCGAGAAATCAAGCTTGAAATAACGGGGCACGGTGGAGTGGTCGGAGCGGGAGGGAAAATCAGGCGGTCGGGGTTCGGCTGAGAGATCCGAAATGGATGGCGAGGAATTGGCGGTGGGACGCGGCGCCGGCGGAATGCCGTCTGAACGGAGGGCGACAAGAAGGGATTGGTGGTTGTTCGCCATCATTGCCTTAAAGGATTCCAAAACTTGAGCGAGGGTAGGGCTGCCCCCATTTCCGTCGTCCATGGCGGGAGAAGCCCGTGGGGAAGGGGAAGGAAGCAATCTGGTAGATGCGGCGAGGAGGAACCCCTTGTCGAGTGACGAACCCAGAAGTATAGGCCGCGAAGGAGACGGCCGGGACTGCTGATGGAGCGGCGAAAGTGGCTGTAAGGCGCGGGTAGGCTGCAGCGGTGCCGGCGGAAGTGGGGAAAAGGCGGACACGACATGTAGCGGTGCCAACAGCGTCGGCCTGGCTGGGTCGGCCGCGGCGAGGGCGAGAGACGCCGGATCGGGAATTGCGGTAGCGGGGAGGAAGGTTTCCTCTGATACCAAGTTGTTACATGCTCGGGATTGAGAGCGGGTGCACCGTGGAAGAGCGGGGAAGTCCTCAAGGAAGGAAGAGGAAGCCTTCTTGGCCCTCCGGTGATCTATGGTTGCGTGCGGGAAGGGGAAGCGCTGGAGCGGTAGGCGGCTGGTGCGGCTAGGGCGCCCGTCGGCCCGATATCGGGAGAAGGGGAGAGAGATAGAGAGAAAATTAGAGAGAGAGAGTTTTAACTTTTCTTCTTGCCTGCTTCTCAAAACACCACAACCGCCCATAAAAGGGTAACCGGTCCAACATCTAAGTTCCCAAAATGCCTTCATTAGGGCTTAATACATGGGGATAAAAACTGCTTGAGCGAAAATAAGAAATACGAGCGGAAATAAAATATGAGTTTAGGCGGATGCTACGCGCGGCTCGCGGCGCTTGTACGTCATGCCACAACGAGGATCCGTAACACACGCCTCAGCAAAATGGAATACCAGAACGCAAGCACTATCATGTTCTTGACATAGCCTGAGCACTACATTTTCAAGCCAATGTGCCCATCGACTTTTGGGGGGAATGTGTGCTCACGGCTACTTCCTTGATCAATAAAATACCCTCAAGTGTACTCTAAAACAGATCTCCTTTTGAAGTCTTGTTTCATAAACCTCCCAACTATGCTGATTTAAGAGTCTTTGGTTGCTTATATTATGTACCACCCCTCTCCATGACAAATTTGCCACACGAGCACATTGCTGTGTTTTTATTGGATATCCTATTGACCAAAAGGGATATAAAGTCTATGATCTTAATACCCATAAATTCTTTATCAGTCGTGATGTTCGTTTCACAAAGATATTTTTTCCTTCAAACATTCTATTCATAAGAAATGCCTACCTTTTCCCTCAATTGTTGATGAAGTTGAATAATCACATTCTTTTGACAAATTCACCACCAATTCAACAACACATTTACCTGCTGTCAAGCTAAGTGATTTCCCTTCATTACCACAACCTTCATCTATTAGTACAAAAATCAGAAGATCTTCACGGGTTTCACATCCCCCAGCCTGACACAAGGATTACATATGTTCCTCTATCTCCCGTCATACCAATCCTACAAAGCCCCAATCCTATTCACAATCATATCAGAATCCTTTGTGGAGGGAAGCTATGGCCAAAGAAATCAAAGCCCTGGAAGATAATCATACTGGTATATAACAGAGTTACCAAATGAGAAAAAACCAATTTGTTGCAAATGGATTTATAAAATCAAGCACAAGGCAGATTGATCCGTTGAAAGATACAAGGCTAGATTAGTTGTCAAAGGGTTCACACAGGTAGAAGGTATTGATTATTAGGACACATTCACTCCCGTTGTCAAAATGACGACTGTTCGTTGTTTCCTTGCTGTTACCTCTAAAAATTGGCTTATTATACAATTGGACATTGACAATGTCTTTTTACATGGGGATTTAAATGAGGAAGTGTATATGATAATTCCACCAGGATTTCATCTCAATACCACTTATAAAAAACCTGTATGCCGTCTAATCAAGTCCTTACATGGGTTAAAGCAAGCGTCAGGACAATGGTTTGCGAAATTAAGTTCTACTATTGTTGAATTGGGATTCATTCAGTCTCAAAATGACCACTCTCTCTTCACTAAGAAGACTGAAGTTCATTTCACCGCTTTGCTAGTATACGTTGACGACATCATTGTAACCGGGAATAGCTTGGCTGAAATTAACTCCTTTAAGAATTTTCTTCATGACATGTTCATAATCAAGGATCTCGGGAACTTGAACTTTTTCTTAGGGTTGGAACTTTTCAGGAATGAAATGGGATTTATCTCACTCAGCGTAAATATATCGATGATATTCTGACTGATGCTGATATGCTTCATTGCTCATCAGCAGGTTTGCCCATAGAACAAAACTATAAATTGAATGATCACGACGGGGAAGAGCTTTCAAATCCAAGTTTCCATCGTACCCTCATTGGAAGACTTATTTACCTAACAGTTTCCAGACCAGATCTCACATACTCGGTTCACATTCTAAGCCAGTTTATGACAAAGCCTCGCACTCCTCATCTACACATGGCACAAAAAGTCTTAAAATACTTGAAGGTTCATTGGATCAAGGACTGTTCTTCCCAACAAACAACACTTTGAGGTTGGAAGCATTCTGCGATGTTGATTGGGCGGCGTGTCCTATGACCAGACGTTCCATTACTGGTTTTTGTATCAAGCTTGGTGAAGCCCTTATTTCCTGGAAAACCCAAAAGCAGAATACAATCTTTACATCCTCTGCAGAGTCTGAATATCGGGCCATGACATCTACATGTTGTGAGATAACATGGCTACTCAATCTATTGGGAGACTTACAGCTAAACAATTTAACTCCAGTTTCTCTTCGTTGCGATAATCAAGCTACTTTACACATCACATCCAATCCTGTTTACCATGAAAGAATGAAGAATATCGAACTTGATTACCACTTAGTTCGTGAAAGATTGGAAGCCAAGATTATTGCTCCAAGCTATGTTCCTACCAAACAACAACAAGCCGACCTGTTTACTAAAGTCGTAGGCAAAGCTGCTTTGCACAGTTTTCTCCACAAGTTGGGGATTTGCAACTCCATACAAATTCCAACAATCTATATTCGCCTGGCTTGCAGATAAAAGCGAAAATAAACAACTCAATAGGCAAACAGAACCAACAATCTATATTGATTAATTGGCAGGCAAACAGGTATGAATCAAATTTACATTAAGAAATATAAACACCCAATGCATACAATAGAAGGATCAATCATTCAGAACTACAAAACTTACGAGTATTAGGGCTGTATCCAAATGTTTAGTGGAAGCGGTGTGGCAACTGACGGTAGAGGGGTGGAAAAGTGGGGAATGAGGTGGCTGGGCTGTTGTGTGGAGGCGCATGGTGCGACCAAGGGGGAGCTGAGACATTGCAACAGTGGGAAAGGGCTGGCTAGAGGTAACAATGGCGGGAAGGGGGGTGTGTGTGGAAGGTGGTGCTTGCAGCGGAGAAGGGATGGGAGACGGCGGTTTGCAATGGGGAAGGGTGGGGAGGCGGTGGTTTGCAACGGGGAGGGGCTGAGAGGTATATGTTTTTAGCGGGGAAGGTTGTCACGGTCCACCATCCCTTTTGGGGCCCCAGAATCGGATGCCATACCAGATGGGCCCACGGTTGAGTCCGCTGCCCAATGATCGGCCATCAATCCGACTTGGGTAACGTAACAGGTCCGCAACCCCCACACCCAACCCATCTTCGCACCCAGTATAAGTGCGGTGGGTTGTTGAGGATGAGGCTCGATCCCCGTACCTCCTTTATGAGAAGCCTTAAACACGGCTCTCATCACCAACAATGAAGTGTCAACGACAACCAGGAGAGCTTACTCGTGGCATCGGCACCAAGGGTGGCGTCTTCAGCGCAACCACGTTCCATGCTTAGGAGGGATTTACTCTCAAAGCCTGCATGAGAACCCAATTCAGCCCCAATATTCCTTTATATGGGAGTGGAGGGATTAGGGCATCCATTATGAAATCGTCCATTAATAATGGGTGCTTAAGCTCTCAAATTGGACACTAAAAAAACAATAAAAATCCCTAAAATCATAAAACAGCATGGCGGGAACAATCGCGTCTTCGGATGGCCGAAAGGAAACTCCTACCAACACTTCCTGTGTGAATAAACTATAGTCGGCTCGGGTGGAATACAATCTGAATGGTGATCCCCATCAGAATGAGTTTGGGAGGGCATGAGAACTAGAACCAATAGATCTATTCTCAACTGGTGTTGTCATAACTCTACTCTAGTATCCATCTATTTGTTCATACGGTGTATCCTAAATTATGCAGCAAAATTGACCTAAGGTTTGTCATTGAAAACCTTTTTTCCTTTTTGGAAAGAAAAAAGGTAATGAATTTTGATTTTCTGACAGATCCATATATTCAGACAAGAGTTAATAAGAAGATTGATGTATTTAGGCATGATCCCCTCTCTATCTTCAGACTTATGTTGTGGTATTTCATTGTTGACTCAATTTAAAAAAAAACAAAAATGGATTTCTCAAATCATCAAAGAAGACCAAGACCAATCCACATGGCCTCTTTGATGAATGCTAATGACATAGATATAGTAAATCGGCTCGCAGGCATCACAGTGTCCAATGTCCAACAATTTGCTCATTATGCAACAATGGAACATATCTCATAGCAGGTGATTGAAAGGACCTCAGGACAGGGTGCAGAGAGGCATGGTGAGAAAGTATTTGTATTTCACGGTGCTGCTTGGAAAGCATTAGGCAAGAGTAGAAACAATTGATGAAAGGAGAAAGGAAATGATCAACTTTATTCAACCCTTTAAGAGGTATACAAACGAATAGAGGTACATACAACGTGAGATTCTGCAATGTTGTACTAAAACAATACTGGGATTTAGCACCCTTCTCAAACTCGTAGTTTAATAAATGATGAGTTTGATAGAGAACAAATAAACAGTATATATTAATGTTTTTCTTGGAATGACTGAGGTTCAACCTTCAAGAGTTTTCCTAAGAGGAACTTGCGGCGCTAAACAATGCTAGCTTTGGTGAAGAAGTCATTTTATCTGTAAATGAGAAATATGCAGTCGCTAAATAGTCTTGTACAGGTCCTGTTGGTGAACTAGTGACAGTCAATCTTTATGTATTTTGTCTGTTTATGAAAGAGTGCATTAGAAGCAATTTGAATGGAACTTCTGGTATTATAGTATAATGATGTGAGATCAGAAATTGATGTTCAGATCACGAAGAAGTTACCCAGACAGGTGACCTCCTGTGGTTATAGATTTATACGGATTCAACACTTAGTTGCACAGTAACTCCGAGCAAAGTTCAGTATAGATAGGCCACTCTTGCCAGACGTCAACCTAGGTCTCAACATTCATTCCCTCTTCAAGGGCCCAGAAGAAACAGTTGAATATTACTATTAATTAGAATATTAGTAGTAATTAGGTATCCTTTTTTGTACGTTTTTATTATTGGAATTATTGGTGCACACGGATCGATGACGTGGCACCCCTCTGTAATGTTATAAATACCCCCTTGTGGAAGAATAAACTCACTCAATTATCTTTCTCCTACATCCTTCTACTTGGTATCAGAGGAAATCCATCGCCCTAATTTCTCATTCCCGCACGCCCCGCTCATCCCGTACTCGCCTTCACGCACGACGGCCCGCACGCACCGCTCGCCCCCTTCCGGCACTATCCCGCTGGATACCGGCCGATCTCGCCGTTCCGCCGCCGGCCCGCTGGCCCCGCTGGAGTAGCGACCCGCAGGCCCCGCAGGCCCCGCTGGAGTAGCGATCCGCCGATCCCGCCAGCCCGCCGACTCCGCCTGTCCCGCCGCCTTCTTCCCGCAGTTTTTTTTGCGGGCTCCCAGGGATCCGCCGGCCTCGCCTCTCCCTCAGGCCTCCGTCGGCCTCTTCCCGCCGGCTCCGCGGTTGCTTCCTCTGCCGGGATCCAGCCGGCTTCTAGCGCTGGCTTGAGCGGCTGGATCCCTATGTTGCCGCCTCCTTCCCTCGTGTCTCCGGCCGTTTTCTACATGGGGGAAACCGGAGACGCCATGCTCGCATCCTCTTGTGTCCCGTCCGGCGTTATGATCTAAGGGACACTCGTCGAAGGTGTTCTCTGTCGACATAATTTTTTTTTTAATGGAAGATCAATCAGCCGTCTCCTCGGCTTCTCAGTCCGGTACTCTTCCCGGTATATCACCTCCTCTGTCCAGCGGACATACCAGTTTGACCGTCGATCCTCCCCGGAGTCATGGATCGTCTGGCTCATTGAAGATCACTACCGTTGCCTTAGATGGCACGAACTACCTGGAATGGTCCCGGGCTGCCCAACATGCTATTCGCAGTCACCAGTTGTATGGTCTTATTGATGGTACCACAATGGAGCCCCCACGTGCCGATCCCTCTTGGAAAAAATGGGATGCGGACAACTCCCTGGTAGTCTCGTGGTTACTTCACTCCATGTCCCCTCAGGTGTACCGCAGCTATATGCTTTTGGATTCTGCCTACGACATCTGGTCTCGCGCCCGTGACACCTACTCCCAGGCGGGCAGTTCGATGCAAATATATGAACTCACTCGCCGTGTCCTCGAGCTCAAGCAAGGCACCATGACCGTTGCCGCCTATTACTCTGAGTTTGAGCGCCTTTATCAGGAACTCGACTTCTTCAACACCTTTACTGCTGCTTGTACGGCTGATGCCATAGCCCTACAGAGAGATAAAGATCGCTTCCGCATTCATGTGTTTCTGATGGGGCTCAACATGGAGTTTGACGCTGTTCGTCTGCATGTCCTTCACCGTGAGCCTCTTCCGTCTCTTCGAGAAGCCTTCGGCATGCTCCTCAGCGATGAGAACCGTCGACGCACTCTTGGCCCTACTACTGATCACTCTGCGCTAGCCGGGATTTCTCGAGGCCCCCCTCCTGTTTGCAGTCACTGTGGGAAGAAAGGTCACATCAAAGACTCCTGTTTTCGACTACATCCACACCTTGCACCAGCCGGTCGTGGTTCTGGTACTCGTGGTAGGGGTGGACATCGTGGTGGTGGTCGTTTTTCTGGTGACCGTTTTCAGTCTTCTGCGCACTCTACTGAGGTTCTGGAGGAACCCGCTGGCGGTTTATCTGTGGCCGAGTTAGAGGCCTTCCGTCGTATGCTACGCTCCCACACAGAGTCTACTCCCGTTGCCTCTCATGCTGCCGTTGCCACTTCTGGTCTGACTAGTGCTCATGCTGTGTCTTCCACCCCCTCTGAGTGGATTATCGACTCCGGTGCGACAGACCACATGACTGGCTCTGCCTCAGGTTTTACCTCATATACTCCTCTTTCTGGTCGTGATAAGGTTATTGCTGCTAATGGCTCTCTCTCCGCCATTGCTGGTAAAGGGACTGTATCTTGTTCTCCTGACCTATCACTTTCCTCAGTGTTACATGTCCCGTCTTTTCCTCGAAATTTGCTTTCTATTAGTCACTTGACTACTTCCTTAAACTGCTCTGTAACTTTTTTCCCTGATGTTTGTGTTTTTCAGGATCTGGCTACGAGGCGGACGCTTGGCAGTGGTAGAAATGTTGGCGGACTATACTTGCTCAACCACGCTTCTCCCAGTGCTCTATCTTCCACCAAAGCTCCCACTCTCCACGATGTCCGACGCTGGCATCAACGCTTGGGTCATCCCTCCCCTTTATATCTTACTAAACTATTTCCTGCCTTTACTCATGTACTTCGCTCTTTTTCTTGTGATGCTTGTGAGCTGTCTAAGCATGTTCGTCAAAAAACACGTCATCTTTCTGTTCCTAGTTTACAACCTTTTGATGTTATTCATTCTGATGTTTGGGGACCCTCCAGGGTAACATCCTTATCTGGTTATAAATGGTTTGTTACGTTTATTGATTGTCACTCCCGCACTACGTGGTTATATTTGCTGAAACAAAAAAGTGATGTTTTTCCCTGTTTTCAAAATTTTCATAAAATGGTCTCCCAACAATTTGGAGGGACTATTCGTGTGCTTCGTAGTGATAATGGTGGGGAGTATGATGACCGGGGTAAGTTCGGCGCCTATCTTGCCAATCATGACATCCTGCATCAAACCACGTGTGTTCATACTTCAACCCAAAATGGGGTGGCCGAGCGAAAGAATCGCCACTTGCTGGAGGTGGCTCGGTGTTTACTCCTTGCAATGCACCTTCCCAAATCCTACTGGGGTGATGCCGTTCTCACCGCCGCGCATCTCATTAATCGGCTTCCGTCTCGCGCCCTCTCCTTTGATACGCCTCTATCTCGTCTTGCCCAAAACCACGTGGTTCACACTTCTCATCTTCCCCCACGCATTTTTGGCTCCGTTTGTTTTGTCCATGTTCATACTCCGCATCGCGATAAGCTGGATGCACGTTCCCTCCGGTGTGTTTTCGTTGGATACTCCCCTACTACCAAAGGGTATCGGTGTTATCATCCTCCGACTCATCGATATTATTGCACCGTGGATGTTACCTTTCGCGAGGGGGAGTCCTACTTTGGCCCTCGTCAGGGGGAGATCTCTACCGATGACGAGACCATCGAGTCTCCCCTTCCTATTGTTGTCACCTCTTCTCCTATTGTTGTCACCTCTTCTCCTTCCTCTGCCGCTGCTCCCATCGACTCTTCTCTTCTTATTGTTTCCACCTCCGCTCCACCTATATTATACACTTACTCTCGCCGCCCCAAAACTGACGAGCAAGGACAGTCCGTGGATGTTTCTCCAGTGCCGGTGACTGCCTCCTCACCAGATTCCGAGGATGACCTTCATATTCCTCTTGCCCAGCTGTTTGGTAAACAAGGTAGCACCAAATATCCTATTGCCAACTACATCAGTTATTCTCACCTCTCTCCAGCCCATAAAGCTTTTATCTCATCTCTTTCATCTATTATGATTCCTAAGACATGGCAGGAGGCTATTCAGGTGCCTGAATGGAAACAGGCAATGGAAGAGGAATTGCGTGCCTTACACAAAAACAACACATGGCAACTGGTTGATCTTCCCCCTGGGAAGCGAACCGTTGGATCCCGCTGGGTCTTCACAGTCAAACAAAACCAGGATGGTATAGTGGAGCGGTACAAAGCTCGTTTAGTGGCTCAGGGCTATACCCAGGCTCAGGGTATTGACTACCAAGATACCTTTGCTCCTGTTGCGAAGATGAACACAATCCGTATTCTTTTCTCTTGTGCTGTGAATCGAGGATGGGATCTTCTTCAGTTCGACATCAAGAACGCCTTTTTGAATGGTGATCTGGAAGAGGAAGTTTACATGGACACTCCTCCTGGCCTTGTTATCAAAGGGCCCGAGAAAAAGGTATGCCGTGTCCTAAAAGCCTTGTACGGCTTAAAACAGTCTCCGAGAGCATGGTTCAGACGGTTCTACACGTTCATGCTTAAACTTGGATACATTCAAAGCCAAGCTGATCACACTCTCTTCGTCAAAAGGAAGGGTAATCTAATCGCTATCCTTATTGTATATGTGGATGATATCATCATCACTGGGGATTACTTGGAGGAGATCATTCACCTAAAAGAGCAACTAAGCAGAGAATTTGAAGTTAAAGATCTTGGAAAGCTGAGGTATTTCTTGGGAATTGAAGTTGCAAGATCTGAACAAGGGATCTTCATCTCCCAAAGAAAGTATACTTTGGATCTTCTAGAAGAAACTGGGATGCTTGGGTGTTCCCCTGCGGACACCCCTATTGAGGCTAATCACAGAATTGATGCAGATACTAGTGGAGAAAAAGTTGATGCTTTAAAATATCAACGTTTGGTTGGACGACTCATATACTTATCTCATACTCGTCCTGACATTACCTATGCTGTGGGTGTTCTAAGCAGGTACATGCACTCACCTACCATTCGTCATCAGCAGGCGGCCTTTAGGGTGTTACGGTACCTAAAAAAGGCACCAGGTCGTGGAATCTTGTTCAAAAACAACCAATCACCAAAGGTTGAAGTATTTACAGATGCTGATTGGGCTGGTAGTCAAGATGATAGAAAGTCTACCACTGGGTATTGCACCTTTGTAGGAGGTAATCTAGTTTCATGGAAAAGCAAGAAGCAGAATGTTGTTGCACGATCAAGTGCTGAAGCAGAATATAGGGCTATGGCACAAGGTGTTTGCGAGGGACTTTGGTTGAAGGCTATTCTTCGAGATATAGGTCTTCAAGTGGACAATCCTATTACCATCTACTGTGACAACAAGGCTGCCATCAGTATTGCTCACAATCCAGTCCAGCATGACAGAACCAAACATGTGGAAGTTGATAGACACTTCATCAGGGATCACCTTGACAAGGGAAATATCTGCACTCCGTTCGTAAACTCTTTTGATCAACTTGCCGATGTCTTCACTAAAGGGCTAAGCAGTGACAACTTCAACAATAATATTGGCAAGTTGGGAATGATAAATATATATTCTCAACTTGAGGGGGAGAGTTGAATATTACTATTAATTAGAATATTAGTAGTAATTAGGTATCCTTTTTTGTACGTTTTTATTATTGGAATTATTGGTGCACACGGATCGATGACGTGGCACCCCTCTGTAATGTTATAAATACCCCATTGTGGAAGAATAAACTCACTCAATTATCTTTCTCCTACATCCTTCTACTGAAACTACTTGTAATGCAATCAACATTTCTAGTCCAGACACTCAGGTTATTGTTACACCTGCGGAACGCCCAAATTAACCAACTCCATAAGCAGACAAAGGCATGCAACAACTAGTGAAGCGTCAATACAAACACTGGACTTTAAGGAAATATATCAACAAAACAGTCAAAACACAGTCCACCCGTGCGATCCTTCAGACATATGGCAGGAGCAACTTAACAAGGGTATTTCTCTACAAAATACAACGTTGGAACTTAATAATCACCATATATTTCAGCAGCATGGACCAAGTGGAGCATCCAACAGAATCAAAGAAACACGTGTCAACATCAGGTCGACGAAGCCAATTTACATGCAATATTACAGTTGAGATCCAAGTGTAATCTTTTATGTAAAGTGGCCTCTTTTACTATTCTTTTACTAGTTCCTATTTCACATGCAGCTTCTTTTATTTGTTTATTTTGTTATTTAATTCTCATTTCCTCAAATCAATATTCATCACAATAGTTTACTCGAGTAAATTTGGAAGATTTTTTTTTGAAAATTTTCAAAAAAATCTGAGAGCTATCTAATTAATCTCCATCTTGGTTAACACTTTGCCTTTCATATTAATGCCTAAAACATTATTTATAGTGTTCTCTTAGGGTTTGTTCGGTTGGACGGAATTGAGGGACGAGGGTTTAAAATTGGAATTGGAGTCCAATTTCAATGAACATGGAACTAGTTCAATTTCAATTCTGATTCCATGACACCCTTATTTCATTCAAACAAACAGATCCTTATTGTTTTTGAACTAGTTCAATCTCTACATTTCTTTTTTTTAATGATAATGCCTTTGTTGATTTATTGTTACTAAAATTCTCATTTATTTCATTGTAATAGCTGTTTTTCTATAAAACCTCCTATAAAATTGCTTTATTGTTGCATTATTTTGTATGTTTATTCTTTTGAAGATCCAATAATTATTAATACTTGGATCCGTTTGGCCGGACATTTTTGCTCTGGGGCTTTTGCAAAAAAAACACCACCATCATTTTACACGTGTTTGACACGACTACAGTTTTGTTCATTGTCACATATAAATATTATTTTAGATTATTGTTCATTGTCACATATAAATATTATTTTGAATCTAAACATTGACACTGTTCCAGGGATGGCGTGGGTATTCATGAATCCCATTTCACGGACACCGCATTCACGACCGCCACAACGACACTAAACAAACTCTTAATTATTTCATTGTCTGGATGATTCTAATTACCTCTCATGGTCCCGTTCTATCACCTTGTCACTTAAGAGACGTCACCTCTTTGGTTATGTCAATGGTCACACTAAGGAACCAGAGAAGGCCTCACCGGATTGGCTTCAGTGGGATTCAGAGAACTCCTTAGCTATGTCTTGGCTTACAAATTCTATGCAGTAGTCCATCGCTTGCAACTACTTATTTTTGGATACTGCTGCTGACATTTGGCGGCAAGCGGAGGCCACTCACTCTCGGAATGGTAATGTTACTTAGATCTTCTAGTTGAGACGGAAGATATCTTTACTCCGACAGGGCGATCGCCCTCCATCCGTATACTATTTGGAGTTTACTCAGTTGTATCAGGAATACGATCATTTTGATTCCCTCACATTTGTTAGCCCTGTTGATGAGGCGATGTTTCATGCTATGGAGGATTGTAATCGGATCTTTGAGTTTCTTCATGTCCTCTATAGGGATTTCAATCAGACCATTGTTCAGATTTTAGGGCATCCGATGTTATCCTTCTCTACCTGAGGTTTACAATATTATGCAATAGGAAATTGATCGTAGATAGACCTTGCTTTCCGCTTTTCCGCTCCCGCTCCTGAGAGTTCTGTTGTAGCTGCTGCTATCTTTTATGCTCCGGGTGTTCGTCCAACTCGTGACTCTAAGATGAAGAGTTTCGATAAGGACCATCTCATCTGTGATTATTGTGGAAAGAACCGTCACACCAGGGACACTTGCTTCTGACTCCATGGTTTTCCTCCATCGTGGTGGGTGCTCCACCTCGTGGTGGGTGCTCCACCTCGTGGTGGTCGTGTTTTTGGGAGATCCCCTAGCTGTCATGCTTCTGCTCGTTCTGCCCATCTCACTGATGCTGCTATGGATATCTTTCTTAGCCTTTCTGGCACCGGTGCCTCTTCCATTCTCGGTGCCTTCTTGGCCGACGAAGTATTTTCCCTTCGCCGCAAAATGCAAGGTCTTTCTACGGAGTCTGCTACCTTATTCTCGTATGCCCACACTGGGACTCCAGGTGCTCATTCTGCTACCACCCACCCTTCCACCCAATGGATCATTGATTCTGGGGTCACAGATCATATGGATGGCTCTACTTCAGTTTCATATCATATACTCCTCTCCCTGGTCGTGATAAGATGAGCATTGCTGATGGATCATTTTCCTTTATTGCTGGAAGGGGATCCATCTCATTCTCCTCTCTTTTCTTATCATCGGTTCTCCATGTTCCAAACTTCACCCATAATTTACTTTTTATTAGCCATTTGACTAATTCCATGAGCTGTTACGTAACCTTTCTTCCATCCTTTTGTGATTTTCATGATCTGACGACGGGATGTTTATTGGCTCTGGTAGTATGGACCGTATGGTCAATGCTCTCTATATGTTTGACTCCAGCCCAGTGGCACCTCCATAGGCCTTTCACTCCAACACTTCTTCTTTGTACTTCTAGCTTTATCACTTAGGCCACCGTCTACTTCTGTTATATAGCTGTTTCCTTCTATGCCTACTCATGTTTTTGATTCCTTTGTGTGTGGTGTCTGTATTGTTAACAAACATTGTCGTACTACGTTTAATCGTATTCCGTGGTCTAGTTCTATCCCTTTTGCAACTATTCATTCTGATATTTGGGGACCTTGCCCTATATCTTCTATTTCTGATTGTGTTTGGTTTGTTATATTTATTGATTGTTTTTCTCGCACTACTTGACTATATTTGTTGTGACAAAAGAGTGATTTGTTTACTTGTTTCAAAAATTTTCTTAACATTATCGCCACTCAATTTCATTCCAAAATTCAGATTCTTCGAAGTGATAATGGACGCGAATACCTGGATTCACAGTTTGCACAATATTTGTCTGATCATGGCAATATTCACCTAACTACATGTGCTTATTCACCTCCTCAGAATGGTGTTGCCGAGTGTAAAAATCTCCTTGCTGGAGGTTGCTTGGTGTCTTTTGTCCACAATGCATCTTTCCAAATATTACTGGGGGATGTTTTCCTCACTGCGGCGTATCCTATTAATCGTATGCCACCACGTATCCTTGGGAATGTCACTCCTCTTGGCACTCTGCATGTTCCTTCCTCCTAACTTTCCCCAAAGGTGTTTGGATGTGTCTGCTTTGTTCACATTCACCACCACTGTCCTGCTAAACTTGATTCTCGCGCACTAAAGTGTGTGTTCCCACACAAAAGGGATACAAATATTTTCACCCACCTATAAAGAAGTTTTTTGTCACTATGGATGTCACATTCCATGATTCTGAGGCATACTAACCTGCCCCGGTTGACCCTCCTTTCCCATCTCCTACTGTACCTATGCCGGTTCCTCCACCTTATCCCTCACTTTAGGGGGAGTCTATACCATTAGAAGTGAGTCCCTCTACTGTCCCTCTACATATTCTTTCTACTACTCCTAACTTGCAGGTGTGTACTCACCACAAAAAGGGGACCAATAGACTAGACCTGATTGTGCAACATGAACAATCATTGGATCCTGACTCAGAGCCTTCTGATCATCTCATTGCCCTCAGGAAAGGTATCTGATCTTGTACTCAACATTCTCTTTCACATTATGTATCTTACGACTCTTTTTATACCTTGCAGTTTTCACCTCCGACCACATTGACGGCTCTTCTGTCGTCCCTTGCTCCGCTGACCGCTGCGCTACCGGTACCTCCAACCTCCTCGGTTCCGGATCTGTTCCTTCCACCAGCCATCATTTTTTCGGCCTCCTTGCCGTTGCTGCTCCACATCGCTCCACTAGACCCGCCGAAGCTATTCCTTCCACCGCTTGTTTTACTGACGACGTTGTCGCTGCTCGCCGACGTTACCACCGTGACAACGCGCTATCAGGCGTTGTTCTGGAGGTAAATCAAGGTGTCAAACGAACAGATCATTTGCATAACGTTCAAGCTTGAGGGAAAACTCGATTTCTAGGGTGGAAGAGATGTTATGGATCTATTACGGATCCTCCGTCAGTTATCTTATTATTTTATTAAGTTTTATTTTATTTCGAGTCCTTATTATTTTGAGTCGTAGGAGTCGCGTATTTTAGGCGCTTTAATATTTAATGTATTTCTTTTAATTACAATGATGTTATCTGGGGTCCTATAAACAGACCCTTAGAGTCATGTAATGAGGCAAGCAATGAAATAGTATATTTTCCCATCTTTAAATGAGATCTTGGAAGCTCCCTCTCTCTCCCTTGAGCACGCGTCGCTTAGCCACGGTCAAAGCCTCATAGTAACTTCGCCATCGTCATCTCCATCTCCAGTCACTCCTCCGACAACCTTCAAGTAGGCCTGTAACAACTTCCCATAAGACCTTTGTGTCTTTCCTTGCTTGCATGTCCATGCCAACATCTTGGCAGAAGGCTCTTGAGATCAGAGAGACGATGTTTGAGGAAATGACTGCTCTTGAGAAACAACACATGAGATTTGGTGGACCTTCCCCATTGGAAAAACCTGTTGGGTGCAAATGAGTGTTCTCCGTCAAACAGAACTATCAAGTGTTGTTGAAAGGTATATGTTATGGATCTGTTATGGATCCTATATGTCAAGTACCTAGTTTTATTATTATTATTGAGCCCAGTCATGATATTAAGTCAAATGTATTAGTCGAGTCGTTTCGTTTATTAGTCGGGTCAAGTCTTTAATGTTTTATGTTTTCGGGTTATTTACACTCATGTCATTGAGGTTCTTATATAAGCCCATGGACTCTTGTAATGAAAGGTATCAATGAATGAAGTATAGTTCTTGTCTCTTGTTGTGAGATCTTGGTGGCTCTCTCCTCCAACGAGCAACCCTGCCTAGACAGCCGCGGTTTCGGCTCTACGACAAGGTTGTCAGGATCGCGATCCAGATCATAGGATCTTACGATCCTACGATCCAGATTTTGTAAATCGATCCTGATTTTGTAAAGAGATCCTTGATCCGACCCTACTATCATATCCGATCCTACCTCAAAACAATCTCATCTAGGATTTCGATCCTGACAACCTTGCTCCACGGTATCCCCCACTACCGCCATCATCTCCGCCTCCGACCACTACTCCGACGAGTTACCGCTGTTACAGAAGTAGGCCCGTAACAACTTGGTATCTCCACCCCGGTCAACTCGCCGCATCTTTTGTCGGCACTTGCTCCGCCACCTCCGACGGATCCGTTCTTGCTGCCATCTGTTGTTCCTCCAGCCTCCTTGTTGTTACTGCTCACTGCCGCTCCGGTCGCTCCCGCAGACACATTCTGGCTGCTGCCCGTGGTTTTGTTGGCAACACCGCTCCTCACCGAAGCTACCGCTGACGCGGCCCACTATCAGGTGTTATTCTGGCGTGAGATCAAGATACCAGATGACACAGTCATTCACACGAAGTTCGAGCTTGAGGACAAGCTCTTTTTCAAGGACGGATGGGGTGTTATGGATCCTATACGTCAAGTACCTAGTTTTATTATTATTATTGAGCCCAGTCATGATGTTAAGTCAAATGTATTAGTCGAGCCGTTTTGTTTATTAGTCGGGTCGAGTCTTTAATGTTTTTTGTTTTCGGATTATTTACACTCATGCCATTGAGACTCTTATATAAGCCCATGGAGTCTTGTAATGAAAGGTATCAATGAATGAAGTCTAGTTCTTGTCTCTTGTTGTGAGATCTTGGTGGCTCTCTCCTCCAACGAGCAACCCCGCCTAGGCAGTCGCGGTTCCGGCTCCACGGTATCCCCCACTACCGCCATCATCTTCGCCTCCGACCACTACTCCGGCGAGTTTCCACTGTTACGGAAGTAGGCCCGTAACAGTGTAATGCAAGGATAGTGGCAAAAGGGTATACTCAAACTCTTGGAATCGATTATCAAGAAACTTTTGCCCCTATAACAAAGATGAACACTATTAAAGTTCTATTATCTTGTGTTTCTTGTAAATGATGAGACCTTTAGCAACTTGACGTGAATAACACTTTCCTCCATAGGAATCAGGATGAGAAAGTTTACATGTCTCTTCCTACAGGTCTTACTCCTAAAGCTTTCGAAGGAAATGTATGCAGGTTGAAGAAAGCCCTATATGGGATAAAACAGTCTCCAAGAGCTTGGTTTGAGAGATTTCACAAAGCCATGATGTCATTTGGGTATCACCAGAGCAATGTTGTCCATACAGTGCTCATCAAACATAGGACCGGTAAACTCGCATGCTTCATTGTCTATGTTGATGACATTGTTATAAAATGTGATGTGGAAGAAATCAAAACAAAAATTGGCTAATGTGTTTTAGGTCAAGAATCTGGGAAAACTCAAATATTTCTTGTGTATTGAAGTTGCAAGGTCCAAGAATGGGATTTTCATCTCCCAGTGGAAGTATATTCAGGACCTTCTCGAGAAGATAGAGATGAGTGGATGTAGACCGATTGATACCCTAATTGAAGCAAACCACAGATTGGGATGTGATGACAGAGAGGAGATTGAAGACATCTAAATTTCATAGGATAGTAAGGAGGCTGATTTACATGGCTAATACACATCCTAATATCTCTTATGATGTAAGTGTTATGCATGCACCGAAGACTCGTCATGTGGATGCCGCCCACAAAATTTTTAGGTATCTCAAGTCCTCACTTGGAAGTGAGATTTTGTTTGCCCCAAATTTGTGTTTAAAAATTGAAGTATGCACTGATGTTGATTGGGCCGGGTCGATTGAATGTCGGCGATCTACCTCATGATATTATTCTCTTGTTGGTGGAAACCTTGTTATTTGGAGGAGTAAAAAATAACAAGTACTGGCAAGATCTAGCACGAGGCAAAGTTTCAAGCTATGGCTCATGGAGTTTGTGAAAGCCTATGGTTACGTTCCTTGATGAGGGACCTAGGATTTCCAGACGTCGAACCCATTCGATTGTATTGTGATAACAATGCTGCTATCAACATCGCCCACAACCCTGTCTAGCACGACCGTACTAAACATATTGAAGTGGATCGATATTTCATCAAAAAGAACATTGAAAAGGGAGTTGTGTGCACCCCCTTTGCCCCCTTAGATAGACAAGTTGCCGACATACTCACAAAATATCTGAGTGGAAGTGCCTTTGAAAGGATTGTTGACAACTTGAGCATGATTAGCATCTCACGTCCAACTTTAGGGGGATTGTTGCAATGTGTTATTTCCCGTTTAGCATTTTTCTTAATTTTGTTACAAGATGTGTTATTTCCCTTTCACCTTTATTCTTAATTTCATGTATTGTATTATTCGCCTCCATATATAGAGAGGATATTGTCTCTTAGTTAATCAATTAAGTCCTCTTTTTCCACCAACACATTGTTTTCTGCCTTTTGCATGTTTAGAAGGTGATCCATTAGACTTACACAGTACCTTTGAAATCTTATTTAGCCTACAAGAGCACTGTTCTTGACACATGTTTTACTCTCCTCACTTCTTAGCTGACATATCTGATTTGCATTTCTTAATTTTTGCAGATCCATTTTAATCTTCATGGAGGGTGCTTGATTTGTATCTCCAGGAACCTGTATTAGTGAAATTTGAACTTTTTTTTGTTCTGGCAGAGGTACGTGATATATTATTTCATCTCAGGACACATAAGTTGTTGGTTCAAATGTGATTGAGCTGCTAAAATCCTAGAAAAATAGTAGGTTTATGAAATATTACAACACTGCATGCAACCTGAAGGCAACAGGCACAAGTTCCTTTCGAATTTTTTCATCTGTTCTCTCCTACAACAAGAAGCCAATTTTTTGCGTGCACCATAGCATTTTCTTTATATTGAGAAACAATGAGAGTGTCTTTTATCAAAGATACAGTAGTTGATAGAAAAAAAATTAGCTGATTTGGACATTTACAACTAAGGTTAAAAAATTCATTAATTAGATGTTTAGATGGAATTGATGTCAAGCATTAGCCGTCATAAACACCCAGACCCCAGCATTAGCTGTCATTAATGTTCATGAATGTTCCAAACAAATGTTCGCCGCATTACCGTGTGTATTCCGCAATTTCACACCGCCGCCGCTCAAATGTCATAATTATCCCAGAAAAAGCTTAAATAGCTAATTGCTACGTAATATCCGGGCTACTGCCTACCGATACATATGGTCAAATGAAATGCGAAAAAGATGGAAGCTTTTATAAAGCTTTTGTTCATTTAGCCTACCATGAGCTTGATGCACCCTGATTAGCAAAATCGATAAAAACGAGAAATTTCAAATACCTTTATTCTTTCTGATAATCAAAACTTTAAACTTTTTGTGTGCATACAATCTATACTAAATATTTGCCTAATGGATTTGAACTCTGCATACATTTTTTTTTCATTGTTGGGGCATATTATCCTATTATAGCTTAGAACTAATGTCAGCTTTTCGATTCATGCAGCTAAATCTGGAGCCAATTGCTTCTTCACGCCTCGAGCAATTGTTTTGATGATGTAATATGCGCATTCATAAAAATGCGTTATTGTTCTGATCGGATAAGTGCGAGAATTTAGAAGGCGATCATTTGTTTGTTCAACCGCGAGGCTGAAGAACTGGTAATATTGTGAAATGGCATGGTTGTTCACTTCAGGTAGGAGAGAAGTCCTCTGAAAGGTAATATTCTATTTGACCCTACTGATTATTCTTTAATAAAATAGTTTCTATTTGTAGGCGTTGATGAACTCGTTTCTGAGTCCTTTTAAAATTTATTTAAGTTTCTGGTAATCATGAATTGCTCTTGGTAGGCTAAATGCACGCCTGAGCTGAAAATGCACACTCGAACTGAAAAAGCACGTCCGGGCAAACAATGCACGCCGCGGAGAAAATTTTGCGCCCGGTCAAAAAATTCGCACCCCGATGAAAATTGTGCTCCCCGGTGATAAATACGCGCCCCAACGAAAAATCCGACCCCCAGTGAAAAATGCACTCCCGGCGAACAACAGAGTTGGCGTCGAAGTCTTTCTGAGAGAGTCGGGGGTGCTCTGGTAGGCGTGGGAATTGTGAATGAAGACCTCACGAGGTCAGATTTGAGGGAGGCATGTTTCCTTTATAACTAATTTCTATGAGAATTGAAATGAATTCCAATTCCGAGGTATTTTTATGGTTGCCGAACGCTAGAATTAGAATTGTCAATTGAATTCTAATTCCAACGCTCCAACCTAACGAACGAACGCTTTTATTTAATTAAATCGGCATAAAAAAAGGGCAGATTGGTGCGCAAATCATCCCTGCGCAACAAGGGTCCAGGGAAGGGTCTCACCATAAGGGTGAAATGTAGGCAAACATTACCCTGTTTTTTTTGCAGGAGACTGCTTCCTGAACTCAAACCCGTGACCTCAAGGTCACATGGCGACACCTTAACTGGTGCGCCAAGGCTTGCCTTCTAATTAAATCGGCATATGCCCCAAAAATATAAGTAAATCTTCTACCATTATTTTTTTGCATAATAGTTAATGATTGAATGACAAAAATCTATCTTATTCTAAATAGGTGTCTGTTACGGGCTGCGTGCCCGCGTATCTTGTTAGGATTATTTTTAGTAAGTTTATGATTATGTAGGGAGGCCTCGAGCACCGAGCTTAAATATTAGGAGTTATTATCTTTTGTCTTGTTATATGTTGTAAGACTATATAAAGGCATTAGGGGTATTGTATCAAGCAAACAAGAAGAAATCTAATTCCCATTTCTTTGAATGCGAGATCTTGGTGGCTCTCTTCTCTAATAAGCAACTCTGCTTGGGCAGTCGCGGTCACGACTCCGTAGTATCTCCGTCATCGTCATCTTCACCTCTTGTCACCTTCGAAGTAGGACCATAACAACTTGGTATCAGATCTTCTCGATCCTTTTCCGCTGAAGTACGCAATTTCATTCAACGATTCCCCCCCCCACTAAACCCCTTCTCGGCTGGCTGCAGCGGTCACGATCCATCTTCAACAACTTCGTGCCGGACCTCCTCTCTGCGTCTCTAATGGATCGGGCACGATCAACGCCATCCTCTGGTCCTCCTCTCTGTGTCTCAAACAACGCGTGCTGCGCCTCTCTCTGTGATGTGACCCCGTCGCCGGCCCTCTAGTTATTTTCTTATTGCCACTGCCATTAGCGTATCTTTTTATGTTTTATCGCAACGTTGTATTTTTTTATTTTCTTGTATTTATGTGAACTGTGCTATTTTTTCCCGGCATGTGATATTGACCGCCTTGCGTGACCCTGAATGGATTGATTCGGTTCGGATTGTGTGGGGTGGGTCGTCGCGTTTGTTTTGGGGGACATGTGCTGAAATTAGTTGCTTAATTAAAATTTTTCTTATTAAAAATTAGAGATTGTGAAAAGGAGGAGGCCTATATAAATATGAGCATTCCCTTGTTTTGCCCTAGACCGGATTGGGAGGAATTTGCTGAAAGCTGCTGCTTTTCGACGAGTCCTTTCGCCGCTCGATCCGCATCGGCCCTTCTGCCCCGCTCTGTCCGTCGACTGCTCCGGGAGGTTGTTTCCGCCTCCGATCCGCCGGTCGCACCCCCTAGCTTCTTCCCGTACTTCTCACCTCCAGCCGCCCGTACGGGAGCCGTCAGCCCGTCGCCGAGCCTCTGCTGCCGGGTTCTCCCATTCTCCGCCTACTCCAACCGCCCACCACCGGAACCCCTTCGTGAGTCCACTTCAAGTTCCCAACACCCACCGCCCTCTCCTCTCCACTCCAACCCTACAACCTTCCTGCCACTGTCCTCCTCCGACCGCCCATCTCCTCCACAAAATGCCTCAACTGCCGCCACTCCACTTCTCCTCTACCAAAACAGCCTATGACAGCCTCCACTTCGTTTGGCCACTCCCTTGACGGTTGTGAATGCCCGTGAAGAGCTCGGAATGCAAATGTCGGAGACCTCCCGGTGAGATTCCTTTCTTCCGCCTCTCAATCTCTTTACTAGTAGTTTGTTATGATAATTTCAGCAAGGTAATGTCACATCCAAGTGTAGCGCCCGCTAGCCCTCCGCATTCCTAATCGTTGTTTTTTTACTTTGGTGTCCGATCCCCGCGAGTTTGCTCACTTGCTGCATTTCACTTAGGCCGAAACTTCGGAAAGCCGGAAGTTAGCCGGTCTGACACGTGGTGTTGCTAAAAAAAATAAAATAAAATTAATATTGTGCCGAGCAAGTTCCGCTTAAATTTAAAGTTTGCGAAGCTCGGTTCATATCAATTTGGTGTGGTTGCTGGGATATCTCACTCCTATTGTGGGATAGTCGAGCGATTTGCGCTTCCGAAATTTTAAGTTTGAGGATTTCCAGTGTATCCATGGAATCAAGAATGGAACAACTAGAGGAAAATTCGGGAGATAGGAAAGCGAATGAAAGAGATTATGGCCGCTGTCACTACACTCACCCTCTCCGTGAGAGACACAAACCAAGTCATGATGGGGTTGCGTACTATGATCAATAATTTGGAAGCACAATATCACTTAGGGGGTCCTGCTACACAACCCCTACCCCTCCTGCACGACCTCCTACACCTCCACCACCAAAACCCCAACTAGCACATCAAGATAATAGGAATCCCCCTAGATGGGATGCCGGTATCAAACTGGATGTTGGGGATTTTGAGGGCACACTTGAGCCTGTGGTGTGTCTTGATTGGTGCGAGCGACTTGAACGGTTCCTCAGCTGGAAGCGCACACCTGCCCACCAGCAGGTGGAGTATGCTACCCTAAAGCTGAAGGGCCTCACGCTCACATGGTGGGGGCAAGTCGAGCGGATGCGATACACGATGAAACAACCACCTATCACCACCTGGGTTGAGTTCAAAGCTCAACTCAAGAGGAGGTACGTCCCCGCTGATTTTATGCAGACCTTGTATCGTAGGTATCACAACCTACAACAAGACAAGCAAACCATTGACGAGTACTCAAACGAGTTCCTGGTCCTCCAGTCACGTTTAGGTCTGAAGGAGGAAGACCACATGGTTGTGGCTCGTTATCTGAATGGGCTACGGTACGCGATACGAGACCAGTTAGAGCTACATGATTTCCGGGACCTGGGAGAGATCTCCAGTCGGGCATGCCGAGTGGAAGCTCTCCAGAAGAGGACATTCAGTCAGAAATCTACGGACATGACGCATTATTCCTCGTCTTCGACATCGACCACTAGGACGAGTACGTCACCTACCCTTGGCCTACGTTCTACTGTTAGGCCAGTGCTACCCGCTCCTACCCCTGCGGGCCCCTCTTCGATTTCCATGAAGGGGAAGGAGACTGTCATCTCTAAGCCTGTATTTCGATGTTACAAGTGCATGGAGCCGGGACATAAATCATCTGAGTGTCCAAGACGTCAGTTTACCGCTGTTGTTGAGGTTGACGATGTACAGGATCTGGAGTATGGGATCTGGGAGAGCGACTTAGTCAGAGAGACAGAGGACCCCATTGAGGGAGAGTGTGACGTAGAGGGAGAGCAGCCAGATCAGTTGATTTGTGTTCTACAGCATAGCCTACTTACTCTGAGAGCTACCACTGATGACGCATGGGTGAGGCACAATATCTTTCGCACCACCGTTCGCATCCAAGAGCACTACTGTTCTATTATCATCGACAGCGGGAGCATAGAGAATTTTGTCTCCCAGTGCATGGTAGAGAAGTTAAGCTTCTAGATTCAGAAACTGGAGCGCCCTTATGAGTTATCCTGGGTGACTAGTGGCACCACGATGATCATATCACAACGATGTATCGTGGAGTTCACCATTGGGCCTTCCTATTCCGACTCGGTGTGGTGCGATGTTGCACCCCTTGACGTGTGTCATGCTCTCTTGGGATGTCCGTGGCAGTATGACTGAAGCACTATCCATGACGGGCAGAGGAACTCTTATTCCTTCGACCATCGCGGTCGCAAGATGGTTCTTCTTCCCCAGAAGAACGGTCTTGTTCCACAACGACTCACCCCCCGGTGGCTTCCCCAGCTGGGGTTCATATCTCCACGACCACGCTCACCACCATGACATATACGTCCGTCCGTATGCTTTTGACAGAGCGACAGTTTTGTCACGAGGTGAGAGAGAGTACCATCGCATATGGTATTAGTCGGCCTAGAGTCCCCTACCGCCGACGCTAGTACTAGCGCTTGGCGGTAGCTTTGGATTCACGTATCCCAACCCAAACTTTCTAGATCCCTGACACTGTGCTCCCAGCAGCATATTTGGAGATTTATGCCCTATCCCAAATTTCTGGATAGCACAATTTAGGTCATGGATCTTTGCTTTCAAGACGGTGTTTTCCGAGACTAGCATCACACACCGATTTGCGAACTGCTTTTTACTGTCTCTCACTTGTGCAAAAGAAATTTGAAGCATTTTCTCCAATATCTTTTTCTCATTAGTAAGACTTTCCACTTTTGAGGAAATCTTGGAGAGACTTTTTTTAACTCATTGATCGTTGCCACCAAGTAAGAGCACTCCTGACATTCGACCTTTTCTTTGTCACATTTGATCAGTTCCATATTTAAATTCTTCAAGTCTTCCTTCATTTTTATGTTTTCAGCTTTAAAAACTTTTTCTCAGATAATAACTTATCAAACTTGTACAACCCATATTCGTCAAGGGTCAACGGTCAACGATCAGCAGTCAACAACTCAAATAGTCAACGACCAGAACCAGTACATGAAGATCCGATTGGTATTCAATGACTAGCAGTGAAGGCAAGGGGACCTTCAGATGCAAGCAAAGATCATACTCGCCAGGTCGCGCGTCCACCCTGCAGCGCGGGCGAGCTTCAAAAACCTTTTTAGTATAGGCGAGTTTCGAGTAGTAATAGTGGCGAGCAACAACAATACTCGCCTAGCGGGCGACTTTCGACCAACATCGCAGATGATCGCCAACCAATACTCGTCGGTGGCTGAGCCAGGTCGCTAGAAGGTGGCAGCCGATGATCGCATGATTGAGTCTTCTCGCCTAGAGACCCTCCTCCCTTTGGATTTGCCTATAAGTAGGACCCCATGGGTACAAGAATATGGACTTCAAAATCTTGAAAAACATCTTGACCACTTCATTCCCTAGATTATTAGTTGAGCCTTTGAATCCTCTCTCCGAAGAGTCAAGTTTCCAACTAGCGTCCCCCTTGTATCCTGCTCAGCCATCTTTGGTTGTAGAGCGGAAGCTTCTTCTAAGCATTCGGGTACGTGGTGGTACCTCCCTGCCACAACACCTGAGGTTCTTTTTGTTGTCCCTATTGTACAACCCCATATTCGCTGGGTAGGACCCAGAAGACTAAGACTTCAGAGGTCGGGGTTGGGCTAGTCCAGGGTCAGCCCAAGGGCGGGCTGGTGTAGTTCTCGCCCTTAGGGAGCTCTCGCCAACCCATAGGCGAGATCGTTCGCGCTAGGACTCGGGCCTTCAGGCCGGCCTTAGACGTCGGGACAGTAGAGCTCCCGCCCGGAAGGGACTCCCCCTGTGGGTGGGCGAGAGCGAGAACCCTCTCGGCAGAAGGTCCCGCCAAGGTGAGCCAAGTTGGGGCTCGGCGAGAGCCTTCTCGCCCGGGGTTCTCGCCAAGCAGGTGGGGCCCGGCCCCCAGGAAAAGATTATTTTATTATTATCCCCGGGTAAGATTACCTGTTTACCCCCAGGATAATAGCGGGATTTGTCTATCGGCAGACCCATCAGGGGTATTTCAGTATTCTCAGGTCAGGAGAAGACTATAAAAAGATCCAGAGGGGCTCTTTGGAAGGCAGGCTGTGATTATTCTCCAACTCCAGTGCTTTCTGAGGAGCTCCCAGTCAAGCTTTTGGTTTTGGAGGGGAAGCTCTCAGAGATCTTCCGGGCGTGAGGTGGGACCTCCCAGCTGGGTCTTTGGGTCGGTCTTAGGACCTTTGCAGCTAGTCAGGGGTCGAGATTTGAGAGAAGTAAGCGTCGGCTGCACTTTGGTTTGTGAACATTCGTTGGGGTCAATTTTGGCTTCAACAGTTCTGGTGCGGTGAGCGTGGAAGCAGTCGGTGCAAGAAAATCTTGAGTTAAGTCCCATGGCGGGAGGTGAAGGTGAAGGATCTGGCGCAGGAGAATCACCCACCCAGGGAGAAGAAGCGACAAGGAAGATGTTAGAGGATTTCAGGCGAGAGGTCATGCAGACGATCAGCTTGGCCTTCTCGGCAAGAAGCGAGTGGGAGACGCCGCAGGTTCCTGTGGAGGTGGTTCCGCTTTTAGGCGAGAACGCTCCAGGGCAGCGCCCCGGGAAGGAAGTCCCGGTGGAGGCAGGCGAGAGGGATGTGGCCGCGCGGGAGCTTTTCCCAGGCCGGCGTCCCGGGAAGGAGGTTCCGGCGGATCTGGGCGAGAAGGAGGCGACAGTGCGGGAACTCTTCCCCGGGCATGGTCTCGTAGATCGGTCCAGCCAGCCGAGGTCGCGAGACGTGCCCTCTCGCCAGGCGGGAGGCGAGACCCCATTTAGCGAGCTCATCGTCTCGGCTCCAGTGCCGGAGGGGTTCCGGGAGCCAGATATGACCTACTACACCGGGAAGGACGACCCGGTTCAGCATGTGCAGTGGTTTGAGGATGTGGTGTCGATAATGCAGATGTCAGATGCTTTCAAGTGTAAGCTCTTTGTCATCACTCTGAAAGAGAAGGCCGGGGACTGGTTCCACCAGTTGCCGGCGAGCTCGATCTACAGTTTTGAGGACCTGCGCAGGGGTTTTCTGTTGAGGTTCTCGACCTCGAAGAAGCGGAAGAAGGAGGCTGAGAGTCTGTTTGCAGTGAGGCAGAAGCCGGAGGAGACGTTGGGTCATTATGTTGATCGGTTCCAAGAGGAGATTCTCCTGGTCCAGGAGGTCCCGGGGTACGCCCTGATGCTTGCCTTCACCCTGGGACTGAGGCCGAGGTTTTTTAGCATGGAGTTGAAGAGAGTGCCCCCTCTCTCTTTTGAGGAGCTCATGGAGAGGGCGGCAAAGGAGATAGACTTCGAGAGGGCAAACCCTGCGTTTGCGAGGAAGCTGGCCAGGTTGGCGGAGGATGATGTAAAGGAGCTGACAGCAGGAAGGCCGAGGGAAGTGAGAGAGCAGAGGGAGCAGAGGGAACCAAGGGAAGATAGGAGGAGAGAGGAACCCCGAAGGCAGGGGCAGCAGCATGGGGGGGCCAGGGAGCTGAACAACCGATTGGGTTGGAGGCCTCAGGAAGGTCGCCCCCAGGGCCAAGGGGGTCTTCAAGGAGGAGACAACTTCCGGGAGCCGAGAAGACTCGAGCAGGGAGGATGGAGGCAGGGACCGAGGGGTCACTTCCCACCACCGCAGGAGGCCATGGAGGTGGGAAGGGGAAGAGGTAGAAGAATCCGGGGAGCAGGGAGAAGGGGAGGAGAAGGAAGAGGAGGCGGGGTGGCGTTGCCCTATTGTGACTTCCATCAGGAGGGGGGGGGGGTCACGCAACGGCCACCTGCCCAGAGTTCCTGAAGATGAGGGAAGCCAGGGGAGCGGGGAGGCAGGATCCACCTACAAGGATCGTCGAGGTGCAGCTTGAAGAGGCTGAGGATAGATGTGAAGATAGGGTCGATGTGGGGACCCGAGGGGGGATCAGGGTGATCCATGGGGGAGTAGGGATTGAGGCAACCCGCAAAGGGAGCCTTCAAACCATGTTCCGCAGAGGGGTCGCCTCGACCTCCCTAGCTCCCCCCCCCCCAGAAGAAAAAATCACCTTCTCATCCGCGGACATGCCAGATTACGAAGACCCGTTCTGCGACGCACTGGTGATCCAGACAGCGGTGGAAAACTTCACGGTCTCCCGAATACTTGTGGATAACGGGAGCTCCGTGAACGTGATCTTCAAGAAAGCCTTCGACGGGATGGGGGTGGAAGGAAAAAGGGTCCTGGCTTCTGATTGACCGCTCTTTGGCTTTTCTGGAGAGAGGAAGGAGGTAGAAGGGGGTGTGGGCCTGCATGTGAGGCTTGGGGGGGTCTCACGGAACTGTAGGTTCGTAATTGTAGACGCCCCTAGTAGCTACAACGCCATCTTTGGGCGTCCTCTCATCAGCGCCTTTCGCTGTGTCCCCTCCTCTTTTCATCAATGCCTCAAGTTCAACAACGGAGGGACGCAGGTTAGGATCAGGGGGGATCCGAAGGTGGCGAGGCAGTGCTATGTGACAGCGGTAAACACCGTGTCGTGGATGGCTGAGGCGGAGGAGCTGGAGGAAGAGATGGCTGGCCAAGAAGGGAGTGTCGAGGGTGAGGAAGCGAGCATGAAGAAGGCAGTGGAGGAGGCAGCGGAGATAGAAGAGATGGGCCTGGGAGAGGCAAAGGAAGGAGAGCAGAGGCAAGGGGAAGGCCCGGTGGAGGCGATGGGGGTTGACGAGGTCAACAAAGAAGAAGTTAGGCAGGAGGAGGCAAGGGCAGGATGGGAGCGGCCGAAGCTGGAGCCGGCCGAGGAAGTAGTGGAGATGGAGGTACTTACCAGGGCAGGGCAAGTACAGAAGGTGCGGATCAGCGGAGGCTTAAGCCTCGAGGACCAGGGGCGGATGCTAGCCTGCATCCAGAGCAACATTGATATCTTCGCTTGGAGCACGACAGATATGCTGGGCATCGACGCAGACGTGGCTTGCCATCGCTTGAACCTGGACCCGAGGACTCGCCCCATACGCCAGAAGATGAGGGCCATCACCACCAAGCTGGAGGAGCCCATCCGAGAGGAGGTCAGGAAGCTTCTGGAGGCGGGCTTCGTCTCAGAGATCCAGTATCCAGGCTGGATCTCCAATGTGGTGATGGTGAAAAAAGGGGGAGGAAAGTGGCGTATGTGTATCGATTTTTTCCTTGTTAAATAAATCATGTCCTAAGGATTGCTATCCCCTGCCTCGAATCGACGCGCTGGTTGACTCAGCCGTTGGCTTCTCTGTTATGAGTTTTTTGGATGCTTTTTCAGGTTACCACCAGATCCGGATGCACCCTCCTGATGTCAAAGACGTCTCCTTCATCACGAGAGAGGGATGCTTCAGCTATAAGATGATGCCCTTTGGGTTAAAAAACGCAGGGGCAACATACCAACGCATGATGGATCGAGTCTTTCGAGACCAAAGGGGGAAGAATCTAGAGGTCTACGTCGATGACCTGATGGTTAAAAGCAAGTGCGTGGATTCCCATTTGCGGGACTTGGAGGAGACGTTTGCCACCCTGCGGAGATTCAAGATGAGGTTGAACCCCTTGAAGTGTGTCTTCGGGGCCGGTCGTGGGAAGTTTCTCGGACACCTCTTGACTCCGGCGGGGGTGGAGCCTAACCCGGACAAGGTAAATGCCATATTGGACCTGGAATCACCTCGCAACGCCAAGGAGGTCCAGCGCTTGACGGGAAAGTTGGCCGGACTGAGCAGGTTCCTCTCTCGGTCCGGGGATAAGTGCTCCTCTTTCTTCAAGGTGCTTTGTAGTAATCAGGTGTTCGAATGGACGGCCGAATGCGAAGAGGCTTTCCAAAGGCTGAAGAGGCAACTCTCCCAGGCTCCGTTGCTCCAAAGTCCCAAAGAGGGGGAAGACCTGGCCTTGTATCTCGAAGTGGGGGTGGAAGCTGTGAGCTCCGTCTTGGTTAGGGAAGAGGGGAAGAAGCAGCTACCCGTCTATTATGTAAGCCGAATCCTGAAAAAGGCGGAGCTCCGCTATCCCATCCTGGAGAAGCTGGCTTACGCCTTGGTCGTTTCGGCAAGGAAGCTTCGTCCATACTTTCAAGCGCACTCGATTAGGGTGGTCACCGACCACCCTCTTCGCAAGATCTTCGAGGGGGTAGAGCACTCGGGAAGGCTCGCAAAGTGGTCTATCGAGCTGAGCTACTTTTGTACTAGAGTACGGGGTCATTTGAAAGAACAGTTTCATCTGTATCTGTCTGAAAACGAGTAGTTTCCAACCCCATTTTTCAATCCAATCGTAGTCTGTTAGTGTGTCGGCGCCCACACCAGGTTCACTTTGGCAAGGGGGTGTTTTTCTAGGCCCTCACGGATGTGGCTGACTATGGTCAAAGCTCAGGCCGTGACGGACTTTCTGGCAGACTATGTCACTGAAGCTGAGAATGAGGAGCCAAAGCCCCAGGAGGCATGGAAGATGATGGTCGACGGGGCCTCGGGGAGACACTCTCTGGGAGGGGGTGTAGTGTTGGTAAGCCCTTAGGGGGTTATCATAGAACAGGCGGTGGCTTTCCACTTCCCTGTTACCAATAATCAGGCGGAATATGAGGCGGTGATAGCCGGCCTCCGATTGGCGAGGGAGTTGGAGATCCAGGATGTGGAGACCTTCACTGATTCGATGGTGGTAGCGTCGCAGATCAGAGGGGAGTTCGAGGCTCGGGAGCCTACCCTCGTGAAGTATCTATCCAAGGTAAGGGCCATTATCGGGGAGTTCCGTTCCTTTTCTATTCAACATGTTCCCAGGGAAGAGAGCGCAGCAGCTGATCGGTTGGCAAAGTTCGGGCCCCGGGGAGGAGGGACCTTGACTGAACTCTTCCGACCGGCGATTGAAGAGGGGGAGTTGATGGAGGTAGGCCGACGATCCTCATGGGTGGACCCTTTGGTGACCTTCCTTACCACAGGCGAGCTGTCAGAGGGGGTTAAGGATGCAAGAAGTTTCAAACGAAAGGCAGCCCACTACATGATGTGGAAAGGGGGCTTGCACAGGAAGATGTTATCGGGGCTCCTCGCGAGATGTGTGACTGAGGAGGAGGTCCCGAGGATCCTGGAAGAGGTACATTCGGGAGAGTGCGGCAGTCACTCGGGGGGGAGAACATTGGAGGCTAGGGTGATAAGACAAGGATACTTCTGGCAGACCTTGAGGAAGGACACAATCGAGTTTGCAAAGAGATGTCGAAAATGTCAAGTACACGCCCCCCTCCAGCTCTTACCCGCACAAAGGCTTCGAAGTATCACGGCCCTGTGACCCTTCGCCATCTGGGGAATGGATCTAGTGGGACCCTTTCCTCCGGCCAGCTGACAGAGGAGGTTCCTCCTGGTCATGATCGACTACTTCTCAAAGTGGCTGGAGATCAAAGCTCTGGCCAAGGTAACCTCCCAGGTCATCAGGAACTTCATTTGGGGAGAAATCATATGCAGGCACGGGCTCCCTCAAGCGATAGTAACGGATAATGGTCCTCAGTTTGCCAGCGAGGAATTCATCAGCTTCTGCGCCCAACTGGGGATTGACCTCAGGTTTGCCTCTGTACATCACCCCCGGAGCAACGGCCAGGTGGAAGCGGCAAACAAGATCATCGTGAACTTGCTCAAGAAAAAGGTGGAGAACCTGAAGGGTAGCTGGGTGGAGCAGCTCCCTTCCGTCATGTGGGCCTTGCGAACAACTCCGAACACGGCCACAGGGGAGACCCTCTTCAAGCTCTCTCATGGGTGTGAGGCTGTCCTCCCAGTGGAGTTCGAGGTTCGGTCCCCACGGGTCTCAGCCGCAGGTGAGGGAAGCGAAGCTTGGAGGTTGGAGAACGAGGAGGGATTGCGCCTCTCGTTGGATATGGTTGAAGAGCTACGGAATGTTGCTGCTATCAGACAAGAAGAGATAAAAAGGCGAATGGCCAGGTACTTCGATAAACACATCAGAGTTAAGCAATTCGCCGAGGGGGACCTAGTGCTGAAAAAGGTCGACGCAACGGGAAGGTCGGCCCCTGTGGGCAAGCTCAACCCCAGTTGGGAAGGTCCTTACATAGTAGAGAAGGCTCTGGCTAATGGGTGTTATTACCTCCAGGATGTGGAGGGAAGGACCTTGAGTCACACCTGGAACGGTGATGACTTGAAACGTTTCTACCCTTGAAGGGAGAGAAGGTGATGTAATATGATGAATAAATGTTATCATTTCCAAATAGACTTTTCAAAATATCGACTCTCTAAAGAATGCTATCGTAGGAATAGATCTTTTCTACTCTACCATGTTTTTGCTTTAACAAACTATGTCTCCTCGTCTTGATGATAGAATAGGTCTGGTTAAAGGAATTTTCATCAACACCCCGAGCTCGGCTCGACCCCAGGTAGACCCGCTGCGCAGGCTCCCATCTAGCTGGCAGGTCCGAAGGCTCGCCTGTGGGGGAGAGGTTTGGTTTGATCTTCATCAACACCCCGAGCTCGGCTCGGCCCCAGGTAGACCCGCTGCGCAGGCTCCCATCTAGCTGGCAGGTCCGAAGGCTCGCCTGTGGGGGAGAGGTTTGGTTTGATCTTCATCAACACCCCGAGCTCGGCTCGGCCCCAGGTAGACCCGCTGCGCAGGCTCCCATCTAGCTGGTAGGTCCGAAGGCTCGCCTGTGGGGGAGAGGTTTGGTTTGATCTTCATCAACACCCCGAGCTCGGCTCGGCCCTAGGTAGACCCGCCGCGCAGGCTCCCATCTAGCTGGCAGGTCCGAAGGCTCGCCTGTGGGGGAGAGGTTTGGTTTGATCTTCATCAACACCCCGAGCTCGGCTCGGCCCCAGGTAGACCCGCTGCGCAGGCTCCCATCTAGCTGGCAGGTCCGAAGGATCGCCTGTGGGGGAGAGGTTTGGTTTGATCTTCATCAACACCCCGAGCTCGGCTCGGCCCCAGGTAGACCCGTTGCGCAGGCTCCCATCTAGCTGGCAGGTCCGAAGGCTCGCCTGTGGGGGAGAGGTTTGGTTTGATCTTCATCAACATCCCGAGCTCGGCTCGGCCCCAGGTAGACTCGTTGCGCAGGCTCCCATCTAGCTGGCAGGTCCGAAGGCTCGCCTGTGGGGGAGAGGTTTGGTTTGATCTTCATCAACACCCCGAGCTCGGCTCGGCCCCAGGTAGACCCGCTGCGCAGGCTCCCATCTAGCTGGCAGGTCCGAAGGCTCGCCTGTGGGGGAGAGGTTTGGTTTGATCTTCATCAACACCCCGAGCTCGGCTCGGCCCCAGGTAGACCCGCTGCGCAGGCTCCCATCTAGCTGGCAGGTCCGAAGGCTCGCCTATGGGGGAGAGGTTTGGTTTGATCTTCATCAACACCCCGAGCTCGGCTCGGCCCCCGGCAGACCCGCTGCGCAGGCTCCCATCTGGCTGGCAAGTCCGAAGGCTCATCGGTGGAGCATAGATCCAGTTTATGGGAAGGCATCTTGTCACGACCCTGACCAAGATCAGGGACAGAGCCCCCGAAAAGGTCTCGGCCAGTTGGGGCCTCGACAAGTAGGGGTCTCGGCCGTAAGGTCTCGGCTGGGGGGGTCTCGTTGAAAAAAGGCTCCCGACAGACCTGAGCAAGACGACTTAATCAATGGCACAAGGCTCTCGCCTAACGAGTCTCTAAGGTGATCCAAAGGAGGCTAAATGTCTCGGCGGAAGCTCGCGCGGAAGCTACTTGGCCGTCTAACCTATTCATTCAAGCAAGCACAGCAGTGGAGAATAAAACATTGCATTATGTTTAATAATTACAGGGTGAGGAGTTTCTCGCTCGTTACAAAAGAATATCAAAAGTAAAAAGGCGCTTCAAGGGGATGCGCTGTAGTCCCCGCTGGTGCTCTCGCCAGAGTCCTCGCCAGAGCTCGCTTCAGACGTCTCGCCGGCCTCGGTGGAAGACTTCGGGACATCTGAGGGAGGAGAGTCCGGCGCGCCCGGGGGCTTCGGCACTGGGTCGAACAGCCAGGGGAGGATTTGGCGAGCGTTGATGGTTGCGACATCCTCCCGAAGCAGCTTCGCATCCCGCAGCGTCTCGACGGTCAGCTTGACGGTGGCCTGAGCATTCGCCTGCAGCAGCTTGTCGATGTCGTACACCGAGAATTGGCGGCTCTTTAGTCTTTCGTCGAGCGTCGGAGGCGGGCCTTTCGCCGCTTCCGCACGCTGGAGTTGGTCCCTCAGCAGGACGTTCACGTAACGAACGTCAGCCAACTCCGCGCGAAGCGCCGTGGCTTGGGCGGAATCCTGTGGAGAAGAAATGAGCTCAGTAAATATTACGCAAATGTGACTTCAAGAAGCGAGAGCGGGGGGCCAGGAAGATCTCGCTTACCTCGACGGCGGGGCGTAGAGACAACGCCTCTTGAGCTTTCGCCAACTCCTGGCGAGCCATCACAAGCTCTGTCTCCGAAGCGCGTGCTCTAGCCACCGCCTCTTCCCTCGCCTTGTACATGTCGGCGAAGTTCTTGTCGATGTTGATGCTTCGACGCGCGCACATATGCGTAAGCTCGAACCCGCGAAGCAGGGCCCGGGTAGCATCGAAGGCCAGGAGCCGGGTGGGCGTCTGGTCGAAGACACTGGCGCCCTCTCGGCTATAGAGGCCGTAGCCCAGCGAGAAGGCCTCGCCGGTAACCTCATCCCGCTCCGCCCAGCTAGGGAGGAGCATTGAAACTGTAACCCTGTTGGTCTCGGGATCCCATTGAAGCAGAGGCTTCCCTTCCGCGTCGACGTGCTTCACGCCGAGGCCATAATTCTTGTGCCCTTTCGGCACTTCCCTGGGCGGGGTCCGGGCGGAGGTCTCGGCGACGACTTCCTCTCCTCCCGCCATGTCGGCGGCTGGAGGGTTCTCGGCAGTAGTCTCGGCACGCCTCCTGGCGGAAGCACCCATCTCGCTGGCCATCTGGAGCAGCCCTTCGAAGGACTTGCCCATGGCAGGATGACGGGCAGGCGAGACGGCCAAGTCCTTGCCCTTGTCCGCAGCGGATGGCTTCAGCCTCTTCAGCGGCCGCGGGGCGGGAGCGGGGCCTTTCCGCTTCTTAGCTCCGGTCGACAAGGGCAGAGCGGGTTCATCCCTGCAGGCGCGAGCGCTGGCTTCCGCAAGAGCAAGAGAGCCTCTCGCAGCCCGATCCCCGGCGCCCGGAGCGGCAGCGAAAGGTTGGCTTAAAGGGACCTCCCGCTCTCCTGCAAAGTTAGCACTATTCAGCACGGGGAGATTCTAACAAGGGATCGAATCTAGGGCGAGACCGTACCTTCGCCCGGGTGGACGGGAGGAAGGGAGTCGACGTCTCGCCGGAGGAAGAGAACGTCAAACTCCTTGGTTCCGAAGAACTCCAGGAGTGCGCTCTCGCGCGACCCCAGAGTAGGCGGCTTGTAGGCGGCTTGTAGGCGGCATTCTCATATTGAACAGGTTGGAGGGGGATGTTGCCGAAGTCCCCGGTGACGAAGACGAACTTCTCGCCCCAATGATGGTGTTTGTTGGCGAGACCGGTGGTCTTGAGCAGCTGCCCGGAGAAGAAGACCACCCCTCCTTTCACACGGAAGTTGAATAGCTTGCGGAAGATCGGCAAACTGAACTCGATCCTCTCGGATCGCATGTAGCATATAAACGCTACAAGGATCGCGACAGAGTTCGGGTTCAGCTGGGCGGGAACCACCCCGTAGTAGCGGAGAGCTTGCCGAATCTCCGGCCAGAGGGGAAGGCGGAAGCCCACCTCGAAGTGTTCGAGGGGGATGGCAAGCTCTCCAGCCCCTGGGGTATTCACCTTGTCGTGATTGCCCGGGTTCCGCGCCGAGAAGCCAGCGGGAATGAAACGGTCGACGATCAGATTGTATTCGTCTAGGGTAAGCGTGCAGGAGGGGAAGAGATGTTTACGGAACGCTTCCGCGCAGTGAGCGCGACCCTCGTTCTCGCCCGGCATCTCGAGTTTATGGGTGCTAGCGAGAGGTATAAGAGAGGTAGAAGCGAGAGCGACAGGGCGAGAGCAGTGAAAGGGGGTTGAGGTTCCGGACCAGGGAAATAAATGCGGTTGGTAGACTTCCCTATTTATAGGGAACCGTGATCGTTGTGGCTCCGTCCGATAGAGAGAGAAAAATGACGGCGGAGCACAGCTGTCACGATCTGGACCGGTGACGCCTCAGTTTTCCCCCTCAGGATTACAGCAGTCGACGATCGCCTCTCATAGGCGCGAGCCTCTTGGTTTTGGCGCAAGCTTCTTAGCTTCGGCGCAAGCGACCTAATTCCAACACATTCCAAAAATTCGCAGCGCAATGAAAGAAGAAACGAGTAAAGCGTGCTCTCGCTGCCGAGAGCTGAATAGAGTTAACAATAGCAGTTATCACAGAGTCCTAAGGGTACATGGCAGAAGGGAAGGCCAAAGAGGAAGAAGGGGCGAGACCTAGGCGAACTAATACGGTTCCCAGCACCATCGCCCTCGTTCTCGCCGCCTGGTTCGCGGAGGTGCCAGCGGGTTGAAGTAAGAGGACAGCGTGGTGCACCCCAGGTTGATCCGCCTAGCGTGATCCCGGATCTGCGCGATGCATCTCCCTGGCGAAGACTAAGCTGTAGGCCCTCCCGGTCGATCAGTCTCGCCCAAGAAGAAATCCCGCTCCAGGGCCTCCAGCCTCTGTTCCACGGACTCGCGGAACGCTTTCGCCGCGGCAGCATGGGCGCGGTCTCGCCGGACGAGCTTGGCCAAAATGGCCGAGATCTTCTTCCTCCGCTCCCTCGCATTCCTGGCGCCGTTCAAAGTTTCCTCTATCTCGCCGGGCGAAGGAAGAAGGGAATCGTCTTCCTCTTCTTCTTCTTCTTCTTCTTCTTCTTCCTCTTCTCCTTCTTCTTCTTCTCCCTCCTCGTTGGTTCCCGGCCGAGAGCTGGGATCCCCTGTGAAAAGTGCGCTCAAGGTTATGATTAAGGCTTAACGATCAGCCGACAAAATGTCTCGCATACCTGCAGTCGGGCGAGAGCCATTGACTGGCGTCGAATGAGAAGGCCCGACCCCTCCGTCAGTACCATAAAGAAGGTGGAGAGGCTTGCCCCGCCCCGGGCGAAAAGGTTTGCGCACAGGGGTCCCGGCCTGGCCGGAAGCACGGAGAGGGTTGTCCTCTCTCAAGGGATGATCGGTATCCTTAGGAGTAGTGAAGGGGTCAAGGGCCACCCCTCCTGCCGGCAGGGCGGGATTTGCCGCGGAAGAAATCAACGCGCCGGTTCTCGCTTCATCTTCCCGGGTGACGAAACCCGAGAGAGCGGAAGCTGGCTCTGCGAGAAGATAGTTCAGAAAAGGAAAGGCACAGTTGAAATAGCGAGAAGTGGCGGAAAACGTACCTATCACCTGGGTCCCGGCTGGAGGAATTTCCTCCGAGACCTTCGTTCGATCCTCGGGAGGGGGAGCTGACAAATCGGGGGGAATCGGGGAAGACCCGACGTCGTCATTAGGAATGGTTTCCTGCGAGAGGCCGCGTTAGCCGTCGGGCCAGTGGCATAATCATCTTGGTAAGCATGGCCGGGAGGCATACCTTCTGCAGGGAAGGGCCCTCCACGGAATTGGGAGTAGGAGATGGTGGATCCCTGTTCTCGCCAGCAAGGTCTCGCCGGACCGCCTTCGCTTTTCGTTTGCCCTTTTTCTTCTTCGGCTCCGAAGGACCAGCGTTTGGGGATTTCCTCGATAACCAGGGCGCTACCGCAGCGCAGTTGGCTAAGGCTCGCGCTTGAGTCGCGGCCAACCGATCCTGAAGGTCCTGTGGAAGCGGCTTGCCGGCACGCTTAGCATACATCTTGGTATCGCACAAAAAGCCCCAGGCGAGAGCTCAGTGAAGAAGCAGTAGTCCGGAGGCAAGACTTATGGCCACCCGGCGGCGCATATTTATAGCTGCAGTAGGGCCTGCCAAAAGATGCTCTTGGCTATCAGGCACGTGTCCAGCGAATATTTTGGGGTTGGACTTGTCTTGTCGAGCGCAGGGCTAGCTCGAAAAGAGCGGGGATTGTGTACAACCCCATATTCGCTGGGTAGGACCCAGAAGACTAAGACTTCAGAGGTCGGGGTTGGACTAGTCCAGGGTCAGTCCAAGGGCGGGCTGGTGTAGTTCTCGCCCTTAGGGAGCTCTCGCCAACCCATAGGCGAGATCGTTCGCGCTAGGACTCGGGCCTTCAGGCCGGCCTTAGACGTCGGGACAGTAGAGCTCCCGCCCGGAAGGGACTCCCCCTGTGGGTGGGCGAGAGCGAGAACCCTCTCGGCGGAAGGTCCCGCCAAGATGAGCCAAGTTGGGGCTCGGCGAGAGCCTTCTCGCCCGGGGTTCTCGCCAAGCAGGTGGGGCCCGGCCCCCAGGAAAAGATTATTTTATTATTATCCCCGGGTAAGATTACTTGTTTACCCCCAGGATAATAGCGGGATTTGTCTATCGGCAGACCCATCAGGGGTATTTCAGTATTCTCAGGTCAGGAGAAGACTATAAAAAGATCCAGATGGGCTCTTTGGAAGGCAGGCTGTGATTATTCTCCAACTCCAGTGCTTTCTGAGGAGCTCCCAGTCCAGCTTTTGGTTTTGGAGGGGAAGCTCTCAGAGATCTTCCGGGCGTGAGGTGGGACCTCCCAGCTGGGTCTTTGGGTCGGTCTTAGGACCTTTGCAGCTAGTCAGGGGTCGAGATTTGAGAGAAGTAAGCGTCGGCTGCACTTTGGTTTGTGAACATTCGTTGGGGTCAATTTTGGCTTCAACACCTATTTCTGTGTTCTAGCCCGCTAAGCCGTCGAGCCCGACCGATGGACTAGTAATCTTAGGCTGCATTGATCCGAATTTTGGAGTAGGGATTTTCCCGGCTTCAACACTTTGATGTAGTGAGCGTGAATCGTCGCCGATGAGAAAAGTTTCGTGAGTAGGCGAGATGATAGCGAGAAATAATAGAATTTGGCTTGACACAGTTCCAGTCACATGGTTTTTAACGCTTTTCGGGTTTTGCACTTAAAAAAACCTCTTGTCATTTGTCACTGTTTTTCATTGAGTGATTGCGTGCCCGGCCAAACTCCGAACTAAGGCGGTTCGATTCTCCGGACTGGAAAAAAATCGGATGACCCGATGCAAGCATAAATGTTGTGAACCGGATTTATTTTAGTTTGCTAGCAACTAAAATAAGTTTCCTAATAACATCACCTTTTTTTATTCGAGCAAACTATAAATTAATTAAATGCATTGAAATTACTATTTAACTAAGGTCCTTTATATTAGGTTGTTGTTATTTGTACTTCATAAATGACTATTTATAACTCATTTATAACCCATGAATATTTGTACACCATAATATTATATTTGTACCCCGACATACTATTTATTCCCCAATGTATGAAATTTTAAAACAAACGTAGGATGATCCTTTGAAAGAATAATAACAACATTATTCTCAAAATATATTGCGACGTAGACTTCTATTAGGTTGTTGTTATCATTCGTAAGCTTCCGATCAAAATATATTGTGCCAGCAAAAATAGTGGCTTCAAATTAAATAATTAAAATTATGCAATCAAATGAACTTCACAGGAGCAAATGTTTAAATGAGGCAATTCAAATAGCTTTGGAAGTAAATTGAAAATGAGAGCAATTCATTTTGTTAAGTGAGTTCTCTTCAATTGGTGGAAGGAATATTTCTTATATTTGTATCAGCAAATTCTCATTGACTTTCCAACTCTTTTTTTTTCTGCTAAAGTTATTTTGCACTCAAGAATAAGTTATTTAATTTTTAAGTATTGAGAATCTAGTATTTTCATAATAAAAGGGGGAAATAAAGGAACAACAAATAGACTTAGTCTCTGTTGGGGGGGGGGGGGGCTTATTTTCATCGGTTAAGCGGTCACGACCGCATGAATCGGATCATAATTAAGGCTCGGTTCATGCGGACGTGACCGCTTGACAAGTGAAAATAAGTCCTCTCAAACGGAGCCTTAATTATATCTCAAGATCTCTGAAATAACATCCAAAGGAAGGAGAAATAGCATTCTATTTGGCCAAGGTGATGTTGATTTTGGCAGGCGGTTGCTAGATACGAAGAATCCGACAAAATAGGAGGCGGTCACAATGAGTTCGGGCTCCAGAAAACCCGCAGGAAGGTAGATTCGAGAATATACTAGGCTGACGGAGAGATTCCAGCGGCAGCGGGTGGCGGACGGCGAACGGAGGAAGCGCTGGGCCGGTGAGGCGATGAGAATGAGAACCTATCGGGCGAGAATGGAGGAGAGACAGAACTGCTGAAAGTAGTCGTGCACATTAGGACTACCTGGCCGGTCTGGGACCGGTCTTTTAAAAGACCGGTTTTTTGGCCTACCAGTTCCTGACCGGTCCCGCTCAAACCGGTCCCGGTCCGGGATCGATTTTCCTCCTCTTGAGGAGGACCGGCTGGGACTGGAGGATCGGTCCTAACTGGTCCCGGACCGATCTTTTTTCATCCATCTCCACATTATGCCTAAGTGTAAAAGACTAGTTTTTAATTTTCAAATTTCCTAAGTTTAAAATACCTCGTTCAATGATGAGGAGAAGAAGCAGTACAAGCATTGAAGGTCACCTGCAATTTCAACAATGCTACGTGCAAGCTGAAATGACCGGTCTTTAATCAAAGACCGGTCTTTTACCGGTCCCGCTCCGGGACCAGTTTTTGATGAAAAAAGGGGATCCCTTGGTCCCCCTGGCACCGGTCTGTAGGGCTGTGCATGGGTCGGTTCGGTTCGGTTCTGCCCAGAACCGAGAACCAAACCATATAGGTTCGGTTCTAAATATTTTGAACCAGAACCGAACCGAGTATTTCTCACCAAGAACCAGAACCGTATTCTCGGTTTCGGTTCGGTTCCGGTTCTAGTTTCGGTTCCTAAATATTAACAATGGAGAACCAAAATCCAATCAGGATTGTTTTGAATAAGAACAATCTAGGTTATTTTTTCTTGTGAACTGCATATCTAAAAACATGAACCGAGCCTTCATATCACGAGAGACGAGAGTTTAGTCATAATTTGTTTCCTTTGAACAAAAATTACTAGTAAAATATCATAACAATCAGATGGAATTGAAAATGAAAAGATGTAAATTGCACTCTTAAGGGTTAAAAGAGCATCTAAATCTTGATCGAAAAAACTTAATAAAGAAAAAAAGGACAATAGATAGAAAATAAGAGGAACGCACCGCTTTGCAAAGCTTCTTGATGAAAGTGTCAATGGCTTCCTCTTCAGACCTTGTTAAAACCTAAACAATCAAAGCAGCGGTGAACTTGATGCATACATTTAATATAATGTATAGGTTACCCCACATTCCGTCGCCGGAAGTTTGACGGAGATGAAATCCAGGGGCGTTGCTCGCTGCCTCGCTGGGAGGCCTCTGACAAACGCGACTCTCTGTAGGAAGAATGACAAGGAGCACAGAGCAAATGAGGGCACGCTCTGCAGGAAGAACAGAATGAGGGTTTTGGAACGCTTGATCGCCGCTGGTCGCAAGCAAAAAAGGAAAGCGGCGACAAACTTTTGGTATTTCGCGAAAATTTTGACCCGAATCGGTGCCCCTACGTAAAGCCTTAGGGTTTGGGGTTTTATTGTTTTAAATTTTAATGTTTTATTAAGGGGTGAGTTTGGGTCGGGTCGGTTCTGGGTAGAACCGACACCAGAACCGAGAACCGATTTGTAACCCCGGTTCTTGGAAATTTAAGAACCGGAACCGAACCGGTAACCGATAGAACCGACCCAAATGACACCGGTTTGATTCAGTTCGGATCGGTTCTTCGGTTTTCGGGTATTATGCACAGCCCTACTGGTCCGGGACCGGTCCTAACCGGAACCGGTCCCAACCGGACCCGCTTTTTTGCGCATGCCTAGCTGAAGGGGTACAAATATTATGTGTTGGCTATTGAAAATATGATGTTTTAATGTGTTGGGGACTTACAAGTGTGTAAATAGCGAAAATTGGTATACAAATAGCATCACTCTTGTATTATCGATTAATATTTTGGCAAATATTTTCATGTATAAATAATTAAATATCTCAATATATAAATATTTTAATTATATTTATAATAATTTTTAATCCAAAAGAAGAGATAATTCATACTTGCTGCTTTTGACATTTGGCCTCGGGTCTATTATGTATCATATTCTTCTCTGCAGTGACGGCAGCGAAAACTGACAGGATTGTCGCTAATGGCACTGCCATTTTTGTTCTTCAATAAAAAACCATTTCTTCCCCACCGGATCACGACGATCCTTTGCAGATGGTTCCTCCTGGTTCCCCCGCTTCTTCTTCGCCGGACAGCCTCGTTCTCGTAGATCGCCTCCCCTCCGGCGTCGCTGTAGTCACGATCAACCGGCCGGGATCGCTGAACTCGCTGACGCGGCCGATGATGGTTGATCTGGCGGGGATCTTCAAGACCCTCGACGGAGATCCAGCGGTGGGCGCCGTGGTGATCGTCGGAAGGGGACGGGCGTTCTGCTCCGGCGTCGACCTGACTGCGGCGGCGGAGGTATTCAAGGGTGAAGTCAAGGATGAGGAAACGAATCCCGTCATTCAAATGGAGCGTTGTCGTAAGCCGATCATAGGGGCGGTGGCTGGGTTTGCCGTGACGGCGGGATTCGAGATCGCTCTCGCTTGCGACCTCATCGTTGCCGGAAGGGACGCTAAATTCATCGACACCCACTGCAGGTGAGCTTGATTACTAAACCAATTCTTCAATCTCTTCTGCCGGATCCTAAAATAGAAACACAAGTAGTTTTTTTTGTTTGTTTATATTGCATATGATTCAGTAAAGATAGATAGTTCTGGAGCGTGCCCTAACCTTTACTTTGTTTTTTCTCTAAATAATTTGGGGCTTTTTCCCTACTTAAGAAATTTTACTTAATTGCCTGGTTAGAGTCTGATGCTCTCCTAGAGCTCCCTCATAGGCAGCCACAGTGTTGTTAGGGAGTGACGCCTACCAACTCTCCCAAAACTCCAGAGTGTTAGGAAGGGAGCTATCAAATCCTTTATATTATTTAGCAGGACCGGTCAAATTGTTCTCATGGCTCCCTCACACTTAAACTTTGCCCCGGTGCACATGCCCGGAGCCAACCCGGCTCCCTTGCACTAAACCGTATCATGGAGTTCCCCTATATCCAAGTCAGGAGCCAACCCGGGTGTCCCCGGGAGGATCCCCATTCAACCCCTGGATGGCGGGCCACACCCAACAAACTCCCCATGGAACGCCATCCAGGGGGATAGAACCCATGACCTCCAACCTCCCTCTGATACCAATGTTAGGATTGACGCCTACCAACTCTCCCAAAATCCCGGAGTGTTAGGAAGGGCGCTACCAATTCCTTTATATTATTTTAATAGGACCGGTGAAATTGTTCCCATGGCTCCGTCTCACTTAAACCGTGCCCGAAACTCTCCGGTACATATTCCCAGAGCCAACCCGTCTCCCTTGCACTAACCGTACCATGGAGTTCTCTTTCACCCATGCCAGGAGCCAACCCAGGTGCGCCCGGGAGGAGCCCCATTCAACACCTGGATGGCGGGTCACACCCAACACTAAATACCTTTGAAATTTTGGCCTGAGGGTGCAAAGTGTCAGAAATCGATAATGGGGGGATGCAAAGTGCCAATTTTAAAGATTCCAAGTGCAAAGTGTCAATAATCTATATTTCAGAGATGCTAAGTGTCAAAGAGCCTCAAGTAAAAGAGCTTTGCTAGTATATACTTGTTCTGAGGGCAATGAAGCAGGTAACACTGATTTAAGAAGTTCTTCTCTGCCAAGTTTTTCTTTCTCTTATCCAAGGTTGTCAGGATCGAGATCCTAGATGAGATTGTTTTGAGGTTGGATCAGATCAGATCGTAGGATCGGATCAGATCGTAGGATCGGATCAGATCGTAGGATCGGATCAGATCGTAGGATCGGATCAGATCGTAGGATCGGATCGAGGATCGTAAGATCCTACAACATTCATAAATTAAGACTAAAAAATAAAATTGAATTTTGTATCATTAATTTTTATGCTCAATTAACAAAAAAATCAATAAATTGAGTAGTATGTAAATAACTATATTAATTTTTTTTGAATAATAAAATCAAAAAGATAATATCATATTAAGTTTAATTTCAGTTTCAGGTAAGACACTAAATATTTACTAACAATAAAAACAAATCTGGACTGCAAGCGACCGAAGAAATCGCTCTTGTCCTCAGTTTGCAGTCAACCATCGACACTTGGGATACGGTAAAGCAACATGATATGATTTTGTGATGGAGTATGAGGCGAGATTGAGATAAGCTTAAAGAATGAGTTATGGGTGTTGGACCGGTTGAATGAGGTCGGAATATGATTGAACATATTTATAGTTACCTTTGACCATACCGGTAGAATCGTGTCAGGATCGCGATCCTAAAGATCCTAAGATCCGGATCGCGATTCTAGTCGTAGATGTGCCGATTTAGATCCTATGTAAGATCCGGATCGATTTACAAAATCTGGATCGTAGGATCGTAAGATCCTACGATCTGGATCGCGATCCTGATAACCATAAAGGAAAGTTCACCCCCACCAATGAATGAAAGTGTTTAGATGTTTTTTATTTCTAAGTTTCTTAACGTCGAAGCAGCAATTGGGTTGCTTTCTTTAGGAGGCTTATGAGTAGTACAGACATGAGCCCGACGAACACCATCATCATCTGTATAACTCCTTTTTAATAGAAAAATAATGCTTTTGAACGTATATTAGTTCCAATTCATGAAATATATAATGCAAAATGTTTGGAACCATGCCTCCTAATGGCGGAACTAGAATTTCGGCATTGTTGGGGAATACTAAATTATACTAAAAAACAATCGTAGAAATCACCTACTTGTTGAAGCTTGAACAAAAAAATGAAAAAACTTATAAGATTGGATAGTAAAGGCTTGGATAAAAAGAAAGAGTCTACAGAAATTCAGCAAAAAACATTGAAAATTTAATCTGCAAGAAATCATTTTTGGTGATGAAATTGCACTTGGGTGCTCGAATCATTCACAAAAGCTTAAGCACTATGAATAACAATACCATGCTTTATGCTTACAGTATGAATAACCATGAAAATCAACAATGTTTTTTTTAAAATATAAGCAGATAATTAATTTGGACTTATACTTTGTTGAAATAGAAAATAGTGAAATCAGAAAACTGTGGTAAAAATAAAAGCATTAAAAAACTGGAGATCTGAAGAGAATGACATTAGGCAGAAGGAAGAAATCTACGCTTGAAAGGAAAACTTTAACTTTGCTATTTCATCAAACACTTGAAAGGCTTTAGAAAAATGAACGTTTGATAAACAAACAGGAGGCATGAAATTTTAGTTTGATAAACAAACAGGAGGCATGAAATTTTAGTTTGATAAGCAAACTCTCATAGCTAAATAGGAGGCAAATCAATAGAAAAATCGTAAAATCAGCAACACAAATGGTAAAAATCAAGAACCTTTAAAAATAAAAATAGAATTTAATTTTTTTTAAAACACGCCCGGGCACATGCCCGTGCATGTCTGCACTTGGGTCGGCCTATGATGTCTCCTTCACTTCTTAGAGCGCTTCTGTTAGCTTTTCTCTTTTGTTATCTCGAATCCTTCTATAATATAACTCTCCCTGATCAACTTAGATCTGCATAATGGTTACAGGTTTGGGATATTTCCTTCATGGGGTCTCTCCCAAAAGCTTTCACGTGTGATAGGACCAAATCGAGCACGGGAAGTCTCGCTTGCCTGCGCGCCGATAACCGCCGACATGGCCGAGAAGTGGGGCCTCGTTAACCATGTCGTCGACAACAACGATGTGTTGAAAAAAGCAATCGAAGTTGCAGAAAGTATTTTGAAGAACAACGGGGACATGGTGTTGAAATACAAATCTGTCATAAACGACGGGTTGAAGTTAAACCTGAGCGGCGCCCTTCAGCTTGAAAAGGTGAGCCTTCTAAATCTTATATCTTGTTGATTGAGAATGGCTAGTCAAGTGTCAATCTAATGTGTTTTCATCTCATGCATATAGCATTTGAAATGCCAATATTAGAACCGAATGACCCTTTACTAACCCTTTTGTAAGGTTTTGAGATGGTCCCTAATCCTTGTGAGACCCCAAAGTAGGCCCTCTATATGTGCTCACACTGCACACAATCAAGATTAAGGGTCCGTTCGGAGCGGATATGACGGTTGTGAACGTAGTAGTCATGAACTGTGGGTCTTGAATATCCAACCTCACCCGTGGAACCAACCACCTGCGTGTTGAAGTTTGGAGGGAAACATAGGATAGAGAAAAATCAAGAGAGATTTTATTAATATCTCGAATTCTCATATCTCAAAATACATGTATTTGTACATTTAAATAAGAAAGAGAAAGAGGAGAAAGTTCCTATCTTAGGATGTGGGACTAAATTATATACCAGATGGGTTACAAATTGGGCATAATTATGAGCTTTTTTATATTTTCTTCAACACTCCCCCGCAAGATGGAGCATACAAATCGTATGCGCCAAGCTTGGACAAAAACTAATAGTGCAATGGTCGTGGTAAGGCCTTAGTGAGAATGTCAGCAACTTACCCGGTAGCAGGAACATGTTATAATTTCAATTTCTTCAATTGAACCTTCTCTTGAACAAAGTGACAATCAATCTCAATGTGTTTTGTTCGCTTATGAAAAACATGATTCTTAGCAATATGTATTGCCGGTTGACTGTCACAAGATAGAGTTGTTGGTGAGGAAAGTTTGATTCTCAAATCATGAAGTAGACTCTCTAGTCAGGTAGTTCAGACACAATTGCAGCCATCGCACGATACTCGGCTTCAGCAGATGAGCGAGCAACAGCAGATTGCTTCTTGCTACGACAGGTAATAAGGTGATCTTCAAAGTAAGTACAAAAGCCAGTTGTGGAGCGTCGATCATCCAGAGAGCCAACATAGTCAGCATCAGAATAGACAATCAATGATAGAGAGGAAGAGGAAGATTGTTTGTATACAAGCCCTTGTCCACGGGCAGTCTTCAAGTATTTGAGAATTTGCTCGACTGCCTGGAGATGACAGGTTCGTGGAGCATGCATAAATCGACTAACAACTCCAATAACAATGGAGATATCGGGTCTTGTATTAGTGAGATATATCAACTTTCCGACAAAGCGACGATATACTCAGGGTTTGGAAGTAGCAGATCTGAGTCAGAGTTATGAGCACAAAGCTTATGGTTGACATCCATAGGAGTGTTAGCAGGTTTGCATCCTGAATATTCAGTATCCTGAAGAAAGTCATGACAATACTTTCGTTCAGATAGGATAATGACATCAGGACGTTGTGCTACCTCAAGTCCCAGGAAGTATCGAAGATTTCTCAGGTCTTTAGTTTGAAAAAATGAGTTTAAGTGCTGCTTAATCATTTGGATTCCTGTGGAGTCATTACCTGTAATCAAAATATCATCAACATAAATCAAGATGATTATAGTGCCGATTGGTTGATGACGAGTAAAGAGAGAGAAGTCAGCTAAGCTTCGAGTGAATCCAACATCCCGGGCAACCTTACTAAACTTGTCAAACCATGCTCGTGGAAACTATTTGAGACTATATATAGATTTTTTAAGGTGACAAACACGAGACTAACTTGTGGTATCAAATCCGGGAGATTGGTGCATGTAGATAGTTTTTTGAAGGTCAATATTTAGAAAAAAATTTTGACATCCAATTGATGTAAGGGTCACTGTCGATGAACAACTAATGAGATCAGGACCCGAACAGTATTCAACTTGGCGACTGGTGAAAAAGTTTCATCATAGTCGAGACCATGTTGCTGAGGGAACACTCGAGCCACAAGACGAGTCTTTAGGCGATCGAATGTCCAGTCTGGAGCATGTTTGATGGCATAAACCCACTTACATCCCACACAGGTTGTCCTGGAGGACGAGGGACAAGATCTTAGGTCTGGTTAGCCCAAATGTCAGTCATTTCATCATCTATGGCCGCATGCCACCCCGAATGTTGGAGAGTCTCCTGTAAAGAGTTAGGAGTAGAAATAAAAGAGAAAGAAAGAGCAGATCGCCCGAGTTTTCGGAGAGAGGTGATGTAAGGAGACATAATTCGTCATTGGGTGAGCAGTAGAGACGATTGTCGGATATGCAGGCCACAAAGTATCATTAGTAGAGGGCAGCTCTTGTAAGACAACAGACGAAGGGGTTCGACGAGTTTATACATGAACCAGAGGTGGTTTTGGTGGGATCGGCATGATAAGGAGAGGTGGAAGGTTAGGAGGAATAGAGACAACAGACTGCGGAAGTAGAGGTGGAAGGTTATAAGTAACAGAGACAACATACCGCGGAAGTAGAGGTGGATGTGGAGAATCAGTAGGTAGAAAATGATAGGGCTTGGCTTCAAGAAAGGTGACATCAGCTGATGTAACAACTTTGCGATCAGTGGGAGAGTAGTAGACATAACCCTTCTGAGTATCAGAGTACCCAACAAACATATATTTTGTGGTATAGTGACCTAACTTGTCAGTATGGACCAAGATTATGAATATTGCAAACACAACCAAATATACGAGGTGGGACAGGAAAGGGGTTTGTGGGAGATGCAAAGTTGAGAACTGAGGAGGACATGCAGTTAATAAGATAACAGGCTTTAAGTACCACGAAATTCCAATAGAGCTTGGGGGACATTCTTTTGAAACATAATGGAGCGTGCGACGTTTAGAAGGTGACGATTCTTGCATTCAAAAACACCATTTTTGAGGGGTATAAACACAAGAGGTTTGATGGATGATTCAGACTCAACACACATGTTTGTAACCCCATGACTTGTATACTCACGTGCATTGTCGGTTCAGAGAGTTTTAGGCTCTGTTTGGGGCGGTGGGGGCGACTGGAGAAGCAGTGGTGGAATAATCAGCTGTTTTGCAGAGTGGTGACAGAATTTGTTAACCTGTTTGAAAGAACAACGTTTGCAGTTCAGATCTAGAATTTTTTTAAAAGAAATATTGTCAAAGATTTGAAAACACCAAATAACAGTGAGAATGCCTTTACCTGAAACCGGGTAGGGCAAAAAATAGGAAAAAAATTTGTAGAGCTGCAAACTGGGGGAAACAATTGTGCATTCTCACAAGAATAGAATGGGGAGGAGAGCAAAAACGGGATCAAAAAAGATCAAAAAACTAGGCGGGGAGATCAGAAATGAGGAAGATCAAAAACCCTAAACTTGCAGTGAAGGAGATGGTCGGTCAAAGTATAGAGGGAGAGCAGTCGTCGAAGGAGGAGAAGAAGAAGAGAGTTGTCGTCGGCGAATCAGGAGAAGGAATCGCCAAGAAGCAGGCTGCGAGATGCGGTGGTTGTCATGGAATAGGGGCGGAAGAGCAGTGGGGAGAGTCGCACGATTTGGAGTTGTGAAAAATTTTCATGACTCCAAATCACGGGTTTTTCGCGATTAAAGGGCGGTGGCAGTTCTTGCTGGAGGCGACAAAACTTTTGTTTGGCGGTGCTGTTGGAAAAGCAGTGATGTGCTGCTCGAAAAACGCAGCGCCAAACAAAGTCTTAATGGTAGTAGAAAACTGATTGCGAGTCTCAGTAATAAAGACATGAATCACACTAGTTAGGTCAGAGCGATCATGAAGTAAATATAATTATATCATTCGAGAGTAATCATCAATAAAGGTGATGAAGTAACGATAACCAGAAGAACTTGCGGTTTTGTAGAGTCCCGAAATATCTGAATGAACAAGAACAAAGGATGCATCGCTCCGAGTATACGAAGATGAAAAAGCAGCACAATGTTTGTTTTTAGATACAAGACTCGCACGTGAAGTCATTGAGAGATATATCATGAAGAGCTTCCCGAAGTATGTGGAGAGGTGCATGCCCAAGACGCTAATGCCACTCGATAGAGCTAATAGAGTAGAGAATCGTGGGAGGTGGGGAAGGTTCCAAGATGTAGAGTTCATTCAACAGTTTCCCTCTACCAATTATAGTTTGCGTCTTGCGATCCTTCACAACAACCATGGTGGAAGAGAAGGTTACATAGCAATCAAGGTCCTGAGTGAGACGACTAATAGATTAAAAGGAATGCCCGAAACATGAAGAACCGAGCGAAGGATGATAAAGGAAGTAAGGGAAACGTCGGCTGATCTAGAGATTGGGGTGGTGGCCCTATTGACAACAGTAATATACTTGGGATGCTCAGAACCCAAGTATTGAGAAGGTTTCTTTGGGGGTAATATGGTGTGTTGTTCCGTAGTTCATAATCCTGGATGAATTCTAGGCTAGACTGAAGATATCGCCATCTGAAACAGACACAACAGAGCCGAAGTAATGACTGAGCAGTTCTTCAAATTACCGGAGTTGGATGCACATGGCATCAATGTCGGTGCGAAGGCTGTCTGGAGCAGGGACCACAGTAGAGACAGACGGTGTGGGAGGTAGATCGTGCATATGGTAACAAGTGGTTCTACAAGAGGATGGAGGTGAATGTTGAGCCATCACAATAAAGGAGAACGATGGTCAGTCTTCTGCGAACAACATACAACATCGACTAGTGAACAGAGCAGGAGGCAAGACAACTGCGGCCTGGAGAACAGAGCAACAATTGTTAGAAGAATAGTCGATGGGTAGAAAAAGGCGGACAACGGCAATGAGCGGATAGAAGAGCAGACGACGGCCTGGAGAAAGCAGCTGTGACAGGCGAGCAAATGGTCTGCGACTAGAGAAGATTCTGCGGCAAAGGAGCACTGTGAGTGTGCAGCAAGGACTGGCAGCAAGGATTTACGGCAAGAATAGTTGGGAGCTGCGACAGGAGGTCAGCGGCAAGGCGCGGCTAGAAGTTGCGGTCTGAGGGCTGCGGGTTGAGAACTGTGGCAAGAGCTGCGTATGGGCTGGAGATAGAGTTGCGACAAGAACTGTGGATAGAACTGCGGCAAGAGCTGTAGGTAGCACGACAGATAGAACTGTCGGTGGAAAGAAGCTAACTGGCAGTGAGCAAGCCCACAACAAAGAAGAGAAGCTGCGGCGGAGGCTTGACTTGCGGCTAGAGGACTAGCGGTTAGAAGGGAGAGGCGAGCTCCGATAGCGGGAAGCAACGACAGTCAGGCGAACTCAATCCGGGCAACGACAGTCAGGCGAACTCATTGCGGCAAAGTGTGAGGCAGCCGCGGCGACTACCTGCGACAAGAAACATTGACAAGGGGAGGCAGTATGCTACGACAAGGATCAGTGACAAGGATGTTGCGGCAAGGGTCTGGTGCAGCTGGTAAGCAGAGGGAAAGCAGGCTGCTTGGCGACCAGGATAGGCTGCGGTTAGGCCAGTAGGCTCCAACTACGGGGAGGACGAAAACCTAAAAAAGGAGAGGGAGATGGAAGTAAATGAGAAGCACCGGCAGAAAGGAAGGTTGCGGTTAGGCCAAATAGTAACCGCCGAGGGAGGGGAAGACCAGGAAAGGCTGGGCCACAGAGCAGGAGGTGCGGTTAGAGAATTCCTAACCGCCCAAAGATCAACAGGCGAGCTTACGACTTAAAAGACTTGTCAAATTGTTAGCTATGATACCATGTAGGGAAACATATGAGAGAGAAAAGTCAAGAGAGATTTTATTAATATCTTAAATTCTCATACCTCGAAATACATGTATTTGTACATTTAAATAAGAAAGAGAAAGAAGAGAAAGTCCCTATCCTAAAATATGAGACTAAACTATACACAAGATGGACTACAAATTTGGCCTAATTATGAGCCTTTTCATATTTTCTTCAACAAAGTTCTAAATGGGGTTCAGACCCAGTTCAGACAGTTGCCATGCTAAGCATTTGTAAAATGGCCGGTTCAGACCGAGTTCAGCCTGGGCTCCGTTTGGGGGGGGACTTATTTTCACCTGTCAAGCGGTTACGACCGCATGAACCGGACCTATCGTAACCGCTTGACCGGTGAAAATAAGTCCCCCCAAACGGAGCCCTGGTCAGTCCAATACAACAGTTAAATGTAGATTAAATGCAATATACAATTATACATAATGAATTGTATGAATGGATAAGCAATGACTTAGGGATTGTATGAATGAATTATTAAAAGACTGTTCACATATGTCTCTCAAATGAAAAATTTTAGGTGGGTTACTCTCACCTAAAAATAGGTGCAGTATTAAATATTAACTGTTGATTTCCTGCAGAAATAACACGATTGATCAAAATACTAATCAAGGGTCAGTATTTAATACCGTATGGGCCGTAGGATATCAGATCAACGATCAATATTTAATACCACACCTATTTCTAGGTGAGAGTAACTCAGTAACCTATCTAAATTGTTTTCCTCTCAAACTACAAGAATTCGCTCTCCGAGCATTCCCGCTAAAATACTCGTGTAACGCGTGGGGAGAACGAGATGAACTCTTGAGATCAAGTGAGATTAGAAGAGGGGCTTACGCTTTTATTAATTTATATGCTTCAAATATTTATGACATTCCATTTAATCAGGATTTAATCAATATTATTATGCAGTTGCCCTTCTTCTTTAGCTTAATCATATTCTTAATTCTTCTGTTCAGGAAAGAGCGCATAAGCACTACGAAGCCATGCCCGAGGAACAATTCGCCCAATTGCAGAAATTCATTTCCACCCGAAGTGCAAAGCCTGCTGCCAAGCTGTAGAAACTTTTTTCTTTATTTTATATGTATATATAATATATATATATATATATATGGCAAATTATCTAAATTAGTCCTAAATGTTAGAGGAAATTTGAAATAAGCCCCAAACAAATGAAAGCTTATGGGATTGTTTTAAAGTTCTTCCAAAACTTAGGGACTAATTTAAATATTTTGCTACCTCCCCAGGGAGTTCGCATAATGACGGGTTGCAGCCCTTTGTCTTTCAAAAATACATTTTCCTTCTCTTAGTTTCTTCCGCTTGCAAAAATGTCCCTTTCGTTATAAAATTAGATAATTATTTCATGATATTTCAATTTGATCTTTTTATAATGATATTTTAGATTCTATAATGCAATTCATCTGATTTTACTTGATTCTATAATGTCCATTTCAATTTTATCTTTTTAACCCTAATGATTTTTATAATGATATTTCAATTTTATCTTTTTATAAAGGATAAAATGCAATTCAATGTTTTCAATGTAGAGTTATTACAAAGTGTAAAATTGAAATATCTTAAAATAATTTATCTGATTTTATCATTTTTCGTACACGTTTCTAAAGGAAATGTCACACCTTTCAATGTAGACATTACAAAGGATAAAATTGAATATCATTAAATAATGAGCAGTGTTAAAGGCAGGCCAAAAATGACTATGTGCACGCAATGAAATGTTATTTGCAACCGTTTTTTGTATGTGCACACGAAAATAATTAACTAGTAGAAAATTCAAAATTTGGGTATCTAACATAACGTCTTTTGTTATGGCAAAAGTTCCAAAGCATGATCCTGGGTTTTCCACGTGTTAATCTTATCGGCCTTTTGAATGGTTATTACAAAACCTACACCCCTTGCAACATTGCGAGCTCAATCAACTAAACTATCTTTAGTTGGAAAAATATTTTCAGTGAAAAATTAATTTTCAACATCAACTTGCATAGGCTTACTACAATCTGAAGATGTTTCCCTGAAAGTAAACATTCACACAAGCAAAAAATATAGACTTATACTCATTCACATAACTCAAAAACTCATCAAAATCTGAAATCAATTGATGAGTTTATTTAAACAATTTACACTGATTAAAATCTAATTTTTACAGTTTAAAGGGATAAAATGAGATTTACCGACGGGAACGAAAGAGGAGGCGGGCGACGGGAACGAAGGAGGAGGCATGGCGTCGTCGGGGTCAGCGTTGGAGCGAGCGAGCTTGGCCTCTTCGGAAGGGCGTCGGCGTGGCGTCGTCTTCTCGGATTGTTGGCCACAGGAGAGGCGGACGACAGGAACGAAGGAGGAGGCGGGCGACGGGAACAAAGGAGGAGGCGTCTTCGGAAACCTTGAATTTCGCGTTTAGTTTTTTGTCTGCGCTTAAGACGTGTATAATATCCTAAAATATGCAGATATTGAGTTATTTTTCCTGCACATAGCATTTTTTTGACGGTGTTTAACAACGCTCTAAATAATTTGGCTAATTTTATCATTTTTCATCCATATTTATAACAGAAGCGGTATTTTTGTAAACTAGGGAATCTTAGAGGGGGTGGATGCCAGTCCTGCACAAAAAGACTGCCGACCGGTCCCCGACCGGTCCCCGACCGGTCCCCGAGACCAATTTTCCTCTTCTTGTGGAGGATTGGTTGGGACCGGCGGATCGGTCCCCGACCGGTCACAGACTGATTTTTTTATTGGTACTCTCCTATTCTGAATCGATTGCAGTCCTCTTTTTATTAGATTTTGTATGAATGTTGTCTAGAATCAAGTTTTGGCTCTAATCTCATCTAGGTTGTTGAAAATGAAGAGAATTATAGTACAAAACCTATGAATACGAGTGCATAGCTGGTCTAATTAACGGACTTTTACCGGTCTTTTACCGGTCCAGTCTTTTACCGGTCCCGATCCGGGACCAGTCTTTTACCGGTCCCGGTCCGGATCGGTCTTTGGTGGAAAAGGGGAGATCTCTAGGACCCCTGGGACCGGTCCGGGACCGGACCAGTCCTAATCGGGACCGGACCAGTCCTAACCGGGACCGGACCAGTCCTAACCGGGGGGGGGGGACACAACTTGATTTGAAAAGGCAGGGAGAATTCTTGTAATTATGCGAACTCCCAGAGGAGGTCCTGTTAATTAACCCTAGATAAATAGGACAGCTTGTGTGGTCGTGAAGAACAAACCCAATAATTTTGTTACCACTTGCAACAATCCATCTAATTAAATCCAATAATTCTCTTAATAAATGCAATATGTAATTATGTTGATTCTCAAGAGAAGTTTGAGTAATATATACTATATTAAAGGGATAAGTTCTTTTTGATGAAATATTTATAATGTAAATTCTATTCGTGATTTTTAAATCAAATCATATTAAAAAATTTATTTATTTTAAACTAATTTAAATTTATAAATAAATATGATTTTGAAAGGATAAAGGTGAAAAAAGAGAGAAGGGTGTCACGAAAAAAATTTAGGTGGAAGAATAAATAGCAACATTTGGGAGTGGGGTCCACTCCCACTCCTCCCCCCTCATCCCGAGAAATTTTTTCCTCCCCTCAACCTCTCCTCTCGCGAAACCCTAAAGCGCAATTTTTCGGCTCATCCTCTTCGCTCGGCGCCACCATACAGAACTCTTCCAGCATCCTTCCTCCAGCGGTGCCACCCTACCGCGCCCTTCCTCACGCGACACCACCCTTTACTCCCGACTCATCCATCAACGAATCCCTCGCCTCCTCTGACATACTGATCTGTTTTCAGCCTAAACGATCTCGCATCAGTCGTCATCTTCCTCAAGTGGTGGTTATCAGACACATTTGCTCCTTCGGCCCTGAGGAATAGTATTTGTCAACAATACTCTCAACTTTGCTAGTATTTCACCGAAGTACCATCACAAGTGACAGTATTTTTTCATCTAGCTATTACCTAAATCAAATTGTGTTTTTTAATGAATTTAAAGTATAGACTTTTGACATTTGTAACTGTTGTAATTAGAGCTGTCACGTTTCCGGTTTGGTTCCGGTTCTACTAAAATCATGAACCGAACCGCTAAGGTAACAGATCTTCAAATTAAAACCAAAATCTTATTTGGTGTAACCGGCTCCGGTTCTAGTTCTGATTCCAGAATAATTTTTAGAACCGTCATGCCAACGGTTCCGGTTCTTATTCAACAAGAACCAAAATCAAACCGGCCGCTAACGTTTCAGTCCGGTTTTATGTGGTTCGGTCCGGTTCCAATCGGCTCCAAGTAGAACTAAAACCAAATTTGACGAAATGAATGAGGAAGGTCAAAAATAAAAAGCCAGAGGGAAAATGTAAATCCGTTCACTTTTTTTGCAAAAGAGACTTCGGAGTCCGGGGCTCGAGCATAGGAATTTCGCATTACTCCAAGGTGGATTACTTTTTTTATAATATAGTTAGTAGTGTTGAAAGTTAAAAACTTAAATCGCAAAATCACAAAATTGCGTCAAATCACACCGATTTTAATCTGCAGCGATTTTAAACCGCACTAAATGATTTGGTTGTTGAGCAGCATCGTTGGTTGCAAAACAACATAGTTTGCAATGCAGTTTTTTGCGGTGCAAAATTGATAAAACCGCGCCGCACCGTCTTCTTTGAGAGGGCCTGACATTCTAATCATCGTCAACGAGTAAAAGTTACTTTAATTATTTTAGAAAAATATATGAATAAAATTAAAAATACATCATATAATAGTTTAATAACCAAAACTGTGACGTAAAAACCGACTCTAAATCACATCAATGTTAAATCACATAGCACGATTTTTGTGTGATGCGATTTTGTTTGGTCCAAAACCGACATCCTTTAGGGCGGTTACGGTGTGGGTTAAAACCACGTCAATTTTACCCCTAATAAAAAATGTAGATATTATAGATAGATTGTAAAAAAAAAAATAACAATATAATAATATTATTATTTATAATAAATAATAATAATAAACGGGTTGCGGGTCGGTTCTACTTCGGCCCGATTCGGATCGGGTCTAAAAATTTTGGAATCACTTGAGACTTATATATTGCGGTTCTGGTTCCAGTCTGGATAATAAAATGAAAGAACCACACTCGGATCAATGTTGTTCACGATTCCAAAATTCATACCGAAACTCGAATAATTCGCGAATGGTTCGGTTCGGTTATTTATGGTTCCGATTCGGCTTACAGTTTTCGGTTATAAGCGACAACTCTAGTTGTAATAATAAATTATGACAACTTTTTCATTTCCTAAAAATTTGTTGAGCATTTCTATCTGTTAGTGTTTCACTATTCAAGTTCTTGATCTTTATCTATTAGAATTTTTTAGGGTTAAATGTATTATTTTTTATCCAATGTTATTATGTAGTACTGTCAAATTTGTTAGTATTTAACTTAAATACTCTCAGATTTAATAGTAATTGTACAAAATACTGTATATAATACTGCATCAACTGTATTTGTAAGTAGATTATTGCTATATGTTAATTTTCCCAAAATTTGTTATGTATATGTCATTTATTAAAGAGAAATAAGGTAATAAGTACATTTTGATCTTTATCTTTTAGAGTTTTATGATTTTACATTGATTATTTATTCATCCAATAGTACTGTGTAGTACTCTCAAATGAAAAAAAATTGATAGTTTTGTCATTTCAAATTGGGTATTATTTAACTTAAATACCCTAGATTTAACAATTTGTGTACAAAATACTGTCTTTAATACTGCACCAATTGCCGCTTTTGAAAGAAGTCCAAGTCCGCCTAGACGCCGTGAGGGAGAGTAGTCACTCCCTCACCATAGAGTTCGCGCCTTGGCTCGCTCAACGGACTCCGAGCTCACCTTTTAAGTCTAAGAAAGCCAAGATGGTCAAGCGCAACTCGGGGGAGGGTGGATCCCCCTTCTGGGTCTGTCATTTACTGCTGAGCTCGCCTCACAGGTACGTGAGTCGTTTGCTTCCCCACATACTGAAGAAGGATTGAAGACGTTCAGGTTACTCACAATTTAAGGTCTGTCTCTTCCTAAGGACATGTCTCAGGAAAACAGCCCTATAGAGAGCTGTAGAGATCCAAATGATAAGATGTAAATTTCTATGGAATATAGACACCATGGTCTACAACTTTTGTCTCTGGCTATTTTTCCTAATTTGTCTCCAAGGGACCTAATTTTTTGTTTGATCAACACTGATTAAGTGTGACTGATACAAACTATCTAGTATATAATTATTTAAATAGGACTGATTAAGTGTGACTGATGCAAACGATCCAGATTGAACCCGACTGGAGCAACTTCATCTCCCATTTTTCGGCCATCTGGTGGCCATTACTGTCGGCCAGTATCACCACCACCTACGTTGTGGTGGTAGCCGTCGATTAGCGGCGACATGGCTGCCAGAGGCAGCTCCTTCGATAATCCCGAGCAAGGAGTAAAACTTGGTAAAATCTCACTTAGCTCTTATGGAATCAGACTCAATTGAACCCGATATCTCTCCTAGGTGAGCTAGACAGCAAGCACAGAGGGAGATGAGGAGAAATAGACCTTTAATTGAGTCTGATCATGGGTAATTTGTCGGGGAGGAGTGATGACTGAGGTTTTCAGCGAGCTAGCTCAAATCCTTGATTCTCCAGCAAATTCCTTGATGTAAAACACTGGATCGACTTCTCTCCAGGTTCTGAAGCTAATGAATGAGCCAGAATTGGTTGGTCTTGGTTGTATATGGTCGGGCCATGAGTGGGGTGGTTGACCATGAGCATTAGATGCTTCTCTTGAACTCCAAGTGGCGCCCTCCCTCGAAATTGGTTGTAAAGGCTCTAGTGAGCTCAGATGGAGGCTTGGGAAGGAAGGAGAGAGGCTACATGGCAACCATTTCCTCTTTTCTTCCTTGTCCCCATTCAAATTTGGGAGAAATCTCATTTTTCCCCTCGCATGTCATTGGATGCCAAATTCAGAGGGCATGAGGGGTAATCACTCCTTGGGCTGCAGGATGGGCCTTAATTCAAGGCCTTAGCCCAATTGGAATTGGGCTTGAGCTCTTAATCCCTTCTTTAGGCATAGATTTGACCATAGTTGACTTGGTCAATTGATGGGTTGGCTGGTCCCATATGTTGGCCTTGAGTCTCTTTACATCGCCCAATATTGATTGGGTTATGATGGAGCCCAATTTGGGCTACTTGAGTCATATGGTGTGAGTTTGACTAAAATTGGGTCTAAGTTGACTTTGGACAAATTGGATGAATTGATGTCCACTTGATGAGGCTTTTAGGTCCATTGGATCCCCCATGATGTTTGAAAGTCTTTAGTTTCAAGGATATCTAAATCACCTAGAGGGGGGTGAATAAGTTATTTGTCTCTTTATTAATTCTTTTCTTTTCTTTTAATTTGCTACTTGAGTGATTGATTATTTTCTGCTTTCAAGATGATTTACCATGCACAAAGAAAACAAACACAACACAATACACAGATATTTATAGTGGTTCCCCAATTAGGTACATCCACTTTCCCTCTCACCTATCCAACTGTCTTGTTAGACTAGACACTTCTCCAAAATATTCCAAGGAGATTACACCTCAGGCCCTCAGCCATACACACAGATTCTTCACAGAATCCAAACTCAGAACCACAAGGGTTCTTACCTCAGAGCCCTGCAGAGCTCCTTCGGTTCAATGATCCACTGATCACTTAACTCAGCCTTATTCTTAAGGCCTACTACTCAGGCTCTTCAGCCCTACATCTTCAGGCACACATCCTTACTCTCAGAGTGCTGCAACACTCCTACAACTCAGTACCCTTTCAAGTACCTACAACTCAGATCTAGGTAAACTGAATCCTATAGGATGAAAGTGGGTTGATGGATATTCTTTACACAAGTGATATTTCTCTGTGTCAAGCTTCTTGACTGAGAGACTCAACCCAACAATGATTACATGAGATTATATCCTGAGTCTACCTTTACTGAACTAAGATATACTTAGTCATAACTACTTACACAGTAACAAGTAATTACTTGTGCTAGAAGCAACTTACAGAACCCTGTTCTGCCCTTCTCTCTTTCCTGGTATGAGGTGATTCAACCCTAAATTTGACTCCTGAGGAATAGTCCTCTGAGTCTTCTTTCATATCTCTACTTCTTCAAGCTTTCTTCTCTTCACAGCTTCTAGATAAAGATCTTCAGGTGATTGAGTTACTGGAACTATGAAGAACCTACAGCAAGGGTCGGCCCTTGGCTGTTATCTTATGCTCAGAGAAGATATTCTGAACTAGCTTGCTGGTGTAGGTGAGAATGACATCAGCTATCTTGCAGTAGAAGATATTGATTCCAACAGCTGACTTGCTCTTTTTCTATCTCAGCTTGAGCTTCCTGTTCTATTACTTCACAACAATGGTCGGGAAGAAGAACAATTGATACTTCTTTTATGTATTGAGACCCAATGACTCTTTTTGCAATAGGACCCACACATTTAATGTTGGCTGCAAATTTGTTTTAACGCCAACTGTCATATAGTAGGTCTGCAGCAACCTTTGTCGCGTACTGTAGTCATCCCGCCATTTATTTGAAATATGTTGACTTGTTGACTTGCTGATGTCACCAGCTGTGGACTTAGCCAAAAATCAAGCATCAGAGAATAGGCGTTGAGTGAGTAAGCATCACTCAACGCCAAAACACTTAGACATATTCACTATCTCTTAGCATTGAGTGAGTCACCTTCACTCAATGCCAAACTACTTAGAATATTGAGTCTGATTCTAGGCGTTGAGTGATTCAGCTCCACTCAACGCCAATCTTGCTTTATCAGCTTTCAGCTGTTTGGCGTTGAGTGAGTAAGCATTACTCAACGCCAAACCCCTTAGACAAAATTCTGTCTTTATTAGGCGTTGACAGCGTTGAGTCAGTAACCTCCACTCAACGCTTTTTGCCTTAATCAATTTTCTGCTTATTCAACAACATAAGCATTGAGAGCGTTGAGTGAACATGCCCCACTCAATGCTTTTTGCCTTAGCCAATTTTCTGCTTATTCAGCAACACAGGCGTTGAGAGCGTTGAGTGAACATGCATCACTCAATGCTTTCTGTCTTAGCCAATTTTCTGCTTATTCAGTAGCATGACGTTGAGTGAGTTGACTTCACTCAACGCCTGTGAACTTAACAACATTTTAGCTCATTCAACCTTCAGGCTTTTACTGCTGTAGCCTATCTCACAGCCTTTTGCTGTATGACGTTGAGTGAGTTGACTTCACTCAACGCCTGTGGACTTGGCCATTTTCTCAGCTTGCCACTGCCTTGGCTTTGACTGTATATGCTTCACTCAGCGCTATAAGCCATCTGGCGTCGAGTGACTGATCTTCACTCAACGCATGTGGACTTATACAATTTTCTGTCTTTCCACCACTTAGGTAAGAACTTACCTAACTTAGCCACTTAGGCTACCTGTCCTATCATATTTTATCAGGACAAACTGCAATCATTCACTTTAAACGCAAGTTAGATCACAACATGTGTATACATTATTTTGTTAGTTTTTCTTCAAATCAAGGACATTGGGATCAATGGACCCAACGATCTCCCCCCTATTTGAAGAAGTCAAAACCTAAGCCAATGTATACACTAAACATACCTCTGTTATAACTATTTAAATCATATCATCACATCATAATTCAGATAAATCATAGACATAATAATCACAACATAATTCAGATAAATCATAAACACATCAAATGATGTAGCAGATAAGTCAAAGACATAACAAATGATGAGTTAGACGGATCATGATAATAACAAGAGATTGTACTATTTAATCATATAGGGAATAAATGTTTGAGCAATATAAACACAGTGTTTCATCTCTAGCCCTGAAAGCAGAACGTGAAACATTTTAAGTTTCAGGTTCCCTTATCATAATTCCACTGCCTCTAGATTTCTTTGCCAGCTTGTCTTCATCTCCAGCTATCTTCTTCCCTTTCTTATCAGCTCTATCAGGAGCCTTAGCCTTAGTAGCTTCAGCTTTATCCTTTTGTCTCTCAAAATAGCTGAAAGGCTTGGGAAATTATTTGGATGGTTCCACAGCATCAGGAGCCAAAAGATTTGCCTTTTTGTTCCTCCAAAAAGCCCTTCTTTCTGTGTCTCTCTTTTCTATCTTATCCCATTCAGTCTTGCTGTACCATTTAACTCTATCAGATCTTTTGGCTTTGACCTGGTCCCAAGCAAGCAGAATAATAGATCTGGACTCTGGGCTCCACTGCTCGAAATCAGGCATCTGTTCCATTTCTTCTCTATATCTCTTTTTCCTTAGCTTGGCCTCCACTTCAACATCATCAGTGATTCTTTCTTTGATCTGTAGTGACCGGTCTACTATGGGGCTGAAGGAAGGAGTCTGAACACCAGTAGTCTTCTCTCCACACTAAGCATTAACACTATCACCTTCTTCAATGTATTGAACATATTCTTGATTGTCTTGAACTTGGGCTTCACTGCTATACATCTTGTTCAAAGTATCTTGTACATGGTCATACATCATTGGGATATTATTATATCGCAGTGGCTCCATTCCCAATGAGCCTCTCACAACATTTGTGGCCCAGACCATATTCTCAGTATTTGTTCTGATGACATTTCTCTCCCCCCTTTTGACTTCTTCAATTACTTGAGTAGTCTGGGAGGTGCTAGCTTTACTTCTTTCCCCTTCCAGGTAGTTAACTCCAACAGTTACTTGATTTTTAACTTCTAACATGTGGTCATCAAGCATCTTGGTGCAAGCATTCATCTTAGTGAAGATTTTAGTGTTTTGTTCTTTTCTCAGAATTTTATCATTTTCATGAATGGTCACAGAGTTCTTAGCCTGAATAGTTTGATTTTCAACTATAATAGCAATATTCTGATTTGACACATCCAGTTCCTCCATTGTGTAATCTACAGCAGGAGCAGCTCTTGTAAAGAATTTTACTGTTTCTCCTTTCAGTAGATTCAGTTCAAACTTTATAGATTTGATCTCAGTTGCAAGATCATTTCTAACATCTTTGAGGGCTTCATCCATATAGTTTTCCAATTCCCTTCTTTGCTCATTTAGCAAACCTTTTAGCTGGTCCATGAAGGTAGATGATAGCTGATCAAATCTGGTAGTTATGCCCTCATCCAGGGCTTTAGTTTCTCCTTATACATGCTTGCTTCCCTGTTCCTTGAGCTGTGCCACTCTTGTGATGTTCTGTTTCTGGATGTGGTGAGGAGTGTGCTTTCTCATCACTATCTTCCTCTTCTTCAGATTCTGATGAAACTAGATTGTGTACCTCATGACCAGGGAGACAAGAAGATTTCTCCCCCTTAACCACTGCCATGTTTTTGTTTGCATGCAGGTCAGCAGCAACAACATCCTTTATTGGAAGAACCTTCAGTTTCTCCCCTACAAATAATGCATCATGCATTATTTCTTGCATTAGTTGCTCTCCCTCAATTTGAGCAATCCTTCCCTTAGTACAAGGAGTTCTTAAGTCTTTATCCTGTACTTTCTCATCTTCAGACATAGGTATTTGCCTATCTGCATCTTCCAATCTGGCAGCATCATCTCCCATTCCTGCAGATATTTTGTTTACAATTTTCTCTGCTATTTGGCCAGCATCCTTGGTTGGAGACACATCCTCTCCTTCCTCTCCAACAGATCCAGCTGACCCGACAACAATCTCATCCACTTCAAAAACTGAATCTGACTCTAGTCTGCTCACACGACTAAGAGGGGTAAGTTAAGACGAGGCGGATACCTGAATATTCATGCCCCTCCCAGACACTTCAACAGATGATGATAGATCAAGATCATGTGACTCTTCGTCCTCAGATGAGCTGCTAGAGGAGTTGGGCTCAGTAGCGGCAATTCTCTTCCCTTTTCTCTCCACAGCTTCTGGACCACTGGGCAGAAGGACCATGTCCCATCTCTCAAGCATCCTGATGTCCATCTTTCTCATATGGTGTATTCTTGCACCAAGTTTCAGATTCAGAATTTTTGGAGCAGTTTTTCGTAGAAATAGTGACAGGATTCTCCCCAAATTGGGTTCAGCCATGCATTCCACTACTCTTTCAAACACCACTCTTCTCCAATCAGTTCTCTTGGATAGTATAACCCTAGACATAAGTTCAAACATCCTTTTTGAGATTTTTTCATGGGAACCTGTTTTGTATATCAGAGCTTTCCAAATGACATCGGCCAGGAACTTGCCTCTCAGGTTGAGTTCTTTCCTTTGAATTGATCCAGTTGTGTGCTTGGAAAGTCCATACCATTTCATTGTTGATTTTGCATTATCCAACAATACCTCTTCTTCGTCCTCAGTTTCAGAAAGCTTTGGCAGCTGCAGAGTCTTGCTTAGCCTTTTGGGTGTTATCTTGTTCTTCTTTCCTCTTACCAAGGTCTTAATTTTACCAGCAAAAACATCTATTTTGGCGTTGGCAAATAACTCCAATACTTCCCTCTTCCATAGAAGACAGGGTTTCGTTAGGACGAAAACTAGGTTAGATTTCTGCAGAAGATTAAGCACCTGCAGAACTTCTTCCGGAGCATCAACTAATCCATTTTGCACCAGTTCTGCACCTTCAAAGAGGAAATCCGGTCCCTTGGGTGCCATCTCTCTGGAGAATTTGAGAAAGTAAGCGAAAGTGGCTTTCCGTTGATTTAGCGAATGGAGGCGGGAGAGCGTAAGGAATAGTGACTTGGCGTATTGCACAAGTCCTTCTATTTGTAGGTATTGCTAAAAGGAAGACGAAAAGTCACTAATCCATCTTTGTTATTTTAATCTTGATCAATGGTCAGGATTGAGTCTCGACACATATCCACAGTCCGTCTTTTCTCCAATATTAGTTAAGTGAGCTTAATTAGCTTAATCTCAGTTTTCTTTAGTAATTAAATTTTCGATTAGCCTCTAACTGTGTTGTCCTATCTTGTAGGGGTAATATAAACCTGCAATACACATTCTAAACTGTGTTTTATTGGGGTGTAATTAGATAAATTTTTTAATAACCTTATATTTATTTCAACTGAGAGAGTATTAGCCCGCAACCTCAATTGACTCAACCAAATTTTGATACTTACCTAGCTTGGTATTCCATATACAATATGTCTTTTGGTATGTTGAGATAAGTTACATTTTGTGGCATGGTGAACATGTAAGCCACTAACACATGTATTAAAAAGAGTTGTTATTTTTACATCTTCTTAGTCATTTGTTTTAATTACCCTTCTCATGCATGAGTGATCAATTTTGAAATTAAGTGGTTGAATAAAAAAAAAGGTGAATTTTACTTATCTTTGCTCTATAGACTTAAAGTCCAAGCTGGATTCACAGTTTTTGAGCATACCAATAATCTTGCTTCTGAGCTTTAGCCTTTGATGTTCATCTGACTTTCCTTTGTAAACTCTCCCTTAATAATTGCACTTGTCATTGACATTTAGTGCATGTTGATAAGTTGAATCATTTCTTGTATCTAGACTTGGGTCTGGTACAATATTGTCCAAGGACCATAAATGCTTATGACCACTTGGACTATCCTGCAAGACAGAATTATCTTCCCTTAAGAACCCAAGATAACTTGGGTCCTAGGTTCTTGTTAGCTTGAAAAAATAATTGTCTACCTACAGGAGCCCTGTCAGGAAGACTTTCTCTTGCTCTTAGCACATTAGGGTTGTGCCAACAATTTATAGCAAAGTGACTCACTTTGCCACAACACCAACACTCATGAATATTGTATCTTCTTTTCTGAGCAGGTCTAACATCATGGTTGATAGCAGACTGAATAGAAGAAGAAGCAACTTCCTTGTTCTAAGTTTTCTTAGCCACAGTCTGACTGAGAGTAGGTCTGACATGATAAGAGCTTGGATTTTCACAAGGTCTATCTGTTGAAGCCGAGAAATTCTCAACCTCAGAAATCGGATTAGGCGACCTGAAGCTACTGATCGACCGGTCGGGAAGACGATCTCTGGTTAGGAAACAAGGACGAATTGTACAAACAAGACCCCAGGTCGCTGCGGCAGGAAGGTCCCACCACGTACCCAGTTGCTTAGGAGAAGCAACCCCTTCTCAACCAGATTGGCCGAGCTAGGTATGAAGGAGGCGAGCTGAACGATAGCGAGTCAAGGGTAGTTGCTGGAACTCGCGAGGGTTCAGGCCGAGAATTGCTTGTCCTCTCCTTCGTACCCCTGGGGTCCTATTTATAGGCAAAACCAAAGAGAGGGGGGGGGGTCTTACTTATACCCCCCCCTGGCGAGTTGGCGACCTCCTTAAGGAACTCGCCTGGGAGAGGCGAGCATCTGGCCATAGTCGCCACCTGGCGAGTTGACCTGGGGAGCTCGCCCTACTCGCCCAAACCTTCCGCGGCCCGGGATGCTGGTCTGGATCCCCACCCTGCTTTGTTGACTTTGACCTCTGATGACCTGGCGGTGGTAGGGCCCACCCTCGTCGAATATGGGTTGTACACAATCCCCGCTCTTTTTGGGCGACGTAGGAACCCGGAAAGATTCATCCAACGCTTATTCGGCGAGGACCTCTGCCGAGTATCTGGACCGCTCGCATCATCGCCTGCTGGTTGAGTAGTCTATAAATAGGGGGGGCTTCGCTTTTTGAGACAATCCCTGGAGCTCGCCGAAGATGTCGGATGCCGAACAGTTTTTGAAGGACAATCTCGCTGCTCTGTCGGGCCTCCTCGGCATAGCTAGGTCGAAAAGACCGCGCGAGGATGATCCCATTGCCTTGCCCCCGTCGAAGAAGAAGAAGAAGACGAAGAAGGACAAGCAGCCCGCCACTACGGTGGTCGGCTCGCCTCCACTGGCGCACCAGGTCGCCGCGGCGACCGACAATCCCGTAGTGTCATCCACCACCTAGAGGGTGTTGAACGACCTAGGGCTTGACGACCTCCCTGACTCGACCCGGGGCAGCCCGCTGGAGAACGCAGGAGCGACCGAGGAGCCCGCGGTCGTGAAGGAACCTGCGGTGTCCCAGGCCGACGTCGTCACCCTGTCAGGTCGCTACCTCGAACTCTTCTCTGCTGGGTTGTCGCCGCCACTTTGCTGACTTCTTTCCTTATGCAGATTCTCCGATTGCCGCGGACGCGGCACTTGATGTCGTCCCCCTCAACTCGGCGCCCCTACTCGCCCTGGCGGCTGACAGGCCGTTCAAGGTCGCCCGCTCGGTCAGGATAGGCCTCAGCTCGGGGAAGGCGTCTGGGGCGGCGTTGGTGAAGGACCCCCCTCCCGCGAGCAAGGATCTGCCGGCGAAGGCCACCCCAGCCGGGTCATCTGGGCTGGTGTGCGAGGTCCCTCCAGCGAGTACGGCGGCTGGTGTTGTCGCGAGCGGCGGGAAGATACCCCCGGTGAGCGCTCCATTGCCGCCGCCACCGCCCGCGGTCGCCACTCCTGGCCAGACGCCGAGCACCAGCTTGCCCCCTCCGCCGCCTCTGTTCACCCTGCCGAAGGATCATCCGCGACCTCCTCCTCCTGCGCCGAGGGCTCCGCACCACTCGGCGAGCTCTCCTCAAGCTTCGCCGCCGGTGAAGAAGTCGGTGAGGCCGCGGCCTCCCTACTTTCCTCCGCGGGTTGGAGACCCTGACTACGTCGGCCAAGGGTCTGGAGGGCGCGGGCAGGGCAGGCCTGCCGACCTTCCGAGTAGCTCTTCGGGGAGGCGAGATACCTCCGGGCGACCTTCTTCGCCGCGCCGATCCCGATCTCCTCGCCGTGGTGAGCCTCCTTCCACTGACTACCGCTCTGCTTATTGCTTTTTCACTCCTGACGATCTGTCTTCCTGCCGTGTCAGATCGCCCGGCGACCTCTGGGGCGACTTTCCTCGACGCTATCGGGCTGTCCGGGAGCGAGTATCGCCAGGCCGCCATTCGCGCCCACATGGAGCTGGAGAGCAAGTTTGACCAGCTCGCCATCTGTGATTCTCACCGGCGCATCTCGGCACTGGAGGCGAGGATGGCCAAGGTCGAAGGGCTCCAGTCGACCTTGGAAAGCTATGAAGCTCGCTTTCACGTGGTCAAAGAGAACGACCGCCAGCTGCAACTGAACAACCACCGCCTGCAGCTGGTGCTCGACGAGCTGGCCGGCATCCGGGCGAGCATGGGATCTGCTGGACGTCTGGCGAGGATGGAGGAGCAGCTCAGGCTCGGCGATGATGCGACAGCGCTGGCGACGGAGCATTACCGACGTGCGCGCGAGATCGGCTGGGCTGGGCGACATCCGCACCCTCCTGAGCGGCCGAGGGCGCCATAATCTTTTTTTTTTTTGTTCTTCGAATGTAATCGCCTGTAATCGCCTCGCGCGACTTTGTAATCCCCGGACATCTATTTTTAATTTGATTAATTCGTGTGCGCGAATATTCCCGCTTCCATGTGCGCGCTTTCATTCTTTGATGTACCGAGCTTTAGTTTACTTTGATAATGTCGCAGGTTTCTCTTCACCGCGCGAGTTTGTCAGATACTCGCCGGGGTGGCTGACCCCCCCCCCCTCGGTCGGGCCTCACTCCTGTACGCTGAATCCGGCTGACATTATGCGTTTCCGAAAATACCCTCGGCCATTTCACGCGATTGTTTCTAAATCTCTTCATTTTTTTCTCTCTCGCGCCCGCTGCCTCTCTCTCGCTCGCGATTTCTCTCCACCGCTCTTCCTTGGCGAATCCTTCTCCACGATTTGGGGCTTTCCAGTCTCTTCCTGCTCTTCTCCTTGCCATCGCCAAACCACCTCTTCCCATCTTCTTTGATCGCGACCGCCGGCGACATCCTTGGAGCTTGCGGAGAAGAGCAGCGCCATCAGGTATACTCCTCCCGCAGCCTCTCCGCCTCATCGATTCTGGCCACGACATCCAGCACGGCCCGACGCAGCACCGCCCTATGAAGCTCCGCCCGACGCAGGCATCCAGCACCGCCCGACGCAGACATCCAGCACCGCCCGACGCCTCTCTCTCGCTCGCGATTTCTCTCCAATCGCCCTTCAAAGTCACAGATGGATGGGAAGAGGTTCTATTCTCCCCCATTTCTTTCCTAAATCTTGTTCTTTAAGATGCCTATTTGTTGTCTAAACTCTTCAAGTTGCAACTGACAAATGTGTTGCACCAGTTTCCGGTCTCCATTGCAGATCTCGGGGGCACCGAGATCGACTTGCGGTTTGCAAACTCTCAGGAAGGGCGATTGTTTGTCATTGTAGCTCCTGTTCTAAGATTTGCAGGTCTGTGTCCTTCACTCTTTTGCCTCCTGCCTGCCTTTAGGAGCACCATCTTAGTATGCTGATGTCTTCTGATGCCAACTAATGATCACTGGTTAGCTCCATTCTCGGTCCATGCTAGTTTGTTTATAGCCCGAGGTTTAGTGAGCTCATGTGTCAAGGTTGGGTTCATTTATTGAGCTATGCTAGTGAACGTGAACTCTACTCGTAAAACTTGTATAAATTACAGTATACATACCTGCGTGTACACACATATACCCATCAAGAATGTGTCTACTGTATAGACAATCTATGCATATATGTGCATGCATGCATACATACATAAACATGTGAAAAGAGTTATGTTACTGAACATGAACTCCACTTAAAAAAAGGCCTTCTTTGGAAGCCTCTTTGATTGGAAGACTTTCATGGTAGATGCGGAGAAGAGACTCCGAAGTCAATTGGTGAACATATATTTTTTTTCTTAACTTTTGGTGATCTAATAGTGCATACATTTGAGTTGATTGTTGTTTGAGCTTGATGTTTAATTGTTTAGCATTAATGAGTTTGTTGTTTGCATAAATCTAAATTTTCGAATGTGAGTTTCTTGTTCTAGAAACACAAAATTGGAACAAATTGACTTCTTTTTGCTAAATAGAAATTCCTTTCCTCCACGACATCATCTCGCCTCTTCACAACTCTCCTATTTTCATGAAATCTGGCATCAGCTTTCAAAAATTGATCCAGAATACTTATTACTGTTTGGTTGGGTGAAATTTTTTTGTTAGTTTAAAGTACTTACCTCCGAAGTCACTGTTTGGTTTCAAACTGCAGTTTATGAAGTAAATGTACTTTATTTCTCACTGTAAAGTACCGCAGATTTGATTCAAAGATGCTGCCAAATGTGCCATATTTGTATTAACTTTCCTTACATGCATTCAAAATGCACCATATCAAACAATTCCTATAACTATCTGTGTTTGTAGACACTTTTTCGTTGAGACGAGGGATGCCCTTGTAGTTGATAATAGGTAGCCTTATCCTTGCAAGCAAAAAAACTAAAGTTTTTCCAATCCAAGAGTTGTCTAGAAGCACATTTTATTTCTTACTAAACAATGATATTGTACTAGTTTTTTGTATGGCGTGCAATGAATTTTTGTCATATGCGAACTAAATGCAAAAATACTTCATTTTTTTGTAACTTCCAATTGACAATGGCATTGCGGCATGCATGTTTGGAATTATTTCATATGAACCATCGTTTGTGAACGCCCAACCTCACCTAAGGAACTTCATCCACTATTATGTTCAAAACTAGTTTCTATCTCGATGATTGTAGTCGTTGTCATACCAAACTTACATTCTATGATAATGGCGTTTTTGTCCAAACTCACAAGAGACGGATTTTCGCCTTCTGTCGGGAGCCAAACATACTTCTCTCGAAGACGCCATTCGCCTCTTCCCCTCACGCTGGATGTGAGATTCGCTTAATCCTTCTCATTTCTGATTTTGCATTGCATCCCTTTCCACCTTTTCTACTCGATTTCGCTTCCATCCTCTATATTATTATGTCGGTTGCTCTCTCCTACTGTAATTAAAGATTTCTGCATAGCCATTACCCTTTATCTGCCATGAATCAAATAGGACAAGCTTTAAAATACCATTTTCCCAGATTGATGTGTTTAGAGGAGATGCCCTTCTCAATATCAATCAATTGCAGTGCCCAAATCACACATTGATGAAGTGATTCATTCTTATAAAATGAAAAAAAATCATACAAATTTCTACTTTACTTGATGGTATTGTTGCTATGAAAAAAAATTATACAAATCATTCTTATAGATGTAGGTCGCTAGCTACAAGAGTTATGTTGGGTTAAAGAATGCTGATTCGGATTAACTGCAGGATTCCTAATAATTATCATCATTCTCTCTAGTCTTAATGGGTTCTTCTTAATTGCTTCGCAAGAGTTATGTTTTTGTTAACCTGTTCATCTCCCTTTTATTAATGTAACATTTTCAAAGTTATGATTTTATACATCTACATTTCATGAGTTAACTACCCCTGCGGTGAGTGCTTTGTGTTGTGTTGTGAATTAAGCTCTGTTGGTTTTGTAATTTCTTGTGTTTCTTTTAAGAGAGGCAACAAAGAATTATGGATAGGCATGCCACAACACTGAATATATCAGCACTGTGGATGGCTTGAGCTTGGATTTTTCTCCTTTTGATAGGGCGGTAGCAGTCGTGAATGCGGTGGTTATGAACTGTCGTTCGTGAACGCCCAACCTCATCTAAGGAACTTCGTCCATTTTTATGTTCAAAACTAGTTTTTCTTTTCTTGATGACGGTTTTAACTGTTGTCATGCCAAACATACTTTCTATGGCGGTGTCATTTTTGTCCAAACTCACCGAGCAAAAACAATGTGGCCAACAGAGCCATAATCTTTTTTTGATTGAAGAGTATGCCTTGTGTTTGGTTTAGAAGCAATATGGGAGGGCGGAATTTTGCTGCTGCTGCTTCTCATTTACACTGATGATGATGATGGTTAATGTTTCAAGGTTGAATGATTAGAGGATACATGTTTATTTTGTTTTGCCTTTTTTATGATATTGTATCCATCTGACAATTTGATCAGCGATGCTCTATTTTTCTGAGTGTTGACGGTGAATTGTAGACGTGCAAAAAATGAGTTGCGGAGATGAGAATGCTTAGGTGAATGTGTGGACACGTGAGACTAGGCAAAATTTGAAATGAATGTATCAGTGATAAGATGGGAGGGACACTAATTGTTGATAGGCTCAACAACTCTCCCCTATCTTATGTTTTATATGTACCAAAAGATCATACAGCTGGAACCATTGACGGTTGTTCTGTGAGCAGCTTTTCTTATACTTGCAGAGATGCGACTGTTCGATCTTGGGACAATTCATGTCCGCGCTGCCAAAATTTGAAGTGCAAGCAAGGTAATTTTCTGTTTTTCTATAGAATTTGAAGCATTTCTGGAGCATATGTTATTAGGTACAATCATTGTTCCTTCGCATCTAATGCATTTAATATGTCAGTCTTTATTACTTGAGTGATCTTAATGCTTTGAAAAAATACCCAGTATTATTTCATAGGGCTATTTACCGGGTCGTCCCCTTTAAATTTGCTAAATTACATGTTGCTAAGTATGCTGTCACTATGTGGATGGATAGTTTGAAGGATTAGGATGGTAAAAGAGTAGACATGAATTAATTGAATGGAAGTTGTTAAGATTATGGCTCTTTTTGGCACGGCGGTGACGGTCACGAGCTCAGTGATTATGAACCGTCATTCAGAACGCCCGTCCTTACCTATAGGCTCCGTTTGGCAAAATTGCCTTGCCAAACGGAGCCTATATGATATAGTTTTATCAATTAGACATAACATGAATGAATGGTAAATGAAGATTCATAAAGCTGGTCATAAATAACTTGCATGACCTAATTTTACTGATATTTTTCTCCTTTTTCAATATTTTTTCCCAATGAAACAGCCTGTCCCGAAGAGGTACTATCTGCTGCCGCGATGCTATTGCATATGAGTCGAACCTCCCGTCACAGGAGCGCTCCGAAGTATTCGTCCGGAAGGAATAGATGGCCAAAGGCGCCTTCGATGAAGAAGATGAAAGCTGGCAAATCCTCCAACTCGATAATTAATATACCAGACATACCCATCAGAAAAGCAAATATACCATCTTCAGATCATCATCCAACCATTCAAAGAAAAATGGATTTCATTCCCCCAAACGGCAGCGGCCGAGAATCTTCCTCGAGGTGGTCTTCACCCACGAGTAAAGTCGAGAAGGATCCCAACCAGGGCGTCCCGCATGGAAATAGTTCATTCCGGCCTTCGTCGGCACCATTTTCGGCACGAGCAGCCGAAAAGCCCTGCGAAAATGCAGCCAAGGAACCACACGCAAAGACTCCATCCGCGGCATTCAAGGGTTCGTCCATCAGAGATTGGATCAGATGCAGGAGCAAGAGGTTGTAGGTCATTTTTAATCAACGCGGTGGATATAGCCATCGGCCATGTGCCGCCGGCGAACACGAAGAAGACGAGTTTCTTCAAAGATTGTTTAGAGATTGGATTAACTTCGCCTGACTGGATTTTGCACAGCCTGACATGACTGATCATTGGGGGTGGCAGGTTGCATTGGGATCACTGGAATTGAATTCTTGTAATTGGATTGCCCCAGAAATGGTTTGGAGTTATTTGGAGGGTACCCTCTGGCCTCTGTGTATCAAATTATAAATATATAAAAAAAATGTAAGAATGAACCAAAGATTTAGATTCATGAGAAGCTTGAAATGGCGAATATGGCGTCCAAAACGAAAAATATTTTGCGCATATTGTTGATTCGAATGTAAGGATTTGGGGATCGCTATGTAAATAGAGTATCAATTTTTCATGTGATTGAATGATCTCTTTTCATAATAAAAATGTGCATAGCGTGTCCAATTTTGATTGAATGATCTCTTTTTACAATAAAAATGTGCATAGCGTGTCCAATTTTGATCGAATATGCAGTGAACTTGTAATTTGACGATCTGATGACGAGAATTTGAACTATAAAGTCGATCTAGAATTGAAATACGATATCTCGAGCAATTGTAAGAATTGTGTTCATTCCTATCGTCCGCAATTTTATTCAATTCACTGGATTGTCTTGCTCTTGATGGTTTTATTTTCCTTCATTAATAATTTTTAGATAATTCAAATTCAAAATAGATATTTAGTGATCCACTTCTCACTTTCTTATAATTTTAGAGGCATGTCTTCTTTGATCATGTCATGAAAGCTTTATTTATTATTATTATTATTATTTTGGATCCATTCATTTGGACAGAATTGGAACATGGGAATTGAAATTGAAATTATGCCTCCGTTTGGGAAGACTTATTTTCGCCGGTCAAGCGGTTACAATTGCATGAATCACGGTGAAATCGTGGTGAGTGTCTAGTACATTTTCTTTGATTCCTAAAGACGCATCAAAAAGTTGTCTCTAGACACTCACCACGATGCCCCCCTGCATCATCCACCGCAGTCTTCCCACCAGCGAACTCGCATCAAAAAGTTGTTAATTAATAACATCTAGTGTTTGGTGAAGAAGAAGCTGTTGTTAATTCTCTCTAACTGTCATCATCATTATCATTATCCAAACTATTTTGATCAGCTTTTTGAATCATCATTTTTCAATTGTTCCTCTCCACAACATAATTAAGACGAGATCTAACATATTGATTTGAGGCAACACCTCCTGAAACCACCTAAAATTTGCATTAAAATATTTAGGTGTAAACAACCGTGATATGTTCTGAAGTTAAACTAAAATAGTAAACATAAAAGGCTACATCACCAGGCATTTTATAGTGTATCAAATTATAAAATAGTAATGGGTTTGAGAAACACATGTAGCCTTATGGAGTTGGCTTTGTTTGGGACCATGACAAAAATTTGGATCATTTTGTTGCTGCAAAAGTGGTTCAGGCACCCAAACCCGCTCTCCGCCCCGCCTCTTTTTTTTCCTTTACCCCTTCTCTTTCTCCCCCCCCCTTTTCTTCTCCTCCCCCTCTTTTTCCCTCCCCCTCCCCCCTTTTTTCCCTCTCAAACCGGAGTGGAACCCGGCGGCCCCGGGGTCGGGCCTCACTCCTGTACGCTGAATCCGGCTGACATTATGCGTTTCCGAAAATACCCTCGGCCATTTCACGCGATTGTTTCTAAATCTCTTCATTTTTTTCTCTCTCGCGCCCGCTGCCTCTCTCTCGCTCGCGATTTCTCTCCACCGCTCTTCCTTGGCGAATCCTTCTCCACGATTTGGGGCTTTCCAGTCTCTTCCTGCTCTTCTCCTTGCCATCGCCAAACCACCTCTTCCCATCTTCTTTGATCGCGACCGCCGGCGACATCCTTGGAGCTTGCGGAGAAGAGCAGCGCCATCAGGTATACTCCTCCCGCAGCCTCTCCGCCTCATCGATTCTGGCCACGACATCCAGCACGGCCCGACGCAGCACCGCCCTATGAAGCTCCGCCCGACGCAGGCATCCAGCACCGCCCGACGCAGACATCCAGCACCGCCCGACGCCTCTCTCTCGCTCGCGATTTCTCTCCAATCGCCCTTCAAAGTCACAGATGGATGGGAAGAGGTTCTATTCTCCCCCATTTCTTTCCTAAATCTTGTTCTTTAAGATGCCTATTTGTTGTCTAAACTCTTCAAGTTGCAACTGACAAATGTGTTGCACCAGTTTCCGGTCTCCATTGCAGATCTCGGGGGCACCGAGATCGACTTGCGGTTTGCAAACTCTCAGGAAGGGCGATTGTTTGTCATTGTAGCTCCTGTTCTAAGATTTGCAGGTCTGTGTCCTTCACTCTTTTGCCTCCTGCCTGCCTTTAGGAGCACCATCTTAGTATGCTGATGTCTTCTGATGCCAACTAATGATCACTGGTTAGCTCCATTCTCGGTCCATGCTAGTTTGTTTATAGCCCGAGGTTTAGTGAGCTCATGTGTCAAGGTTGGGTTCATTTATTGAGCTATGCTAGTGAACGTGAACTCTACTCGTAAAACTTGTATAAATTACAGTATACATACCTGCGTGTACACACATATACCCATCAAGAATGTGTCTACTGTATAGACAATCTATGCATATATGTGCATGCATGCATACATACATAAACATGTGAAAAGAGTTATGTTACTGAACATGAACTCCACTTAAAAAAAGGCCTTCTTTGGAAGCCTCTTTGATTGGAAGACTTTCATGGTAGATGCGGAGAAGAGACTCCGAAGTCAATTGGTGAACATATATTTTTTTTCTTAACTTTTGGTGATCTAATAGTGCATACATTTGAGTTGATTGTTGTTTGAGCTTGATGTTTAATTGTTTAGCATTAATGAGTTTGTTGTTTGCATAAATCTAAATTTTCGAATGTGAGTTTCTTGTTCTAGAAACACAAAATTGGAACAAATTGACTTCTTTTTGCTAAATAGAAATTCCTTTCCTCCACGACATCATCTCGCCTCTTCACAACTCTCCTATTTTCATGAAATCTGGCATCAGCTTTCAAAAATTGATCCAGAATACTTATTACTGTTTGGTTGGGTGAAATTTTTTTGTTAGTTTAAAGTACTTACCTCCGAAGTCACTGTTTGGTTTCAAACTGCAGTTTATGAAGTAAATGTACTTTATTTCTCACTGTAAAGTACCGCAGATTTGATTCAAAGATGCTGCCAAATGTGCCATATTTGTATTAACTTTCCTTACATGCATTCAAAATGCACCATATCAAACAATTCCTATAACTATCTGTGTTTGTAGACACTTTTTCGTTGAGACGAGGGATGCCCTTGTAGTTGATAATAGGTAGCCTTATCCTTGCAAGCAAAAAAACTAAAGTTTTTCCAATCCAAGAGTTGTCTAGAAGCACATTTTATTTCTTACTAAACAATGATATTGTACTAGTTTTTTGTATGGCGTGCAATGAATTTTTGTCATATGCGAACTAAATGCAAAAATACTTCATTTTTTTGTAACTTCCAATTGACAATGGCATTGCGGCATGCATGTTTGGAATTATTTCATATGAACCATCGTTTGTGAACGCCCAACCTCACCTAAGGAACTTCATCCACTATTATGTTCAAAACTAGTTTCTATCTCGATGATTGTAGTCGTTGTCATACCAAACTTACATTCTATGATAATGGCGTTTTTGTCCAAACTCACAAGAGACGGATTTTCGCCTTCTGTCGGGAGCCAAACATACTTCTCTCGAAGACGCCATTCGCCTCTTCCCCTCACGCTGGATGTGAGATTCGCTTAATCCTTCTCATTTCTGATTTTGCATTGCATCCCTTTCCACCTTTTCTACTCGATTTCGCTTCCATCCTCTATATTATTATGTCGGTTGCTCTCTCCTACTGTAATTAAAGATTTCTGCATAGCCATTACCCTTTATCTGCCATGAATCAAATAGGACAAGCTTTAAAATACCATTTTCCCAGATTGATGTGTTTAGAGGAGATGCCCTTCTCAATATCAATCAATTGCAGTGCCCAAATCACACATTGATGAAGTGATTCATTCTTATAAAATGAAAAAAAATCATACAAATTTCTACTTTACTTGATGGTATTGTTGCTATGAAAAAAAATTATACAAATCATTCTTATAGATGTAGGTCGCTAGCTACAAGAGTTATGTTGGGTTAAAGAATGCTGATTCGGATTAACTGCAGGATTCCTAATAATTATCATCATTCTCTCTAGTCTTAATGGGTTCTTCTTAATTGCTTCGCAAGAGTTATGTTTTTGTTAACCTGTTCATCTCCCTTTTATTAATGTAACATTTTCAAAGTTATGATTTTATACATCTACATTTCATGAGTTAACTACCCCTGCGGTGAGTGCTTTGTGTTGTGTTGTGAATTAAGCTCTGTTGGTTTTGTAATTTCTTGTGTTTCTTTTAAGAGAGGCAACAAAGAATTATGGATAGGCATGCCACAACACTGAATATATCAGCACTGTGGATGGCTTGAGCTTGGATTTTTCTCCTTTTGATAGGGCGGTAGCAGTCGTGAATGCGGTGGTTATGAACTGTCGTTCGTGAACGCCCAACCTCATCTAAGGAACTTCGTCCATTTTTATGTTCAAAACTAGTTTTTCTTTTCTTGATGACGGTTTTAACTGTTGTCATGCCAAACATACTTTCTATGGCGGTGTCATTTTTGTCCAAACTCACCGAGCAAAAACAATGTGGCCAACAGAGCCATAATCTTTTTTTGATTGAAGAGTATGCCTTGTGTTTGGTTTAGAAGCAATATGGGAGGGCGGAATTTTGCTGCTGCTGCTTCTCATTTACACTGATGATGATGATGGTTAATGTTTCAAGGTTGAATGATTAGAGGATACATGTTTATTTTGTTTTGCCTTTTTTATGATATTGTATCCATCTGACAATTTGATCAGCGATGCTCTATTTTTCTGAGTGTTGACGGTGAATTGTAGACGTGCAAAAAATGAGTTGCGGAGATGAGAATGCTTAGGTGAATGTGTGGACACGTGAGACTAGGCAAAATTTGAAATGAATGTATCAGTGATAAGATGGGAGGGACACTAATTGTTGATAGGCTCAACAACTCTCCCCTATCTTATGTTTTATATGTACCAAAAGATCATACAGCTGGAACCATTGACGGTTGTTCTGTGAGCAGCTTTTCTTATACTTGCAGAGATGCGACTGTTCGATCTTGGGACAATTCATGTCCGCGCTGCCAAAATTTGAAGTGCAAGCAAGGTAATTTTCTGTTTTTCTATAGAATTTGAAGCATTTCTGGAGCATATGTTATTAGGTACAATCATTGTTCCTTCGCATCTAATGCATTTAATATGTCAGTCTTTATTACTTGAGTGATCTTAATGCTTTGAAAAAATACCCAGTATTATTTCATAGGGCTATTTACCGGGTCGTCCCCTTTAAATTTGCTAAATTACATGTTGCTAAGTATGCTGTCACTATGTGGATGGATAGTTTGAAGGATTAGGATGGTAAAAGAGTAGACATGAATTAATTGAATGGAAGTTGTTAAGATTATGGCTCTTTTTGGCACGGCGGTGACGGTCACGAGCTCAGTGATTATGAACCGTCATTCAGAACGCCCGTCCTTACCTATAGGCTCCGTTTGGCAAAATTGCCTTGCCAAACGGAGCCTATATGATATAGTTTTATCAATTAGACATAACATGAATGAATGGTAAATGAAGATTCATAAAGCTGGTCATAAATAACTTGCATGACCTAATTTTACTGATATTTTTCTCCTTTTTCAATATTTTTTCCCAATGAAACAGCCTGTCCCGAAGAGGTACTATCTGCTGCCGCGATGCTATTGCATATGAGTCGAACCTCCCGTCACAGGAGCGCTCCGAAGTATTCGTCCGGAAGGAATAGATGGCCAAAGGCGCCTTCGATGAAGAAGATGAAAGCTGGCAAATCCTCCAACTCGATAATTAATATACCAGACATACCCATCAGAAAAGCAAATATACCATCTTCAGATCATCATCCAACCATTCAAAGAAAAATGGATTTCATTCCCCCAAACGGCAGCGGCCGAGAATCTTCCTCGAGGTGGTCTTCACCCACGAGTAAAGTCGAGAAGGATCCCAACCAGGGCGTCCCGCATGGAAATAGTTCATTCCGGCCTTCGTCGGCACCATTTTCGGCACGAGCAGCCGAAAAGCCCTGCGAAAATGCAGCCAAGGAACCACACGCAAAGACTCCATCCGCGGCATTCAAGGGTTCGTCCATCAGAGATTGGATCAGATGCAGGAGCAAGAGGTTGTAGGTCATTTTTAATCAACGCGGTGGATATAGCCATCGGCCATGTGCCGCCGGCGAACACGAAGAAGACGAGTTTCTTCAAAGATTGTTTAGAGATTGGATTAACTTCGCCTGACTGGATTTTGCACAGCCTGACATGACTGATCATTGGGGGTGGCAGGTTGCATTGGGATCACTGGAATTGAATTCTTGTAATTGGATTGCCCCAGAAATGGTTTGGAGTTATTTGGAGGGTACCCTCTGGCCTCTGTGTATCAAATTATAAATATATAAAAAAAATGTAAGAATGAACCAAAGATTTAGATTCATGAGAAGCTTGAAATGGCGAATATGGCGTCCAAAACGAAAAATATTTTGCGCATATTGTTGATTCGAATGTAAGGATTTGGGGATCGCTATGTAAATAGAGTATCAATTTTTCATGTGATTGAATGATCTCTTTTCATAATAAAAATGTGCATAGCGTGTCCAATTTTGATTGAATGATCTCTTTTTACAATAAAAATGTGCATAGCGTGTCCAATTTTGATCGAATATGCAGTGAACTTGTAATTTGACGATCTGATGACGAGAATTTGAACTATAAAGTCGATCTAGAATTGAAATACGATATCTCGAGCAATTGTAAGAATTGTGTTCATTCCTATCGTCCGCAATTTTATTCAATTCACTGGATTGTCTTGCTCTTGATGGTTTTATTTTCCTTCATTAATAATTTTTAGATAATTCAAATTCAAAATAGATATTTAGTGATCCACTTCTCACTTTCTTATAATTTTAGAGGCATGTCTTCTTTGATCATGTCATGAAAGCTTTATTTATTATTATTATTATTATTTTGGATCCATTCATTTGGACAGAATTGGAACATGGGAATTGAAATTGAAATTATGCCTCCGTTTGGGAAGACTTATTTTCGCCGGTCAAGCGGTTACAATTGCATGAATCACGGTGAAATCGTGGTGAGTGTCTAGTACATTTTCTTTGATTCCTAAAGACGCATCAAAAAGTTGTCTCTAGACACTCACCACGATGCCCCCCTGCATCATCCACCGCAGTCTTCCCACCAGCGAACTCGCATCAAAAAGTTGTTAATTAATAACATCTAGTGTTTGGTGAAGAAGAAGCTGTTGTTAATTCTCTCTAACTGTCATCATCATTATCATTATCCAAACTATTTTGATCAGCTTTTTGAATCATCATTTTTCAATTGTTCCTCTCCACAACATAATTAAGACGAGATCTAACATATTGATTTGAGGCAACACCTCCTGAAACCACCTAAAATTTGCATTAAAATATTTAGGTGTAAACAACCGTGATATGTTCTGAAGTTAAACTAAAATAGTAAACATAAAAGGCTACATCACCAGGCATTTTATAGTGTATCAAATTATAAAATAGTAATGGGTTTGAGAAACACATGTAGCCTTATGGAGTTGGCTTTGTTTGGGACCATGACAAAAATTTGGATCATTTTGTTGCTGCAAAAGTGGTTCAGGCACCCAAACCCGCTCTCCGCCCCGCCTCTTTTTTTTCCTTTACCCCTTCTCTTTCTCCCCCCCCCCCTTTTCTTCTCCTCCCCCTCTTTTTCCCTCCCCCTCCCCCCTTTTTTCCCTCTCAAACCGGAGTGGAACCCGGCGGCCCCCCCTCTTGGACTTGTCATTCCTATAAATAGGAGGGGTAGGTGGGTCATAAAGTGTATTGCTGTAGCGACCTTCTTTCCTCCTGCCGAGTATCTGAACAATCGGCTCGCCGCTCACGCTACTTTCTGATCTCGCCATCATGGTCGGTGACGACGCTAGCGCTCGCCGGCAGGCCCATGCAATTAATTTTGCCGATGCGGCTTTTAAGAAATCTATCACCACCGAGAAGGAACTGGCGACCTTCAAGGAACGCTTCCTCCCTGACGGATACTCGGCGAGACTCCCCACTCGCAGCGAGCGCCTCAATACCCATGTTGAGGGCTCGCTTGTAATGTCGCTGCATCACTTCGACGCGGGTCTGCGGCTGCCCTTCTGGCCGGAGTTTTGCGAGATCCTACGCTACTTTGGGATTGTTCCCGCGCAGATCAATCCCAACGGCGTGGCGATCATTATGGGATTCCTATGCTTCCTTCGGGAAGAGAGGATCTCTTTCGACCTCTCCGTCTTCCGCCGCATCTTCGCCTTCGCGGCGACCTCGGAGGGGGTCATCTTCTTTAGCAGCCATGTCTGCACTCTGGTCGGGACGGCGAACAAGGTCCATCGCTGGAGCGAGCAGCTGGTTGTCGTCCATGGCGACTTCGGCGGCGTTCCCGGCAGGCCGCACCAACCAGCCGATGTCGCCTTCCTTCCCCCCATCCTCGAGGGAGCTCGCGAGCAGCTCTTCGACTACTTCCGCGGTCGGCGTTTTGACGTCATTTTCTGGCGACTAAACGTCAGCGTGCTCGAGCCAGTCCTCCCCATCGAAAGTATGTTGAACTCGCCGTGCGCCCTGGTTACCCGCTCGCCATTTTGCCGCTGAAGCTAACTGTCACGTATTTTGCAGTCGCCAACGAGCTTCCGGAGAAGCCACTTCCCTTGGCGAAGGAAGTCGCCGCCACGCAGTCGGATGCTCGCCCTCCTGCCGACGTCGGGGAGAAGAAGACGGTTAAGGGGAAGTCGCGGGCCAGCTCGCAGGGTCCCGCGAGGAAGAAGGTGAAGACCTCGTCGCCGCAATCCGTCGATTGCCGGTCGCCGACGCCCGCGCGGTCGCCCCATTTCCACCCCAATTACGGCCTTGGACAGGGGGTGGTGGATGCCTTCGGTCGCCCGCTTGTGACCTGGTCGGCGGGGGAGAACTCGGTGTCGCTGAGCACCAACCTCCCGTCCTGGTCGACTGACTGGGAGGATAAGGGGGAGGCGTTCGCCGTCCTTCATGCCATCTATGGTCGGGCCGACGCGGAGTCCGTCATGGAGCTGACCCCGACGGAGCTTGCCCATCAGTCGGCCTGCGCGCTCGCGCGGTCTGCCGAGCTGGGGCATTACTCGGCGAGGAAGATGCTGGAAATGACCGACGCCCTCAAAATCGTCTCCAAGAAGGCCATTGACCTTGGCATGCAGTCCGCCCGCTGGAGTGACTTCGAGGTGAATTATCCTTGGGTAGGTTGCTTGACTTGTATCGCTGCCTGGCTCTGACATTGGTCATCTCGCAGGCTGCCGAGATAGAAGCGGCGAAGAAGCTTTCCGAGTGCGAGGAGAAGCTCGCCGCCTCCCAGGCCGAGTTGGAGGCGGCTCAAACTCGCGCTGCGGTGATGGAGACCAGGTTGATCGCTGCTGAAGGGCGGCCGAGCTCCTCAACCTCGCTGCCCGAGGACCCGGCGCGAGTGGTGAAGCAATCGCGCGTCCTCTGGGAGGAGAGATCCTCCGTTCGCCGCGAGATCGCGCGGGCGGCGGGGAATGTCATTCTCGCGCGCCTTAGGCTCGGGGGCCAGCTCGTCGAGGGGGAGAAGCCGCTCACTGTCGACGAGCTCATCCCCGAGCTACTCGCCGAGGGGACTGTCCCGCCGTACGACGCGTCGTCGCCGACCAGCTCCGGTGATTCTGACAGCAGCGGCAGCGGAAGCAGCAGCGGCAGCGGAAGCAGCAGCGGCAGCGGAGGCAGCAGCGGCGAGACCGCAGAGAGCGACGACTTTGCGGATATCGGCGATGTTGGGGATGATGAATATCGGCCTGATACTGGCGACGACGAGTCCTAGTTGCTCGCCGATATTCTTTTTGTTCCTTTTGTAAACCACATTTTGACTTAGTGATTTATACAAAGTTTTGTCTTTTCCTCTGACTGGATGTTACTCGCTAGGCTCATAGGCTCGGAGAGGGACGCTCGCTAGGTCGCAGGGGATGGCCCCAACATCGACCATCCGCTCGCCGGGACCTACTCCCCCCTGCGCCCGGATACTCGTGAACCTGCTGTGATAACCGCGCGGGTGGCGTGTGGGACGTACTCGCATGTCCCCCGGGGCTCGCTTACTCGCGCGGTTTCAGCTCGCTTCCCCGCATGGAAACAGCTCGCCTACTCGCGCGAGATCAGCTCGCCTGTTCGCGTGAGTTTTGCTCTCCTACTCGCGCGAGGCCTGCTCGCGCGTGACGAAAATTGGGCCGGTCTTAGTCGTCGAACATAGCCCGTGGGCCCCCTCCTTGTTATCGAGGAGATCGGCCGATTCCCGAGGAGGGGAGCTCGTGGGGATACCGGTCTTACGACGCTGCTCAATTCGAAGTCTTGGTTTACAATCGAGGAGATCGGCCGATTCCCGAGGAGAGGAGCTCGTGGGGATACCGGTCTTACGACGCTGCTCAACTCGAAGTCTTGGATTACAATCGAGGAGATCGGCCGATTCCCGAGGAGAGGAGCTCGTGGGGATACCGGTCTTACGACGCTGCTCAACTCGAAGTCTTGGATTACAATCGAGGAGATCGGCCGATTCCCGAGGAGAGGAGCTCGTGGGGATACCGGTCTTACGATGCTGCTCAACTCGAAGTCTTGGATTACAATCGAGGAGATCGGCCGATTCCCGAGGAGAGGAGCTCGTGGGGATACCGGTCTTACGATGCTGCTCAACTCGAAGTCTTGGATTACAATCGAGGAGATCGGCCGATTCCCGAGGAGAGGAGCTCGTGGGGATACCGGTCTTACGACGCTGCTCAACTCGAAGTCTTGGTTTACAATCGAGGAGATCGGCCGATTCCCGAGGAGAGGAGCTCGTGGGGATACCGGTCTTACGACGCTGCTCAACTCGAAGTCTTGGTTTACAATCGAGGAGATCGGCCGATTCCCGAGGAGAGGAGCTCGTGGGGATACCGGTCTTACGACGCTGCTCAACTCGAAGTCTTGGTTTACAATCGAGGAGATCGGCCGATTCCCGAGGAGAGGAGCTCGTGGGGATACCGGTCTTACGATGCTGCTCCACTCGAAGTCTTGGTTTACAATCGAGGAGATCGGCCGATTCCCGAGGAGAGGAGCTCGTGGGGATACCGGTCTTACGACGCTGCTCAACTCGAAGTCTTGGTTTACAATCGAGGAGATCGGCCGATTCCCGAGGAGAGGAGCTCGTGGGGATACCGGTCTTACGACGCTGCTCAACTCGAAGTCTTGGTTTACAATCGAGGAGATCGGCCGATTCCCGAGGAGAGGAGCTCGTGGGGATACCGGTCTTACGACGCTGCTCAACTCGAAGTCTTGGTTTACAATCGAGGAGATCGGCCGATTCCCGAGGAGAGGAGCTCGTGGGGATACCGGTCTTACGACGCTGCTCAACTCGAAGTCTTGGTTTACAATCGAGGAGATCGGCCGATTCCCGAGGAGAGGAGCTCGTGGGGATACCGGTCTTACGACGCTGCTCAACTCGAAGTCTTGGATTACAATCGAGGAGATCGGCCGATTCCCGAGGAGAGGAGCTCGTGGGGATACCGGTCTTACGATGCTGCTCCACTCGAAGTCTTGGTTTACAATCGAGGAGATCGGCCGATTCCCGAGGAGAGGAGCTCGTGGGGATACCGGTCTTACGACGCTGCTCAACTCGAAGTCTTGGATTACAATCGAGGAGATCGGCCGATTCCCGAGGAGAGGAGCTCGTGGGGATACCGGTCTTACGATGCTGCTCAACTCGAAGTCTTGGATTACAATCGAGGAGATCGGCCGATTCCCGAGGAGAGGAGCTCGTGGGGATACCGGTCTTATGACGCTGCTCAACTCGAAGTCTTGGTTTACAATCGAGGAGATCGGCCGATTCCCGAGGAGAGGAGCTCGTGGGGATACCGGTCTTACGACGCTGCTCAACTCGAAGTCTTGAGTCACAATCCTGCACTCATACAGTTTGGAGATTAATCTCAAAGGCATCTTTGACAAAACTCTCTTCGGAGAGACGCTCTTGACCCTGCCAAATCGGGGGGTTGGTGTCCAGACCCGTTCCTAAGAATCCCTCTAGTCGGAAAAGAGAGATGCACTCGGGGAGACCTAGGCCGACATGCAAGGGGGGAGCTGATCTCGGCTGGTAGTGCAGAGGTTCGGTCTTACAAGAGTGCTTAAAGTCCCGAAGCCTCGTCCCATCGTCCGAACTAGGTTATTCAGTGAGAACGGGTTGAAGGCACGTATCTCGATTTGATAGTGAAGATCGCTTCCAGTTACGATTCGAATGGGGGTGGTGTTCATCGAGGGTCCTCTCCGGACGCACTCGGAATCAACACACACCCCTGGGCTCATTCTTGCCCTTTTCAGCAGGTTATCCTGCCTTGCTGCTCGTTTGAGGTTTTTTTTTTTCTGGGTGCTTTACGAGGCCGGCCTCTCCTCGAGTCCGGGGGATCAGGGTGCGGATCTGTTCCTCGTAGTTCCTCCAGACGGAAGAGAGATGCACTCGGGGAGACCTAGGCCGACATGTAAGGGGGGAGCTGATCTCGGCCGACAGTGCAGAGGCCCGGTCTTACAAGGGCGCTTAAAATCCCGAAGCATCGTCCTATCATCCGTACTGGGCTATGTATGAAGAACAAACCGACCACTGCCTTCCGAAGTCGACTACGAGGCGGGCCATGGAAACACTCAGAAGCCTCGAGGCACCTTTAACACAAAAGGGATGAAAATCCGCATCCTTTATTCATTTAGGAAAGTTTTCAGAAATAGATACATGGGTTACCGCTATGGGTAAAATCTTTTCAAATCATCTCCGCTCCAGGTTCCAGACAGCTGCTCTCCCGCTTGGTCTTGTAGGTAATAGCCTCCTGTGGCCAAAGCCTCTTGGACGATGAAAGGTCCTTCCCAGTTGGGATGGAGCTTGCCTATGGCGGCTCCCCGCCCGGCGGCGTCCACTTTCTTCATGACCAAGTCCCCTGCGAGGAAGTTCTTCAGGCGGACGTTTTTGTCGAAATGTCTCGCCATGCGCCTCTTGGTTTCCTCCTGGCGCATGGAGGCTAAGTCCCGAAGCTCCTCCACATAATCTAGGGAGAGCCTCTGAGCCTCTTCATTCTCTAACCGCCATTCCTCGCTTCCGTCTTCGGCCGCGATGACCCTCAGACTATGCACCTCAAATTCGACCGGGATGAGCGCCTCGGACCCGTGTGATAGCTTGAAGGGTGTTTCCCCTGTAGCCGAGTTCGGGGTGGTCCTGAGAGCCCACAGGACAGAGGGGAGCTGTTCGGCCCAATTCCCCTTGAGATTGGTGATCTTTTTCTTCAGCAAGTTGATGATGAGCTTGTTTGCGGCTTCTACTTGCCCGTTGCTACGAGGATGATGTACCGAGGCGAACCGAAGGTCGGTTCCCAATTGTTTACAAAAGTCTCCCAGTTCCAGGCTGGCGAACTGCGGCCCATTGTCGGTGATGATGGCCAGAGGGATCCCGAATCTGCATGCGATCTCCCCCCAAATGAAGTTCTTGACGATTTGAGACGTGGTCCTGGCCAGAGCCTTAGCCTCGATCCACTTCGTGAAGTAGTCGACCATTACCAGAACAAACTTCCTTTGCCCGCTAGCTTGAGGGAACGGGCCGATCAAATCCATGCCCCAAATTGCGAAGGGCCATGGAGCGGTAATTGAGCGAAGTTGCTGAGCTGGCTGGAGCGCAAGGGGCGCAAAGAGTTGACATTGGGAGCATTTTCTGGAATAGGCCTCTGCGTCCTTTCGGATGGTCGGCCAGAAGTAACCGTGCCTCAGAATCCTTTGCTCCAGGGTGCGGGTCCCGGAGTGACTGCCGCACTCTCCTGAGTGTATCTCTTCGAGGACCCGGGGAATCTCGTGCTCTGACAAGCACCGGGCCAGAGGGCCTGAAATGGTCTTGCGATAGAGTTCGCCGCCCTGCAGCAAGTAGTATGCGGCCTTGTACCGAAACTTTCTTTGGTCTTGCCCGTCAGATGGTGGTCGGCCTGTCGCCAGGAATGTGATGAACGGATCTCTCCACGAGGCCCGCTGATCGATCTCCATCAATTCGCCTTCTTCGATGGATGGTCGAAATAACTCGATGGCGGTTCCCCCGGCCCGAGGGCCGTGTTTCGCAAGATTGTCTGCCTCGGAGTTGCGCTTTCGGGGCACATGCTCAACGTGAAAGGATCGGAACCCCCCGATAAGGCCTTTGACCTTGACCAGATATTGCTGCAGGATGGGATCTCGGACTTCGAACTCTCCCCGAATCTGGGATGCCGCCACCATGGAATCGGAAAAGGCCCTGATATCTCTGATTGCCAGTTCCTTGGCGAGTCGCAAGCCAGCCACCATGGCTTCGTACTCCGCCTGGTTGTTAGTAACCGGAAAATTGATCTTGACAGCTTGCTCAATCCTGGTCCCCTGAGGACTAACCAGCACCACCCCGGCTCCCTCGGAGTGTCTCCCTGACGCGCCATCCACGAACATCTTCCAAGGGACCGGCCGAGAGACATCCGTGTCCGCCTCGACCTCGGCCGAGAAGTCGACCAGGAAATCCGCCACGGCTTGTGCTTTGATCGCGACCCTTGGGGGATAGGAGATGTCGAACTCGCTCAGCTCCACAGCCCATTTGGCGAGCCTGCCGGAGTGCTCCACTCCGTCCAAGATACTCCTCAAGGGATGGTCTGAGACTACTTTGATAGAGTGGGCTTGGAAATATGGACGGAGTCGCCTGGCCGAAACTACCAGGGCAAAGACCAACTTCTCCAGGATGGGGTACCGCGTCTCGGCTTGCCTTAGCACCCGGCTTACGTAATAGATCGGAAGCTGCTTCTTTCCCTCCTCTCGGACCAACACCGAGCTGACTGCTTCGGCCCCTACCCCTAGGTAGAGCAAGAGGTCTTCGCCGCCCTGCGGACCCTGAAGGAGGGGAGCTCGAGTCAGCTGTTGTTTGAGCTTCATGAAGGCCTCCTCGCACTCCGGGGTCCACTCGAATTTCTGATTTCCCCGAAGGGCTTTGAAGAAAGGGGAGCACTTTTCTCCGGCCTTGGAGAGAAACCGGCTAAGGCCTGCCAGCCTTCCGGTCAACCTTTGAACTTCCTTGGAGTCCCTCGGGGACGCCATCTCCATGATGGCTTTCACCTTGTCGGGGTTGGGCTCCACCCCTAGGGGAGTAAGGAGGTGCCCTAGAAACTTCCCCCTTCCTGCGCCGAAAACACACTTGGCCGGGTTGAGCCGCATCTTGTACCTCCTCAGGGTGGCGAAAGTCTCCGTCAGATCCGCTACGTGCTCTGCGGCGCTCTTACTCTTAACGAGCAAGTCATCGACGTAGACTTCCAGATTCCGCCCCTTCTGCTCTCTGAAGACGTGATCCATCATTCTTTGATATGTCGCGCCGGCGTTCTTGAGCCCAAAGGGCATCATCTTGTAGCTATAGCACCCGTCGCTGGTGATGAAGGAAACGTCGCGGCAATCGGGGGGATGCATCCGGATCTGATGGTATCCTGAAAAGGCATCAAGGAAACTCATCACAGGAAATCCGACGGCGGAATCAACCAGCGCGTCGATCTGAGGCAGGGGATAACAATCCTTCGGGCAGGCTTTATTCAATAATGAAAAGTCGATACATAACCTCCAGCCCCCTCCAGACTTCTTCACCATTACAACATTGGAGACCCAGCCTGGATACTGGATCTCCGAAACAAAACCTGCTTCCAGCAGCTTCCCTACTTCCTCCCGGATGGGTCCCGCTAGAGTGGCGGCGCTCTTCCTTTGCTTTTGACGGACGGGGGCCGTCGCCGGATCCAGGTTGAGGCGATGACAGGCAACATCAGCATCGATCCCTGGCATCTCGGCGGCGCTCCATGCGAAGACGTCCGCATTTTCCTGTAGGCAGGCCGCTATCTCCACCTTCCCTTCCGGGGGCAAGGCTCCGCCGATCTTCAGCAGCTCCGGCTTTCCTCTCAGGGAGATCACCTCCACTTCCTCCAGCTCCTCGGCAGCTTGCAGGCCCTCTTCTTGCTCCATCATCCTTTCCAACCTTTCTGCGTCGCCCATCCAGCTGATGGTGCTGACCGCATTCAGGTAGCATTCCCTGGAGGCCTTGGGATCTCCCCTGATCCTGACTTGGACGTCATCCCTGCAGTACTTCAGGCATTGGTGATAAGATGAAGGGACGGCCTTGAAGTAGTTGATGAGGGGCCGTCCGAAGATGGCGTTGTAGCCGCTCGGTGCGTCGACGATGACGAAGCGGCATCGGATCGAAGTCCCCCCGAGAGTAACCAGCAACTCCACTCCTCCTTCCACCTCTTTCTTCTCCCCGGAGAAGCCGAAGAGAGGCCCATCCGCTGCCTGAACCCGGGACGCTTCCACCTGAAGGCCGACGAAGGTTCTCTTGAAGATGACATTCACCGAGCTCCCGTTATCCGCGAGGATTCGGTCGACGGTGAAGTCCTCGATTGCTGCTTGAATCACCAGGGCGTCATGGAAGGGGTTCTCGTTCCAGAGCATGTCTTCCTCCGAGAAGGTGATCTCGTTCAAGGGAGGGGGGGTCTGAGACGTCGAAGCGACGCTCCTTTTGTAGATTTGGTGGAGACTTCCCTTGCGGGAAGCTCCTAGCCCCGCCCCTCCGTTGATCACTCCAACGTGCCCGCCTCCCGGACCGGGAATGACATTTCCCCTTCCTCCCTGATCGATCCTGTCTTCGTTCCTCCTCCTCTGCGGTGCCTGGTAAGCCACCTGCCCAACCTGGGCCTCCTGCTGCGGCTGCTCCCTCTCGGCCGCCGTCGCTTCCATCCTCCTCCTTGTTTCCCAGAACTCTGGGCAAGCCAAGGTCCCGTGCCCCTCCACTCGATGGATATCGCAGTAGAGGGGAAACGCCGCTTCCTGCTGCCTTTCCTGCCTCCTCTCCTGTTGCCTCTCCTTCCGCCGGCGCTTGGCGGCTCGCTGCGTGATGGACATGGTCTCCCTTCTTCCTCCTCCCTGCTCCCGAGGGTTGTAAGCCCTCCTTTCCTCCTGACGGGTGGGCTGCCTCCACTGAGGGCGATCCCTCGGGTACTGGAACCTTCTTTCCTCGCTCCTCGCTTCTCGCCCTCCGACAGGCCTCCTGTCCTCCTGCCTTCGAGGCCTCTCCCGCCACTCCTGCTTCTCCGCCTTTCTGATCTCCCTTCCTCTCTCTTTCTTCTCCTCTTTCTCCCGCGGCCTTTCCTGCTTCCTGTCACTGCGCCCTTCCGGCGCCCTCTCCCTCTCCAGCAGCCTCCCTTTGTCTTGCCCAAGCGGTCGGTCTCCGTCGAGCCGTGCCAGGAACTCCTTGTTCCTCTCCTCTCCCTGGATGAACACATTGGCTCTCTCCACCATCTCCTCGAACGACTTGGGTGGCCTGTGCCCCAACTCCATGTTGAACAGACCCTGCTTCAGCCCGAACTTGAGGGCCACCATCAAGGTGAACCCGTCTACCTCTTCCACCTCCAGCACCTCCTCCTGGAATCGATCGATGTACCGGCCCAAACTCTCGTGCTGCCCCTGCACGATCTTGAAGAGAGCGGTCGCCTCCTTCTTCCTCCGCTTGGACGTCGCGAACCTTGCTAGCAGGCCCCTTCGCAGATCCGAGAAGCAGTAAACGGACCCGGCCGGCAGCTGGTGGAACCAATCTCTCGCGCTACCTTTGAAGGTAATGGAGAAGAGCCGGCACTTGAGAGCATCGGACATGTTGCGAATGGAGACCACATCCTCAAACCACTGAAGATGCCCCACCGGGTCGTCCTTGCCGGAGTAGTATGAGAGGACTGGCTCTCTGAAGTTGTCGGGGACAAGGGCTGCGAGGATCTCGTCGCAGAAGGGGCTCCTCCCTTCCTGGCGGCGGCGAGTATCCTCTCCGCTCGAGCAGTCATACTCGCTCCATCGGCGAGTATCTCCATGCCTCGCCGAGAGTTCTGGTTCTCGGAACCGGATCCCCTGACTACTCGCCGGGTGATGTCGCGGGGGGATCACCTGCTCTCCACTCGCCCAAGCGGGCTCCTTCCCTGCTCGCCGAGTTGGTATCTCCTCGCCCGGGGGTGTCTGGTGACGGGGGGAAGTCGCCGTCACCTCAGGCGGATTTGACAACCCGACGAGTATTGCCTTCTCCATTCTCCTTGCGAACTCTGCAAAAGCCGCCACCGTCACATACTCGCCATCTTGCCCCGGGATTCCAGCTCCCGCCGAGTTACCTCCCAACTCGCCCCGGTCTCCATCATCGGCCATCTTCCAACCACGACTTTCTTCTTCGGTCGCGATCCACGCTCACCGCACCAAGTGTTGAAGCCGAGAAATTCTCAACCTCAGAAATCGGATTAGGCGACCTGAAGCTACTGATCGACCGGTCGGGAAGACGATCTCTGGTTAGGAAACAAGGACGAATTGTACAAACAAGACCCCAGGTCGCTGCGGCAGGAAGGTCCCACCACGTACCCAGTTGCTTAGGAGAAGCAACCCCTTCTCAACCAGATTGGCCGAGCTAGGTACGAAGGAGGCGAGCTGAACGATAGCGAGTCAAGGGTAGTTGCTGGAACTCGCGAGGGTTCAGGCCGAGAATTGCTTGTCCTCTCCTTCGTACCCCTGGGGTCCTATTTATAGGCAAAACCAAAGAGAGGGGGGGGTCTTACTTATACCCCCCCTGGCGAGTTGGCGACCTCCTTAAGGAACTCGCCTGGGAGAGGCGAGCATCTGGCCATAGTCGCCACCTGGCGAGTTGACCTGGGGAGCTCGCCCTACTCGCCCAAACCTTCCGCGGCCCGGGATGCTGGTCTGGATCCCCACCCTGCTTTGTTGACTTTGACCTCTGATGACCTGGCGGTGGTAGGGCCCACCCTCGTCGAATATGGGTTGTACACTATCAGCAGCAGTTCTCCTTGTAGAGGGCATGCTGTTGGTGTCCTTGGAAGATTCCAAGTCTTGTATCCTGATAGATTTACCCTTGGCCAGAGTGTGAGCAGGGGATTTTGAGAAAAGGCCACTACCGTGCTCAAGAGAGATAGAGCTGGTGCATTAAATACAAAAGGTCCAGGATGGGCCTTTTGCACTTCTTCATGGGGAGCCTTTTGAGCACTTAGACCCATGTCCTTTCTTCTTCCATTGTAAGAGACATTTGTAGTCATACAAGGAAGATTCCCATTCCTCCAACGACCATCCCTGGGGTCTTGGTCATACCTATTGGAAGGGAGAATTACCTTGGGAAAGGTAGGCTGAGGCCTGACATGAACTTGACCTCTTTTCTGAGATTGGATTACTTTAGAAATCCACTCAGATTCAGATCTTCTCTTGATAGAATCTATCTTAGAGAAGTTAGCCACAATTCTCTTCTCCCTATCAAGTTTCTCCTCAAGATTCTTGATAATAGAGTCCTTGTATTTTAAGGACTCAACATGGATATCTACCATGATTTTCAAATGAGCTATTTCCCTCTCTTTTATACATAGGAAGGATGAAGCTTCATCCAGCTGAGAAGCAGTCTTTTGTTAGGAGGCTATTTCCTCTGCTTGTTTCTTAACAAGCAGCTTGCTTTCCTTGAAAGATTTCAGAAGGGCATCATGATTGTCAATCAATTGATTGATATCATCATCTGTTAAGGGACCCTCATCATCACCAGATGAGGAGACATCAGAGTCTGAACAGGATTCATATCCAGATTCTGAGGATGAGCTAGATGTGGAATGTACCTTATGTTGACCAGGCTGATCCTGGCAAGATTCTACTTCTAGGGTAGTTATTTGTCCATGGCATTTGCATTCCCCTTCTTCAGCTTCATCCACCTCTATGTCACTCTGTGAATGTGACAGAGGGGCCCTGATTCTTGCTCTTGCATCTGAAGGGACTTTGTCATCACCAAGAGCAGCCAATAGCCCAATGCTGATCTTGTCCTCTCTGCAAATTTGCTGTTCCATATAGTTCCTCATCTTATGGTTCATCCTTGAACGCATAAGTTTAACCTTTTAGCTATCCTTGTAGGTCAACTCAGACTGTTAGTTCTTTTTTGAGTAACCTCCCTCTGATACCACTTGAAAGTCTTTAGTTTCAAGGATAGCTAAATCACCTGGAGGGGGGTGAATAGGTTATTGGTCTCTTTATTAATTCTTTTCTTTTAATTTTTTGCTTGAGTGTTTGATTATTTTCTGCTTTCAAGATGATTTATCATGCACAAAAAAAAAACACAGCACAACACACAAATATTTATAGTGGTTCCCCAACTAGGTACATCCACTTTCTCTCCCACATATCCAACTGTCTTGTTAGACTAGACACTTCTTTAAATGCTCCAAGGAGCTTACACCTCAGGCCCTCAGCCTTACACACAGATTCTTCACAGAATCCAAACTTAGAACCACAAGGGTTCCTAAATCAGAGCCCTACAGAGCTCTTTTAGTTCAGTGATCCACTGGTCACTTACCTCAGCCTTATTCCTAAGGCCTACAACTTAGGCTCTTCGGCCCTATAGCTTCAGGCACATAACCCTACTCTCAGAGTGCTGCAACATTCCTACAACTCAGTACCCTTTCAGGTACCTACAACTCAGATCCAGGTAAACTGAATCCTACAGGATGAAAGTGGGTTGATGGATATTCTTGACACAAGAGATATTTCTCGGTGTCAAGCTTCTTGACTGAGATAGACTCAGCCCAACAATGATTACAGGAGATTATATCCTAAGTCTACCTTTACTGAACTAAGATATACTTAGTCCTAACTACTTATATAGCAACAAGTAATTACTTATGCTGGAAGCAACTTGCAGAACCCTGTTCTGCCCTTCTCTCTTTCCTGGTCTGAGGTGATTTAGCCTTAACTTTGACTCTTGAGGAATAATACCCCGAGTCTTCTTTCAGATCTCTACTTCTTCAAGCTTTCTTCTCTTCACAGCTTCTAGATAAAGATCTTCAGGTGCTTGAGTTGCTGAAACTGTGAAGAACCTACAGCAAGGGTCGGCCCTTGGCTGCTACCTTATGCTCAGAGAAGATACTCTTAACTAGCTTGCTGGTGCAGGTGAGAATGACACTAGCTATCATACAGTAGAAGATGTTGATTCCAATAGCTGACTTGCTCTTTTTCTAACTCAGCTTTAGCTTCCTATTCTATTGCTTTACAACAATGGCCGAGAAGAAGAACAACTGATACTTCTTTTATGTATTGAGACCCAATGACTCTTTTTGCAATATGCCCCACACATTTAATGCTGGCTGCAAATTTGTTTTAACGCCAACTGTCATATAGTAGGTCTGCAGCAACCTTTGTCGCGTACTGTAGTCATCCCGCCATTTATTTGAAATATGTTGACTTGTTGACTTGCTGATGTCACCAGCTATGGACTTAGCCAAAAATCAAGCATCAGAGAATAGGAGTTGAGTGAGTAAGCATTACTCAACGCCAAAACACTTACACAGATTCACTATCTCTTAGCATTGAGTGAGTCACCTTCACTCAATGCCAAACTACTTAGAATATTGAGTCTGATTCTAGGCGTTGAGTGATTCAGCTCCACTCAACGCCAATCTTGCTTTATCAGCTTTCAGCTGTTTGGCGTTGAGTGAGTAAGAATTACTCAACGCCAAACCCCTTAGACAAAATTCTGTCTTTACTAGGCATTGACAGCGTTGAGTCAGTAACCTCCACTCAACGTTTTTTGCCTTAATCAATTTTCTGTTTATTCAACAACATAAGCATTGAGAGCGTTGAGTGAACATGCCCCACTCAACGCTTTTTGCCTTAGCCAATTTTCTGCTTATTTAGCAACACAGACGTTGAGAGCGTTGAGTGAACATGCATCACTCAACGCTTTCTATCTTAGCCAATTTTCTGCTTATTCAGTAGCATGGCGTTGAGTGAGTTGACTTCACTCAACGCCTGTGAACTAAACAACATTTTAGCTCAATCTAACTTCAGGCTTTTACTGCTGTAGCCTATCTCACAGCCTTTTGTTGTATGGCGTTGAGTGAGTTGACTTCACTCAATGCCTGTGGACTTGGCCATTTTCTCAGCTTGCCACTGCCTTGGCTTTGACTGTATATGTTTCACTCAGCGCTATAAGTCATTTGACATTGAGTGACCGATCTTCACTCAACGCCTGTGGACTTAGACAGTTTTCTGTGTTTCCACCACTTAGGTAAGAACTTACCAGACTTAGTCACTTAGGCCACCTGTCCCATCATATCTTATCAAGACAAACTGCAATTATTCACTTTAAACACAAGTTAGATCACAACATGTGTATACATTGGTTTGCTAGTCCTTCTTCAAATTAAGGACATTGAGATCAATGGACCCAACAATGTTATAAGGCTAGGGTTGAGGTCAATTTGAAGTATTGAGGGTTATTTGAGTTTAATGGTGAGGAATTGAGCTATTTTTGACTTTGGTCAATACTAAGCAATTGGCTGACCAATTCGTAAAATATATGGTCAATTGCCTCCCCCTTAGGGTTAGGATTGTATTGGTGAGCTCAATTTGAGTTGGTGAGTCCAATTTGAGGAGAATTGATCCACCTTGACTTGTGCTCTTTGGTGTGAATTTAATGATTTTACCTTGGTTCAAGAAAATCTAGGGTTACCTCCTTGTCCTAACTCACCACCCATGCCCTAACACTATCAAGGAGTGTATAAGGAATATGAATGTTACAGCTTGCCCCCGTGAGCGCGCAAGGGTGAGCGCGCAAGGGTGGTCCGAGCGGCAGTGGCCGTTGGGGCCGCGTGACAGTCGACTGAGCGGCGACCGACCACGCGATTTGTATAACCCCATATTCGCTGGGGAGGACCAGGAAGACTAAGACTTCAGTGATCAGGGTTGGGCTAGTCCCGGGTTAGCCCTAGGGCGGACCGGCAGAGTTCTCGCCCTTAAGGTGCTCCCGCCTACTGGTAGGCGAGATCGTTCGCGCCAGGACTCGGGTCTTCAGGTCAGCTTTAGGCTTCGGGACAGGAGAGCTCCCGCCCAGAAGGAACTCTCCCTGGGGGCGGGCGAGAAGGCGTTGAGTGAGCTTCACTCACTCAACGCCGCGTTCGGCAGCAGAGGGCGTTGAGTGAGCTTCACTCACTCAACGCCGCGTTCGGCAGTAGAGGGCGTTGAGTGAGCTTCACTCACTCAACGCCGCGTTCGACAACAGAGGGCGTTGAGTGAGCTTCACTCACTCAATGTCGCGTTCGGCAGCAAAGGGCGTTGAGTGAGCTCCACTCACTCAACACCGCGTTAGGCAGCAGAGGGCGTTGAGTAAGCTCCACTCACTCAACGCCGTGATTAGCAGTGAAGGCATAGAGTGAGCTTCACCCACTCAGCGCCACGTCCAACAGCAATGACGTCAAGACCACCGAGAGCGAGAACCCTCTTGGCGGGAGATCTCGCTAAGGTGAGCCCAACTAAGGCTCAGCGAGAGCCTTCTCGCCCGGGGTTCTCGCCAAGCAGGTCCATGTGGTGGGGCCTGACGCCTAGGAAAAAGGATTATTTTATTATTATTTCATTATCCTCGGGTTAAATTACCTGTATGCCCCTGGGATGACAGCGGGATTTGGCTATTGGCAGACCCATCATGGGTATTTCAGTATTTTCAGGTCAGGAGAAGACTATAAAAAGACCCATAGGGGCTCTTTGGAAAGCAATCTTTCATTATTCTCTAACTCCAGTACTTTCTGAAGAGCTCCCAGTCCAGCTATTGGTTTCGGAGGGGAAGCTCTCAGAGATCTTCCGGGTGTGAGGTGGGACCTTCCAGCTGAGGCTTTGGGTCAGTCTTAGGACCTTAGCAGCTAGTCAGGGGTCGAGATTTGAGAGAAGTAGGCGTCGGTTGCACTTTGATTTGTGAACATTCGTTGAGGTCAATTTTGGCTTCAACAGTTCTGTGTGTACAACCCCGTATCCGGCCGAGCGGGATCCTCCCCAAGTGGCGAGCCAGGGGCGTGCTACGAGCGACGTTTTGATGCAACCCCGTTCGAAGACGTGCGAGTGCTCGTGCGTGCGTGTGGAGATTTTTGTATAGGGACTTTAAGTTTGTTAGATCTAAATATATATACGAATATATATTTATTATACATGGATATATATTAATATCATAATGCATAACTTATTGTATATATTTGTATATGCAAAATAAAAAAGAGGAGATAAAAGAGGGTAATTTTTTATGACAAAGGAGGGAGTTTTTCATGGGGCTCAAGGATATAGGTTTGGCCAAGGGAAAGAAGGCGGGGATGTCATATTTACTTATGTATATTCATTATATATATATAGAAGATATATTGGGAGAGAAGAAGGTGGGGCCAAAGGAAAAAGGAGCAGCATGTTTTATTTAGAGAGGAGATGGTTCGGCCAAGGGGAGGGGGGCAGCTGCAGGTCTTGACAGGAAGCCTTTTTCTTTTCTCTTCCAGGGGCAGCGAGGGTTGGAGGAGCAGATCCAAACGATCGCCTTTCTCCCTTCCCCATCCTCTCCTGCCGCCTCCAAGCAAGGCAAAGCCCCTCCTAATCTCTCATGCCGCCGGCCAGAAGGGACAGCTCGAGATCGACATCACGGCGCCGCCTAGAGGCGGGATCGACTTCATGTGTCCAAGATCGGCGGCCTCGAGCACAGATCTGCCACCTGCAGTCAAGATCAGCTACTTGGAGTCAAGCTTGGGCCCTAGCTCTCTTCACCATTGCCGCCGGCCAGAGCAGGGTCAACCCGAGCCCTAGCTCTCTTCACCACCACCACCTGTAGGGGCTCGGCCACCGGTGACATGGAGCAGGAAGAAGAGTTTTTACTTCTTTCATTGGCCAGTAGGGGCTCGGCCACATGGAGCAGGAAGGAGTTTTCACTTCTTTCATTGGCCAGTAGGGGCTCGGCCACATGGAGCATGAAGATGAAGTTTTATCTCTTCCCCACCGCCGGCAAGGGACTCGGTTACCAAAAAATACCTAGTTGGGGGCTCGGCCACCAAAAATACATAGCAAGGGCTACCCCATTGAGAGGAAGAGCTCGGTCTGGAGTGGAGATCGGCCACCGCCGCAGCTACCGGCACCGCCGCCAAACACGCGTCAAGGGTAACGAAGTTTCTACTCGGGCAGGTGAAGCCCTCGATTTACATTTGCATGGAAGCCCCTCTCTACCAATAGGTGGAGGAAGGGAGCTCTCCGACGGGTTGACATGTACGTCCCCGCTATTAATTGCATTTAGTATCCGGAAGTGTAAGTACGGATTTAGGCATGCTGTGTGAAGCCCATTCGGACGTATGAGCCGAATTGGTGATGTTCTGTGTGAAACCCATCCGGACGTATGAGCCGAATTGGTGATGTATTGTGTGAAGCCCATCCGGACGTATGAGCCGGATTGGTGATGTTCTGGGGTTCCCGGAGAAGACTCCGAGGAAGTTGTATATTGTCAGCTTGCAGGGAATACGCACCATAGCCCTAATAAAAGGGGGTGTGCACATTGTGTTTGACCCGCTTTTGTTAGCCGACTGATGCCTCGTTGGCCGCCGCTCGTCGAGACGTTGGCGTGCAGGTGTTGTAGTACCAAAGCGAGGAATATCGGGTTTAAGTCCAAGCTTATGCCGGCCCTCGAAGGCCTAGTTTGTTTATATTGCCGGCCTGCGTGCCGATGTATGAAATTTATATTCCTGTAAATTTATAATCTGTGATGCTCTGTGTATGTGTGGTTTACACTTTCTATCTTGGGCGAGCGGTGTGCTCGTGAACCGCTCGTCCCGTGGGAGCCCCGAGGTTTAGTTGCCGGGAAGCCCCCTGATGACGCGTTGACAGCCTTTTAGGGCAGCGGAGTCGCGCTGTCTGCAGCCTAGTTGGGCAGCGTGTTGTAGAATTGCTCGGCGATGTTGCGCCTTTAGTAGAGCGGGTGAGGAGCATTTTGTATAGACCCAAGGAGATACATCTGGATAGGGGAGAGTTGGTCTTGAGACCCTCCTTAGATGTTCCGGTCGGCCAAGAGCGCCCTCCGAAGGTGTCTTAGCTCAGCCTTTGGCTTGGGAGGGGAAGAGTTCGTTAGTCTTCCGGGTATGCGGTGGGACCTCCACGCTGAGACCTTGGGTCTGTCTCTTACGTTCCTAGTCTAGATCCTAGATTGTTCATTTGAGTGTAGTAGGTGTGCGGTCACCCCTCTTTTGGGACCTCGAACTCCACAGAAGTCAATTTTGACTTCGGTCATTTTTGACTTCAACACGATTGGAGGTCGACATACCATGAGGTTACTGGGGTTGTCTTTGATCAACCCCACTTAGCCCCCACAACACTCACTAAGTTAGTGTGGAAGAGGGAGAGGGGATTCCAACTTTTTAAAATTTATCAAATTTCGCGGGTTTCTCCAAATTTTAGGGTGATGTTATTTGTACACTATCTTTCGCTATTTACACACCCTACCTTATATTTAAACATCATGTTTTTAATATCCAAAACCTACTATTTGTACCCCCTTCCAACAATTCCGCATCTCCTCCTTTCTCGATCGACAAGTCGCTCTTGCCATTGGAATCTCTCCTCCGTTCACACTGCTCACCACCCAACACTTCCTCCATCTGCCGCCCGCCGTCGTTGGAATCTCTCTTCCGACCTAGTATATTCTCGGATCTACCCTTTTGCGTGTTTTTCGGAGCTAAAGATGCACACTTTCATTCATTCACACAACAAAGCAAGCACGATTCTACTAAATGCTAGTTGGGATATCAACTGATCCACCCCTCAATTTATGCATCAAATAGGAGCATAAACGCTGCAAAATAAAGGTTGAATTATTTTTATGGCGTAATATATTTTGAGAATGATTTAGTCATTGCTCTTTCTTTCAAATGATTATTATATATTTATTTTAAAATTTTAAATATTATGATATAATAGTATTTCAATTTATTGGAATATAAATATAATTTTAAGATGTTTAAATATTTATGAGTTATAAATAGCCATTTATGATGTACAAATAACATCATCAAAATTTTACTACGAATAAAATGCTGGTGGTCCAATATTCATGGAGTCATGGTCACGTGAACATAGAGCTCATAGGCTGATAGGCGTCATGCATAGCCTCATAGCCGGCTTAGAGAGAGAATCAAGCAAGGTGGATTGACCGAAAGTGGCCAGTGGACGGAGAAGCGCCGGATCTGTTATTCCATGGCGATATTTCGCGGCCATAATCGCTGCAGGCATCTTCGCCGGCCATCCAGTTCATAGGTCTTTGCGATCTTCGTCTCGTTGTTTTCCGGCTACTCCCTCTACTAGGTTTAAACTCTCCGACGACTCTCTTTCCTGAGCAGAGCTTTTCGGATCCGAGTTTTGGCCGAGATCCAGCGGTTCCCGTCATCGTTGCTCAGATACAGGCCTTTGCTGATGCTAGAGTCTGTGTTTTCTCACCGTCGTTGTAGTCCGGCCGGGAGATCCTCGGATTTTTCAGATTCTCGGGCTCCAGTTGGCGGGAGATGGCGTCCCGAAGTTCTTTTGCTTAGGTTAAGTGGTTCTCTGCTTTGTCTCCTCATTTTCGTCTAGAATTGCTACTAAATTCATCGAACTAGCTTACCGCAGACTTTATAGAGTTGAAACGGAGGTTATTTCTCCTTTATTTGTGATCGCCGTGATCATTTCCTGCATCCGTTTAGTTCTTCTTCTTCTTCTGGAGATTTCGTTGCATTGAGTTGAAGTGGATCAGTAGGAGCTGAAAGAGCGCTGATTCTCAGATCTTATGGAGGACCTCTCTAAATATTCCCATAGTCCCGCCCACCTTGCTGTTGCTCGAAGAGATCATGTCGGCCTGAGGAAGCTGGTTTCCACTCTTCCTCCTCTCCCCAAAGCCAGAGAGGTTAACACGGAGGAAGAATCCATTTCCGCAGAGCTCATAGCTGATGCAGTCTCCGCTGTCATCGACAATCGAGATGTCCCCTTCCGTGAAACCCCTCTTCACCTTGCAGTCCGCCTTCGCGATCCCATCTCAGCCGAGATTCTCATGTCAGCTGGTGCCGACTGGTCGCTTCAGAATGAACAAGGCTGGTCTGCTCTCCAGGAAGCCGTGTGCACCAGAGAAGACACTATAGCCATGATCATCGCCAGGCATTACCAGCCCCTGGCTTGGGCAAAGTGGTGCCGTCGCCTTCCCAGGATAATCTCCTCCATTTCTCGCATTCGTGATTTTTACATGGAGATCACCTTCCATTTCGAAAGTTCAGTGATTCCTTTCATTGGGCGGATCGCGCCGTCGGATACCTACCGGATATGGAAGCAGGGTTCCCGGCTCAGGGCCGACATGACGCTCGCCGGCTTCGACAGTTTCAAGATTCAACGCTCAGATCAAACCTTTCTTTTTCTCGGCGACGGCGTTTCAGGCGAGCAATTTAACCCTCCGTTGCCGCCGGGATCGTTGATTGTGCTTTCTCACAAGGAGAGGGAGATAACCAATGCGCTGGAGGGCGCTGGGAACAAGCCCACCGAAGCCGAGGTAGCTCATGAGGTTGCTTTGATGTCCCAAACGAATATGTATCGTCCTGGAATTGATGTTACGCAGGCAGAACTTGTTTCTCATTTGAACTGGAGAAGACAAGAGAGGGTGGAGATGGTGGGAAGCTGGAAAGCTAGAGTGTATGACATGCTTCATGTGATGGTGAGTGTTAAGTCCAGAAGAGTTCCTGGTGCAATGACTGATGAGGAACTTTTTTCAGCAGATAATGATGAGAGATTAGCTAATGGTGTGGAAAATGATGAGTTGGATGATGTATTAACAGCTGAGGAGAGAATACAGCTAGATTCAGCTCTTCGAATGGGCAGTTCAGAGGGTTTTGAGGAGGATGAAGTGAATGGGAGTTCTGACTTTATGGAAGGTACTGAAAGTGTCCATTCAAAGGAGAGAAGGAGCTGGTTTGGTTGGAACAATAAGAGGGCTGTCAAGAATAATGGTGGTGAGGATGTTGATGACCAGAAAATCCCCAAAAGATCTTCTAAGTCAGCTCTAGAGAACGGAAATCATAAAACCGAGTCAGCTAGGGAAGAATTAGGGGATATTAAAAGGGGTAAAGAAAAGAGCAATTATAAGAAGAAGAAGAGTGGAGTTACTAGTGAATCTAATAAGCATGAAAGTGAATACAAGAAAGGGTTGCGACCAGTCTTGTGGTTGACACCAGATTTCCCTTTGCAGACGAGTGAGCTTCTTCCATTGCTTGATATATTGGCAAACAAAGTCAAAGCCATTAGGAGGCTTAGGGAGCTTTTGACGACCAAGCTTCCTCACGGGACATTTCCAGTCAAGGTAAAATTCTCATAAGTTTTAAGCTTATTTCTTTATTTATCTTTGATTTCCTGTTTTACTTCTGGCTATATCTTTGTAATTAACTCGCTAGTGAGTCAAACAAATTGTTTGTCAAAAGCTATATATAATGCATTTATGGTTCTCTAACTATTTAGTTTCTCTAATCGAATCTACCCATAACATCTTCCTCTTGATCGATCACGCTCTTCACGGCTATGGCTATGAACCGAACATTATGCAGATCCTGAGGAATACTGAAGAAGTTTTTACACTACTAGGGACCAATAACTTCCAATAATATTATTGTACAACCCCGTATCCGGCGAGTGAGGTCGACATGAGCTAGGTCGGCCAGATCAGGCAATCCAGGTCCCGGGCGAGTTGGCCAGGAGGGCCAGAGCTCGGCAACCCCGACTCGCCCAGGCGGGGTGGAATCATTGGGGGGCGAGTGGAGCTGGAGGGCTTGCACTCGTCCCAGGGTACTCGGCAATGCAAGGGGCGAGTGGGGCAGGACGGACCCGCACTCTCCCAGGATCAAAGGGAGGCGGCGAGTGCCTGCTCCATCGAGCACTCGCCGCCCCAGGTGAGTGGAAGCTTCGGAGGCCCACTCGCTCAGTTCTATGATGTTTTTTTTACCATTTTGCCTCCGCTGACCTGCCCATAACCTTCCAGAACAGCGGAGTTATGCTGTTGGCAGGCCAACCTGTACTGCACATAGCTGTTTGGAACAACGAAGGTTGGCTATTGCAGGTCATTTTCAGAAATCTATAAATATGACCCAAGGGTACCTCAGAAGGCATGCTTTTCTGATCCCGATCTTCTTGCCCTTTCTAAGGTATCCTTAGCTACAACACTTGGTTAAGGAGGAGAAGCGCTTTAAGATCTTCCGAGTGTGTGGTGAGACCTCCGTGCTAGATCCTTGGGTTTGTCCCCAGTCCTAAACCTTTGGTTGTTTGGTTTGCGAGAGAGAAGTAAGTGTGCGATCACCCCTTCTCCAATGGTGAACTCCACAGAGACCGAATTCTCGGTTCCAACATTTTGGTGCGATGAGCGTGAACTGTGGTCAGCACCGAAAATCTTCAGCAAACTCGATGACTGGAGGAGAAGGGAAAGGTTTAGGCGGGGCCAACTCGCCACCCCCACCTCCCCCTCTCGCCACGGTCGACATGTTGGACGAGTTCAGGCAGAAGATGCAGAGTCTCATCATGTTCGCACTCGGCACTCGTGCCGAGTGCTCAACACCAGCGGTACCAGTAGTCGCCGCCCCAGCCCTGGGCGAGGACTCCTTGGCAGGCGAGCCGGGAAGGAGATGACAGATGGAGGAGGCGAGCGCAAGCTGCAGGGGCGCGTGCTCTTCCCCAGCTCGGCATCTGAAGGCTGGTTCGGCGAGATGGGGGCGCGAGATCCCCCTACTCGCCCAGCAGAGGGGGGCAGCCCCTTCAGCGAGTTTGTTTTGTCAGCCCCAGTTCCAGAAGGCTTCCGGGAGCCGGAGATGTTCTACTACACCGGGAAGGGCGATCCGGTTCAACACGTCCAGTGGTTTGAGGACGTGGTCTCGATCCGACTGATGTCGGATGGGTTCAAATGCAGGCTTCGCCATCACTCTCAAGGAGAAAGCGAGAGATTGGTTCCACCAGCTCCCGGCCGACTCCGTCTACTGTTTTGAGGACCTGCGCCGGGGGTTCATGTTGAGATTCACCACTTCAAAAAAGAGGAAGGATCCGAGTCTCTGTTATGCGTCAAGCAGGGAGTGAACGAGACCTTGGGAAGCTACTTGGACAGGTTCCAGGAGGAGGTTCTCCAGGTGCAGGAGATGCCAGGGCATACCATGATGGTAACCTTCACCCTTGGGCTTCAGCCAGGGTTCTTTGGAATAGAAATGAAGAGGACGCCTCCAGTGTCCTTTGAGGCACTGATGGAGAGAGCGGCAAGGGAGGTCGACATGGAGGCGTTGAACCCGGAGTTGGCCCGGAAGCTGGCCAGGTGGGCCACGGAGGAGGAGAAGGGGCCAAGAGGTGGCAAAGGTCAGGAGGAGAGGAGAGCTGAACCCCGGCAAAGGGAACAACAACAATAGCAACAGCCCAGGTGGGGGCGCCAGGAGCTGAACCATCGGCTAGGTTTGAGGCCGGAGTGGCAGGACTAGGGGCCGCGGAGAGGTTTCCATGGATGAGACAACCGCCAGGGGGGTCAGAGTCAGTTTTACCCTCCAAATGGAAGACAAGGCCAGAGACCACCTCTCCCCGACCAAAATCAGGCTATGACAATAGCCATGGGGGAAAGGAGGAGAGCTGAGCGGAGGAGAAGGCAGAAAGCCAGGGTGGAGCTCCCCTATTGCGAGTTCCATCAGGAAGAAGGGCACGCAACTGCCACGTGCCCGGAGTTCCTCGAGATGAGGAGGGCTAAGGAGCAGCAGCAACAACAAGACCGCCAGGGAGTGCGGATTGAGGAGGTTCTGCCTAGAGCAGAGGAGGACAGGTGCAAGGACATGGCTGATGTTGGAGCCTGAGGTGGGATCAGAGTGATCCACGGGGGGGGGGGGGTTGAGGCTTCCCGAAAGGCGAGCCTCCACACCATATACCGTCGGAGCGTTGACTCCACGTCCCAAACCCCACCCCGGATGAAAAGAACACCTTCTTAAGGAAGGACATGCCGGATCATGATGATCTCTTTTGCGATGCGCTGGTCATCCAGACAGCCATCAAAAATTTCACTGTCTCTTGGATCCTCATCGATAACGGGAGTTCGGTCAACGTCATCTTCAAGAAGGCCTTCGACGCGATGAAAGTAGAGACCAAGAGGGTGCTGGCCTCAGATGGGCCTCTGTTCGGATTTTCCGATGAGAGGAAGGAAGTGTGGAACTCCATGTTACTCTGGGGGGGGGGGCAGCCCCGTACTTGCAGGTTCGTCATCGTGGACGCCCCCAGCAGCTACAACGCCATCTTCGGGAGGCCCCTCATCAACGCCTTCCGCTGTGTCCCGTCATCGTTCCATCAGTGCTTGAAGTTCAACGCTGAGGGGATCCAGGTCCGGGTCCGGGGAGACCCTAAGGTGGCGAGGGAGTGCTATGTCACAGCGGTGAATTCCATCTCTTGGCAGGGGGGGGGCGAGGAGTTGGAGGGGAGGATGGAGGAGCTGTCCGGGCCGGAGGCTGGAGAAGAGGTGGAGGAGACGGAAGTGGAGGAAGAAGTCCGCGCCCAGGTAGTGGCGGCACAAGCTGCTCTGGAAGAGCCGACCGAGGCAATGGTCGTGGAAGAAGTGGAGGCCCTTGTCCCAGGAGAGGGGGACGTTGGTGAATGGGGAGAGCTGCCCAGGTTGGAGGCTGCGGAAGAGGCGGTGGAAATGGAAGTTCTCACCCAGGGAGGCAGGGTGGAGAAGGTTCGCATCAGCGTGGGGCTGACCCCGGAAGACCAAGGACAGGATGCTGGAGTGCATCCAGAAAAATGTGGACATCTTCGCATGAAGCGCAACAGAGATGCCAGGGATTGACGCGGACGTTGCCTGCCACCGCCTCAACCTAGATCCAGAGGCCCGCCCCGTCCAACAAAAGAAGAGCTCCGTCGCGGACAAGCTGTCAGAGCCCATCAGGGAGGAGGTGGCCAGGCTCCTCAAGGCTGGTTTTGTATCCGAAATACAATAACCCCAGCTGGGTCTCCAATGTAGTCATGGTTAAAAAGAGGAGACGGCCGGTGGCGTGTGTGTGTTGATTTCTCATTGCTTAATAAATCATGTCTTAAAGATTTTATCCCTTGCCTCGGATCGACGTGCTGGTTGACTCAGCCGTCGGTTTTCCTGTAATGAGTTTTTTGGATGCGTTTTCAGGTTACCACCAAATCATGATACAGCCTCCCAACATAAAAGATGTCTCCTTCATCACAGGGGATGGATGCTACTGCTACAAAATGATGCCCTTTGGGCTGAAGAATGCAGGTGCGACGTACCAAAAGATGATGGACATGGTCTTTCGAGAACAGAAGGGAAGGAACCTGGAGGTGTATGTAGATGATCTTATGATCAAGAGTCGAGATGTTGACTCTCACCTCCAGGACCTGGAGGAAACCTTCTCCACCTTGCTCGAGTACAAGATGAGGCTGGACCCCTCGAAGTGCGTTTTCGGGGCTAACAGGGGGAAGTTCTTGGGCCATCTCCTTACCCCCGCAGAGGTCGAACCAAATCCTGACAAGGTCCAAGCGATCATGGAGTTGGGATCGCCTTGTAATGCAAATGTGGTGCAACGATTGACGGGCAAGCTGGCAGGGTTGAGCAGGTTCTTTCCCGGGCAGGGGAGAAGTGCTCCCCCTTCTTCAAAACATTGACAGGGGGACCAGAAGTTCGAATGGTCCAAGGAGTGCGAGGAGGCGTTCCAAGCCTTGAAGAGGCAGTTGACCCAGGCTCCACTCCTCCAAGGGCCAAAGGAAGGGGAAGACCTGTCCCTATACCTTGGGGTAGGAGCCGAGACCCTGAGCTCCGTCCTGGTTCGGGAAGAAGGGAAGAAGCAGTTGCCCATATATTATGTAAGCCGGGTCCTGAGGAAGGCAGAGCTTCGGTATCCCTTATTGGGGAAGCTGGCCTTTGCTCTGATAATCTCGGCCCGGAGGCTCCGACCCTACTTCCAGGCGCACTCCATCCGGGTGGTGACGGACCATCCCCTCCGCAACATTTTTGAGGGGGTGGAACACTCGGGGAGGTTGACAAAGTGGTCAGTGGAGTTGAGCGAGTTCGACATTTCTTTTGTCCCTCGCTTCTCGATCAAGGCCCAAGCGATGACTGACTTTCTGGCCGATTACGTGGTCGAGGTGGCGGAGGCGGAACTCACCCGCCCAGTTCCTTGGAAGGTGATGGTGGATGGTGCCTCGGGCAAGCATTCCTTGGGGGTGGGAGTGATCTTGGAAAACCCCCAGGGAACAAAGATAGAGCAAACAATAGTTGTCCATTTTTCTATTACTAACAATCAGGCCGAGTTCGAGGCAGTGATTGCGGGGCTGCGTCTTACCAGGGAACTGGGAGTGTTTGACGTGGAGGTCCTCACTGACTCCATGGTGGTGTCTTCTCAGATCAATGGGGAGTTTGAGGCAAGGGATCCTACCCTTTAGTTATACTTAGCAAAGGTGAAGGGAGTCATCGACATGTTCCAGACCTTCTCCATCCGACACATGCCCAGGGAGGAAAACGAACAGGCTGATCAGCTTGCAAAGCATGGTCCCCGGGTGGGGGGGGGGAGGTACCATCACTGATCTATTCTGCCCTTCCATCGAAGAGGGAGAGCTGATGGAGGTGGATCAACACCCCTCGTGGATGGACCCTTTCACAACGTTTCTTTCCACAGGGAAGTATCCAGAGGGGATGAACTAAAAGAAGTTCAAGTACAAGTCAGCATACTATCTCATTCGTGACGGGCAGTTGTATCGGAAGACTCTCTCGGGGCTGTTGGCTCGTTGCGTGGCCGAGAGGGAGGTCCAGAGAATCTTGGAAGAGGTCCACTCCGGGGAGTGTGGGAGTCACTCCAGGAGTCGGACCCTGGAAGGAAGGATTGTCAGGCAAGGGTACTTCTGGCCTATCCTGGGCCACGACGCTGCAGAGTACACGAAGAAGTGCCATAAGTGCTAGTTGTTTGCCCCCCTCCAACTGCAATCAGCCCAGTGCCTCAGAAGCATCACAGTCCCCTGACCCTTTGCCATCTGGGGAATGGATTTGGTAGGACCCTTCCCCCAGGCCAGCGGGCAGAGGAGGTTCCTTTTAGTAATGATTGACTATTTTTCTAAGTGGTTAGAAGTGAAGGCGCTGACCAAGGTGACCTCCCAAATAATCAGAAACTTTGTGTGGGGGGAGATCATCTGTAGGCACGGGTTATCCCAGGACATTGTCACGGACAACGAACCTCAGTTTGCCAGCGCCGAGTTCATTAGTTTTTGTGGGCAGCTCGGGATTGACCTCCGGTTCGCGTCGGTCCATCACCCCAGGAGCAACGGACAGGTGGAGACGGCGAACAAGATCATTGTGAACCTTTTGAAGAAGAAAGTGGAAAACTTGAAGGGGAGCTGGGTGGAGCAGCTTCCCTCGGTCCTCTGGTCTCTGAGGACCACCCCCAACACAGTCACAGGGGAGACCCCCTTCAAGCTCTCCCATGGCTGCGAAGCAGTACTTCCCATAGAATTTGAAGTCCAGACACCTCGGGTGGCCGAGGCCCGGGAAGGCAGGGAGGAATGGAGAGCTGAGAACGAGGAGGAGCTGCGGCTCTCCCTGGACATGATAGAGGAGCTGCGTGATCTGTCCGCCATCCGGCAAGAAGAGGTCAAACGGCGAATGACTAAGTATTTTGACAAGCACGTCCGGGTCAAGCAGTTCGCGGAGGCGGACTTGGTCATGAAAAAAGTGGACGCAGCGGGGAGGTCAGCCACCGTCGGAAAGCTCAACCCCAACTGGGAAGGTCCTTACATTGTACAAGAAGCGCTGAGGTTAGGGGGGTACCGCATCCGGAATGTGGAAGGCGAGACCCTAGGTCATACCTGGAGCGGTGATGACCTGAAGCGTTTCTATCCATGAAATTCGCACGTACCTTCTCTCTATGAATGAAAAGTATTTTGTTCTTTTGACCTTTTTCTGGCAATAACATTGATGGCAGGTGTTCACATAAAAATCATCGAGATCCTCCCGCGGCCAAACTCTCACCTAGCCGGCAGGGCCAAAACCCTTAACATATAGTATTCTCGCTCTGGGGTTAGGTCCCGAGACGCTCTCGCTGTCAGGCTCCCACCTAGCTGGCAGGGCCCGGGCCTTGAGTGACGTCGTTATGACCCTGAAGGACTTGGCTCGGAGGATGTTCAACACCCGCCATCAGACTTTCACTTAGCTGATTGGGCCGGTGGTAGCACCCGGGGGTTGGGCAAAGGAAAGTATTCTCGCTCTGGGGTTAGGTCCCGAGACGCTCCCGCTGTCAGGCTCCCACCTAGCTGGCAGGGCTCGGGTTTCGAGTGACGTCGTTATGACACTGGAGGGCTGAGCCTGGAGGATGTTCAACACCCGCCTTCAGACTTTCACTTAGCTGATTGGGCCGGTGATAGCACCCGGAGGCTGACCACAGAAAGTAACAGTAGGCGATCTGATCAGTCAAAGGGGGCGAGCTGAGGCCACTCTCGGCAACTACGTACTACCCTCTCCAGATGTTACTTGAGAAGTTTGGCCTTTTTCCTAGGAGAAAGGGAGAAGAATCCTCTCAGGCGAGTTGGGACTCGCGGGCTCAGCTCAGTAAATAGTCCGGGCCTATTATCGTGGGCAGCCAGAACAATGCATGGTAAAAGGATGATGAGCCGAGTCCTCAGCATCCGCTGAGAAGGCGGGCCTCGGCGGCGCTATCCACTCCTCCGGATTTTACTTGTAAATTTTTAACAATTTCAGTTTGACATTGGCAAGAAAGAAGGCAGCTCGCGAGCGAGCCGGGTGGTGGCGAGCCCAGCGCGGCGAGTGGTTCGCCTCCGGGTTGCCTAGGGCTGGGGAGCTCTCAAGGTCTGCTCGCGGGTACGAATCCTAACTCATGCATTCTAACGGCAAGTTCTATCCTAGCGAGGTCGCCCAAGGGAGAGAGCTCGCAGGCGAGTGCATCACAAAAAGAGAGTTCAAAAAAAAGAAGATAGAAAAAATCCATGCCAAGACCATTCTTCGTTAAGTAAAACATTTCTTACAGAATGGGAAACTCGCCTCCACGAGGTTACAGGGGGGGGGGAGGGGGAGAATTAGAGAAGAAAAAGAGAAAGAAAGAAGGGAGTGCGAGTTAGCTCTCGCCTCCCCCCCAGACTAGCGGTCCTCGCCCTCTCCTCCGGATAGATGATCATCCTTGTAATCCTTCCCAAAAAGCAAGTCGAATGTGTCCTCCTTCTCGCTGGGCGGAGTGGACGGGAACATGCTCGGCATGAGGTTCCGGGCTTGATCTCCTCACAGCCCTCCACCAGCACCCCCGTATCCTTCATGATTTGCAGGGTGCATTCTGCGGATTCGATCGAGTTGAACCGCAGCCGCTCCGCGACCTCAGCCTCGCCGAAGACTCTTGGCCTCTTGAACGGGAAGGAGGGCTCGCTGCCGCCCGGGGGGAGGAGGGCCTCCGCCTGGCGGATGATCTTGTCGTGGAGCCCCGTGTTCTCCTCCTTCAGCTTGGCGTTGTCCACCCCCAGCTCGGCGGCGCGAGCGCGCAGCTGGGTATTTTCCTCCTCCAACCCAACGGCGCGAGTTCGCAGCTCGCTCGCGGCCTCGACATCCTGTGAAGCAGAAAGGTAAGCAAACCTATCGCATGAAATCCCAAGTAAAAAGAGAGAGAAGTAGCTGGTACTCACCAACCCGCCGACACCCTTGGCGAGTAGGTCCTCGGCAATACCGAGTTGCCTCGCCAGGTCGGCAGCTTTATCCTTTGCAACTTCGCGCCCCTGCTTGGCTTTAAGCAGGAGGTGGCTGAGGTTGAAGCCGCGGCGGACCATCATGTGGTGAAGCTTTAGGGCCCGTATGTGGGCTTGCAAGCCCACATTGCCGAGCTGGCGTAGGGTCATGCCCTTATAGGCCTCGGCATCCTCGCGCCCATAGAGGACGAAGCCAAGCGCATAGGCATGCCCGGTGGGGGGTTGGCGACCTGTCCAGGAGGGCTGGAGGGAGGAGATGGAGACCCGGTGGGCCTGCTCGTCCCATTGGACTATCGGCTTGCCGGTCGAGTCCTTCCTCCTTCCCCCGAAGCGGAGGAAGCTCGCGAACGCGACCATCATGGTGACGACGTTCCAGTTAAGCTGCACGAGCACCGCGCTGAAGTAGTTGAGAATCTGATGAATCTCCGGCCAGAGGGGAAGGCGTAACCCCACCTCGAAATACGAGATGGGGAAGGCGAGCTCGTCCGGGTAGAAGGTATTTATGGCTTCGTTGTTCACCGGGCGGCGCGCTTTGAAACAAGGTGGCACGAATGCGACAACGAATTCGGCGAGCTCGCGCTCGGTAGTATTTCCCTCGAAAAAGCAGTACTCGGCAAAATGCCGAGCACACTTGGAACGGCCATTGGCATCAGTATGAGTCTTGCCCGTGCTCGCAGGAGGGTGGAAGTGCGAGTACAGGTTGTAGAAAAGGCAGCGAGAAGGGGTGCGAAAACAATAAAGGCGATGGATTGGGGTTGGTAAGGGGGACTATTTATAGAAAAAGGAATCTGAGGTCGGGCCGACCGATCAGTCCGACTCGCCTGCCCCAGCTCGCCAACCCTAGCTCGCCGGCCCCCGCGATTTATTCTACCCTATGGCTCGCCGAACCTTAACATTGAAATCTAAGAAAATGTTTTAGTTATTACAAGCAGGAGGAGTCGCTGCTTCAAGAGAAGAAGAAAGCACAGGAAAGAAAGTCTGAAGACAAGATGTACAAGTTATTGTAATTGCGCGCGAGCTGAGGGGGCTAGGGGCGAGTACCGGCAGGCTCAGTGAGGGAGCCATTTCTACCTACCCCGATCTCGCGCCCCTTTTCCCCGCAGGTCGGCTCGAGTTGTGGAACTTGCGGATCCGCCCCAAGTTCCTATGGACGATCTGGAGGTTCTCGTCGATCTCGTCCAAAAGCAGAAAAGGAGACATCGCCTTGCCTGCCGGGCTGCCTCTCACCTCGTCCACGAGCCGCACGTAGTCACGCTGCAACACCTCATTGTCCTCCTGAACCTTGCGCAGGCCGCGCACCAGCTTCTTGAAGACCCCGATTCTCCGCCTCGTCAGCTCGTCGTTCTCCACCTCGGAACCCAGGAAGGAGTCTAGCGAGCTTGGGGAAGGGAGGGGCGAGTAGCGGGTTGGCTCCGAAGAATCGTCAGCCTCATACTGACTGGGAAGAGCTGCAAAGGCATTCAGTCAAGTATCAACACGAAAGGCGAGTACTCCAGGATAATCACGCGAGACAAATCAGCGGAAGTCAAAACTTACCTTGCAAGCTCGGCGCCCCCAGGGAAGTGCGGAGAGGGGGCAGGCTCAGGTTCTTGGCACAACACGGGCGATAAGTTTTTGGTGAGAGGAGGCCGAAGCCCGGAACGGGGATGACTTCAGCGCCTCCCCCCGCAGTTCCAGGAGCAGGAAGTTGCTGCTGAGAGGGGGTACGAGCCGGCGATTTCGGCTTCTGCGAGTCCAGCCCCAGGGTCCCAAAGGGGGGCGGCGGGTCTCGTAGGCGAGTCTCCGGAGTCTTAGGCCGCGAGTTGTCATGGGGGGTCTTAACTCGCGGCGTGGAGGCCTCGCCGTCATCCCGTTGGCTGTCCGGGTCGGCGGAAAGGTCAACGTCTTTTCCCTTCTTCTCAGTGGCGGGCAGAGTGGAGGAGCCAACCCCGTTTTCCAGGGTGGATTTCAGATCATTGATGATGGGTTCAGCGGCCTTGTAAAGTGGTTTGGCCTTCTTGGCGGGGTTGGATTCTACCAGGCCGCTCGGCGGGATGCTAAGGGAAACGTCGGTCAAGCCGACAACGCGGGCAGAGGCAACCTCGCGAGCTCGGACAAGCCTCTCTTGGATCTCCTTGGGGATAGACATCTCGACAAGGTTAGAGCAAAGGGAATGACAAAGGTCACCTAGGTACGCAAGCGTATATATAGCCGCTGGTGGATCCCATCCAAAGATTCTCTCTAACCCCTCCCGAACTCGCCGAATCTTATTGGGTTGGATGATTCTTTCGGAGCTTGTTCCAACCTCGCAAAGAGCGGGGATTGTGTACAAACCCGTATCCGACGAGTGGGGTCGACAGGAGCTAGGTCGGCCAGATCAGGCAATCCATGTCCCGGGTGAGTTGGCCAGGGGGCTAGAGCTCGGCAGCTCCCGACTCGCCCGGCGGGGTGGAATCATCGGGGGGTGAGTGGAGCTGGAGGGCTCGCACTCGCCCCAGGGTACTCAACAATGCAAGGGGCGAGTGGGGCAGGCCGGACCTGCACTCGCCCATGACCAAAGGGACGTGGCGAGTGCCAGCTCCATCGAGCACTCGCCTCCCCAGGCGAGTGGAGGCTTCAGAGGGCCACTCGCCCAGTTCTGTGATGTTTTTTTTTACCATTTTGCCCCCGCTGGCCTGCCCATAGCCTTCCAGAACAGCGAGGTTGGCTATTTACAGGCCGTTTTCAGAAATCTATAAATAGGACCCAAGAGGTATCTCAGAAGGCATGCTTTTGACCCCGGTCTTCTTGCGCTTTCTGAGGTATCCTTAGCTTCAGCACTTGGCTAAGGAGTGGAAGCGCTCTAAGATCTTCCGGGTGTGTGGTGGGACCTCCGTGCTAGAGCCTTGGGTCTGTCCCCAGTCCTAAACCTTTGGTTGTTTGGTTTGCGGGAGAGAAGTAAGTGTGAGATCACCCATTCCCCAAGGGTGAATTCCACAGAGACCGAATTCTCGGTTCCAACAATTATGAGGATCCTTATTGTTTTACACTTTTACTCTCATCTTGAAAATAATTCATAGAGCTAACTTCAATATAAAAGTTTATCATCTCTAATTTTACTTTTGTTGATATTGACTCTCTATAGGTGATCACCTAGGAAGCACTGGTACCGAGTACGAGTATCGCGTACGGGTACCGAGTACGATACATATCCTCAGGGATACATTGTATTACTTATAATACATATATATGTATATGTCATAAATGCAATTATAAATTCTCAAAACAATAAAGCATGAAAGATAAATAATCAAGTGAAGTATAACATAATTTGCACCATAATTTGACCTAATTTGCACCATAATGATTCATAATATTAAAATAGCAAATGAAATCTCTGTATATTGAAATAACAAAACATTAACCTAATTTGCTACCAAATGAAATATGTACAAATTTCATTGGAGAAAACTGTACATATTTGGAATGAAATCTGTGCAGATTTCATTTGGAGAACAAAAAATCTTTATAGATTTTTTTTAGAGAAATCTAAGAAATCAGTACAGATTTCTTTTGGAGAAAATCTAAAAAATCTGTACAGTCTTTTGGAGAAATCTAAGAAATTTGTATAGATTTCTGCGCATAAATCTTTACAGATTTTAACTCTATGGATTTCTCCAAGTAAATCCGTACAAATCCAGTAAAGTTATTGGCTTCTTGCTTTATGAAATTTCTAAAATGAGGAGGAAGATAAAGAAGAGAAGGAGGAAGAAGAATAGGAAGGATAATAAGAAGAGGAAGAAGAAGAGAGAAGAAGAAAAGGTAGAAGAAGTGGAGGAAGAAGTAGAGGAAGAAGAAGAAGATGAGGAAGAAGAGGAGGAGGAAGAAGAGGAGGAAGAAGAAGAGGAGGAAGAACTAAGAAGAGGAGGAACAAGAAGAACGTGCCGAAGGATTCGATCGAAGAGAGCAATGGCGTGCGGGATCGGCTTCGATCAATCAACATCAAGGAAGAGAGGAGCGGGCAAGTGTCAACAACAGAAGCTTCTTCGATAGCAACGTTGTGTGGCGTCGAGAGCAACAAAATGAAAAGGAATTGTAAAAATTTTTGGGAAGCTAAGAAAAGTCACAAGAACACTCAACCGCACTAAGCTAAGTAACCAGAAGTAGTAGAAGAACAAGATCTGTAATAGAATCCGCTATCTTCTTTACAATGCGAGACATATATTGCGAGACATGATTCCGCAATGTACCCGATGGAAACAACCAAAAAATACAAGCAAGAGAAAACTGGCCGGTCAAAACTCCCAGAGTGCCTAGTCGCAAACCGCAAGTTGAAGCCGCCTATCTGCCAACCGGACAACTGCTGTATACAACCTGTCCGCCACTTCCTAGTCGCCTGACCGCGAGGTCGCTTGGTCTCTGAAGCTAACCGCGAACAGATGCTGATGAACTAGGAAACAACCTTACCCGCTGAGATGGGGCGAACTGCCTTATTGAACTTATTCGCAACCCCGAGGAAAAACACTTCTAGTCGCAGTAACCGCGACCTGCTGTATACCACAAACTGTTATCCGCAACTGTTCCACACTGAGCCTTCAACTAGTCGCCTAGTCGCACAGCCTGCACAACACAATCCACTTCACTTAGTCGTGCGATTAACTAAGTCTAACCACAAGTTCATAACGCGAGCTGAGTTCTCACTGTTCCCGTTATGTCTGACAAGCCGGGGGCCTCTATTTATATGCGACCAGGGTAGTGCGCGCCGCCCATAAGCGATAGGGTAACTGCCCATCATCCTGCGGCTATCATCACCTATCCGCACATCAGTGCAGACACCAACACCAAACCGCAAAGCCGGGTTGCGACCAGACAACCTGACGACAAGTCGCACAACCCATGCGTTCTTCGCGAACAAGACAACAACAATGACTTGGCACAACACCGTGACCAAGTCCACAATCCCAACGGACTCTGGGAATAGACCGTGCGAACTGACCACAACGAGCTCAGCGGTTAACCTTCATTAACTGCGCTAGCCTCGTGACTTCCACGCGAACCAAAAGACCCGCCTCCTCAATGAGACAAATCGCAGGAAGGAAACATTAGTTGAAACCCGACTATCCGCCAACACTTAGCCGCACTAACTGGCAGCGGTCTCTGCAGTTTGTGCGGCCTGCCTTTCTCAAACCGCCCACTTGCACTTCAACAAATTCAACACTCTCCCTTGAAGTGGGAAGTGAAAACTAGTCCGAGTAATCCCCGTAACCGTACAAACGGTCTCTTCGACAACTGCTTCGTGAAGATGTCCGCGACGTTGTCCTGACTCTATACATATTCTACCATCAGAGACCCCTCCAACACCTTCTCCCGAACGAAATGATGCTCGATCTCGATGTGCTTCTCCCGTGCGTGACAAACTAGATTATTAAGCAGTTTGAAGGCACTTTTATTGTCACCGCATAACAGAGTAAGATCTCGTACCTCCTCGTTAATGTTCTCCACTTACCTCCAAAGCTAGATGACCTCCTGAGTTGCCAAGGTCGAAGCCTTGTATTCTGCTTCTGTAATGGAGACAAACAGTGAATCTTGTTTCTTGCTGCACCACGAGATAGCTGCCGATCCGCACATGAAGATATATCCAGACGTCGACTTCCGACCATTTGTATCTCCCCCATAATTAGCATTTGTGTCACCGTGCAGGTGGAAACCCGTGTCTCTCTCATAGAAGAAACCCATATCTGAGGTGAACTTCACATACTTTAGGATATTCTTAGCGGCTACCAGATGAGATTTCCGTGGCTCCTGCATATACCGACTTACTTGACACTCAATATAAGCAATATCCGGCCTCATAATCGTCAAGTATATCAAGCTCCCAACCAAAGCCCGGAACACCAAGGGATCTGGAAGAACCATTCCCTCATAACGCTGAAGTTTAAGACCGACCTCTAGTTGAGTAGAGCTGCTCTTCCTCTCCCGCATGCCGAATCGCTTAAGGATCCGCTCCGCATAGCCTTTTTGGAAAATGAGTACACCGTTCTTTTTCCTCTCCACCTCGAGACCAAGGAAATGGTGGAGCTCCACAAGATCCTTCATCTCAAATCTGATAGCCAGCTTTGCCCCAAACCTAGCTACCTCCTCCGAGTTACCCGCGACGATTATATCGTCAACGTACAACAACACCGAGACTTGAAGCTCCCCCTCTTCTTAACGAATAGGCTCGAATCAGAGTCTGAAGCAAAATATTCGCAGAACTAGAGGTATTCTGCGATTTTCCCAAACCACCCCCGATGCGCCTACATCAAGCCACAGAGGGCCTTCTTGAGCTTACAGACGTGTTCTAAATGTTCTTCAGAAACATAGCCAGGTGGCTGCACCATGAGGATGTCCTTGTCAATTTCGCCGTATAGGAACACATTTTTCACGTCGAGTTGCCAAATATTCCATCCTTGGCAAACCGCCAAGGCAATCACCACCCGTAATGAAGTCATCTTGGCCACCAGACTAAACGTCTCCTCATAGTCTTCCCCGTACTGCTGTGAGAATCCCCGAGCTACAAAGCGAGCCTTGTATCGCTCGATACTGCCGTCAGCCTTCTTCTTGAGCTTATACACTCACTTGGATGTCACAGGTATGATGCCATCGTTGTGCTTAAGATCCCAAGTCTCATTCTTCTTGAGGGCAGCCATCTCCTCATCCATAACATCTTCTCATTCCTTGATATCAGTGGGGTTCTCAAAGCATGACGGCTTCCACTCATTCATGGGACCTTCGAAGAAACTTGAGACGAAACTCACCCTGTTCTCGTCTTTGTACCGAGCTGGTGTAATAATTGTTATTTTGGACCTCCGCAGTGCTTGACCCTGATCCACCACACCAGCTGCTTCTTCTACATCAGCTCTCATCCCGGGCATATTTGGAGCATCACTCCCCCTGCTTCTAGATCTAGAAACATCTGCCCCAGAGCTAGATGTAGCTGGAGCTCCAGGTGACGCAGACGGCTCCACCAGAAGATCCCGAACAGCTTCATCTCGCCCTCTTTCTGACCTACTTTTTTGTAGTTTCACAGATGAACTACCTTGGTATGATGTCAATTCGTCAAATACCACATCCCTGGAGACCACAAACTTCCGTGTCTCAGGGTTCATGCACTTCCAACTCTTTTCCTCTCATCATAGCCAATAAAGACAAGTTTCCTCTTCTTCGCGCCCAACTTTGTCCTGAGAGCATCTGGAGCGTGTACATAGCAGGTAGACCCAAACACCCTAAGATGTTCCACACTGGGCTTCTCCTTAAACATCAGCTTATCTGGAGATTTCATATTGTTGGGACTCAAGGGCATCCTGTTGATGACATAAACTCCGCATGCCATTCCCTCCGCCCAATAGGCCCTGAGAATTCTTTTGGAGTGAAGCCAACACTTGCAAGTCTCCATCAGATGATGGATCTTTCGCTCTGCAACTCCATTCTGTTGTGGAGTATGCGCACAAGTAAGCTCTATCCGGATTCCGTGCTTTCTTTAAAAGTTGGAGAACTTATTTGAAGTAAACTCTCCTCCATTATATATTCTTAATTTTTTTTATCTGCAGGCCGAGCCGGCCCTTCAAAAACTTCTTGAACTCCACAAACTTCTGAAACACCTCTAACTTCTCCTTCATAAAGTATACTCAAGTATATATGGCAAAATCATCAACAAGAACCAGCATATACCTGCTACCTCCGAGACTGGGGGTGATAGTCAGTCCCGTCAGATCACCACAGATGCATTCCAACGGTGCCTTGCATCTGGTTTGTGACTTGGCAAATGGAAGGCAATGAGCCTTTCCATACAGACACCCCACACAGAAATGACCGTCACCATAGGATGAAAGACTAGGCAAGCCATACACCAGGCCTCTCGTTGTCATAACCTTCAGCTTATCCATTCCAACGTGTCCCATCCTCTCATGCTAGATAACAACACTGTCATTAACCATCATCTTCTCAACATAGGAACTTGTCGACAACACGAACAAGTCCCTCACTCTCCTCCCAACATGAGTGACGTCAGCCTTCACGACTGACACATTTCGGAGAAACTCCACTTCTGTTGGGCCAAACAGAACGTGATACCCAACATCTACCACATTGGTCACAGAGAAGAGGTTCTTCTTCATTCCCGGCACGTGATACACACTCCTTAATGTGAGTGAACCCTTATCACTGCCTGAAGAGACCGTACCCTCCTTCTCAACTGCATGCACAGTATCGTCGGTAGTAATAATAAAATCATTACATTTGTACGATTGCAGAGAAAAAAACTTTGACTCATCCCCGGTGAGATGATGTTCACATCCTGAGTCAACGATCTAGTCGTCCTGATTGTTGATGGAGGCCAATGCACGAATAGTCGTTGCCGTCATGAATGCATTCCCCCATTCACCTTCTTCATCCCTGGATTCATCCTCTCCTTTTCCTGCAGCGTGCTCCGACTAAAGATTTACCCTGCAGTCTTTCCTGATGTAAACAAGCTTATTGCACCTGTAACACCTTGGTCCTCCCTTCTTCCCCCCATCTTGCTTGGGAGCCTTGCTCCTCTCCTACTGCGATGAAGTAGAGGAACCATCTCCAACACGTGACTTCTTCTTTCTGTCTCATCTCTTCTTTTTCCCAGAGTAAAGAACCTCAGTCTCTCCTCCAGAGATAGAACTCCAGCCATTTACCTCGTCAAGCTCTCCTGCGAAGCCAGTAGGTTTTCCGGCTCGAGCAACGATGACTAATTGACTCATCCTTACACAGAAGTAACGAAGACAACATATTTCTTCCGCAAGCCGCAGATAATTTGTCTCTTCAGCTTCGCCTCTGAGATATGCTCTTTCGGATCCAAAGCTGAAATTTCAGCGCATTGGTTCTTCATCTTCAGAAAGAAGGATGATATGGACAACTCCCCTTGAGTTGCTATCGCCAACTCATTCTCCAAGAATTGTAGCCGAACTACATTCTTCTTATTGAACATGCCATCCAAGACCGTCAAAATCTCAGCAACCGACCGACATCCAATGATGTGATCGAAAAGCTCTGGTGAGATTGCCCGCTTCAGAGTGAACTCTGCCTCTGCAATCGTTTTCCTCCAAGCCCTCACCGCCTCAACAATCCCTCAAGCAGCAACAATCTCTTGCCCGTCTCCACCGATGAACTCCCAATGGTCCTCGCCTAGAAGATAGCTCTCCATGCACGACCTCCACTTTTTAAAGTTGGTCTGCATCAGAAGCTCAATTTCCAGACCTCTTGCATAACTGGCTTCCATTGCTGTAACTCTGGTTTACTCAAGACTTCCAAAGGACTAGTACACCTCTGAAGTTGATCACTGCTAACTCTTCAGTCCCTCTGATACCATGTAAAAATTTCTGGTAAGCTGAGAAAGGTCGCAACAACATTCAACCACACCAAGCTAAGTAATCAGAAGCAGTAGAAGAATAAGAGTTGTAATAGAATTAACTATCTTCTTTACAATGCGAGACATGATTTCACAATGTACCCTATGGAAACAACCAAAAAATACAAGCAAGAGAAAACTGGCCGGTTAGAACTCCCAGACCGCTTAGCCGCAAACCGCAAGCTGAAGCTGTCTGTCCGCCAACCGGACAACTGCTGGATACAACCTGCTCGCCATTTCCTAGTCGCCTGACCGCGAGGTCGCTTAACCGCGAGGTCGCTTGACCGCTGAAGCTAACCGCAAAAAGATGCTGATGAACTAGGAAACATCCTACCCGCTGAGACTGGGCGAACTGTCTTATTGAATTCAACCGCAACCCCGAGGAAGAAGATTTCTAGTCGCACTAACTGTGACCTGCTGTATACCACAAATTGTTATCTGCAACTGTTTCACACTGAGCCTCCAACTAGTTGTCTAGTTGTCTGGTACTAGCCGCACGACCTGCACAACACAAGTCACTTCACTTAGTCGTGCAGTTAACAAAGTCTAACTGCAAGTTCAAAACGCGAGCTGAATTCTCACTGTTTCCGTTATGTATGACAAGCCGGGGACCCCTATTTATAGGCGACCAGCAGAGCGCGGTCACTGTCCATAAGCGATAGGGTGACCGTTCATCATCCTACGGCTAGCAACACCTATCCACACATCAGTGCTGACATTTAACCACACCAAGCTAAGTAATCAGAAGCAGTAGAAGAACAAGAGCTGTAATAGAATTAACTATCTTCTTTACAATGCGAGACATACATTGCGAGATATGATTTCACAATGTACCCTATGGAAACAACCAAAAAATACAAGCAAGAGAAAACTGGCCGGTCAGAACTCCCAGACCGCCTAGCCGCAAACCGCAAGCTGAAGCTGTCTGTCCGCCAACCGGACAACTGCTGGATACAACCTGTCCGCCATTTCCTAGTCGCCTGACCGCGAGGTCGCTTGACCGCTGAAGCTAACCGCAAAAAGATGTTGATGAACTATGAAACATCCTACCCGCTGAGACTGGGCGAACTGTCTTATTGAATTCATCCGCAACCCCGAGGAAGAAGATTTCTAGTCGCACTAACCGCGACCTGCTGTATACCACAAATTGCTATCCGCAACTGTTTCACACTGAGCCTCCAACTAGTTGTCTGGTGCTCGCCGCACGGCCTGCACAACACAAGTCACTTCACTTAGTCGCGCAGTTAACAAAGTCTAACTGCAAGTTCAAAACGCGAGCTGAATTCTCACTATTTCTGTTATGTATGACAAGCCGGGGACCCCTATTTATAGGCGACCAGCAGAGCGCGGTTACTGCCCATAAGCGATAGGGTGATCGTTCATCATCCTACGGCTAGCAACACCTATCCGCACATCAGTGCTGACACCAACACCAGACCACAAAGCCGGATTGCGACCTGACAACCTGGCGACAAGCCGCGCAACCCATGCGTTCTCCTCAAACTAGGCAACAACAAAAACTTGGCACAATACCGTGACCAAGTCCACAATCCCAGCGGACTTGCAATAGACCGCGCGAACTGACCACAACGAGCTCAACGGTTAACATTAACCATGCTAGCCGCGCTGCTTCCACGTGAACCAAAGAACCCGCCTCCTCAGCGGACTCCGCGGTCTCATAATCCAGACCGCAAACCGCGGTTAGCTTTTCTAACCGCCCAATTACAACTCCAGGATGCTTGCTGAGACAGACCGCAACAAGGAATCATTAGTCGAAACCCGGCTATCCGCCATCACCTAACTGCGCTAACATGCAGCGGTTTCTGCAGTTTGTGTGGTTTGCCTTTCTCAAACCGCCCACTTCCACTTCAACAAATTCAACAGAATGAGCGGTGTGCGGCGTCGACAACAGAAGCTTCTTCGACAACACCGGGGTGAAAATGAATGAGTGGAGGTAGTAATAAAACCTAAATTCTTGTATTATGTCGTTTGGTACGTGTACCCGTACCAGAAACGTACCCGGTACGGGCACGAGCCTTAAAATAACGTATCCGTGCTTCCTAGGTGATCACCATTGTCCCTACTAAATATTAAATTGTTTGTACATTCTTAGTTTTTAAATATATTTTTTGATAATGTTATATTTATACATCCTATAAATAATTGCTATTTGAATATGTTGTTTATTTAATTTGATGATTAACCATTTAGTTTTGTCAATCTTTAGCCTGGATGAGAAAGATCAAGGGTTGGTGTTATGTAGGTAACTAATTTTAAATTACCTTCAAAGTAAATAAAATGAATTGAAATTGAAATTTTGCTAGGATTAGGGCATTATCCAAAAGCTATGCTTCATGAAGTGCTGGAAAATAGACTTGGGTATACTGGGATGTCACCCTTAAGTGTTATGGCATAAATAATGTGATTGTGGTAAGTAGTAGGCAAGTCTTCTCTAGGGTTTCATTCTTACGGGGCATGCATCAAATTTACATGTAACGGAGCATAACAAGGGTTATCTGGTTCCAATGCTAGAATTGTATTGCTGAATGAAACTTGAGGACTTAAATGGAAAGAAAAGAGATTTGGGGGACACACTTATTAGAAGAAGAATAAACATTCCTTATTTACTAGGGACTAAGTGAAAATGAGAAAAATTCAGTGATATTATGGATGACTGTTAATTATTGTATTTAAAAAAAAATAGTATCAACGAGGTCGGGAAATCCATGGACAAAAAGTTAAAAAGAGATTTATTGATGTTAATAATAGTAGTGATAGGATACAACCGACTGTAGGAGGGGAGATTGGAGAGTCGTGGATGTGGGGTTGATGAAGTGGAAATGACCAACGATCTCTCGTGGCGCCGGCGGCTTCATGAAATCCTAAGATGTCGACCTTAACACCCTTCTTTTCCAACCTGCCACCCTTAATCACTACAAGCATCCACCAAACTCCATCCAAGAGCCTCCAATCCCTTCCTGAACTGCCACCCCCTATTCCCTCTCATACTTGCTAGGAACTGACTCCTCCCAGGCCTTACCAAATCCAATCAACCATCTCCCCTTCATCAACCCTACAACCAGCACTCTCCATTCTCCCCTCTTACAACCGGCTGCAACCTAGCAGCCAACCTTCCATCCATCCACCTCTAAAGCCCAGGCCGGCATCCTCTCACACCCTCCTTCGTACCCAGCAGCACCTCCCCATACCTCCCAAACCCTAGCCGGTCCCTTCCCATCATTCCTACCACTCTCCCGTCCTAAAAAAACCACCTTTCCCCTCCGACGGCTACCGTACAACAACCCTTTCTCCGAATTACCACTGTGCTCCTACAATCACCATATCTCAGCATCTCCGGCCTTGAACCCTCATTAGTGAGTATTTGTTGTTTGGTTTCATTATTCTTGTGCGAACTTGGTTCTTATATGATTTTGGATGTCTTGCCATGCTAGTATAGTTGTGTTATGGGCCGCTCATTCAGGTTTTGAACCCCGATCAAGCTACATAACAAGGCCGCGGCTGCACACCCCAACCCATCACCGTATGTGTTCTCGGCACGGTAGGTTGTTGAGCCCGGGTCTCGAACCCTTTACCTCCTTGATGTAAGCTCTTAACGCCAACCTACGTCACCAACTGATCCGCGACTCAATTGGTGATGTGCACTTTTATGTTATGGGACGCTCATTCAGGTATTGAATCCTGGTCGAGCCAAATAACATGGCCGCAACCCGCACACCCCAACCCATCACCGCACGTGTTCTCGGCGCGGCAGGTTGTTGAGGCCGGGTCTCGAGCCCTTTACCTTCTTGATGTAAGCTTTTAACGCTAGCTCACATCACCAATTGATCCCATACCCGAAAAGAGATCTTGGAAGCTCTCTCTCTTGAGCATGCCCGCTTAGGCAGCCGCGGTCGAGGCTCCATAGTATCTCCGCCACCGTCATCTCCACTTCCGACCACTCCTCCAGCAACCTCTGAGTAGGCCCTAACATGTTGTTTTATGATTAGTTGTGACTTTCATGATCTATTCGTTTGCACATATTAATTAACGACTCTTCTATCGGAGGAAAGTCTAGCTTGCTTGTTTGTCTAAATTATTATGAGCACTATTTGTGCCAATTGCATATATTTCATGCATTTTTTCTACTTGCAATTTATTGCTGAACCACATCATCCTAGGATAGATAAAATTATTTCCCCCCTACATTGCACCTAGTGTTTGCATTGTTTGGATTCCACTTGCACACCCCTACTTTACTTCAAGATGATTGTTTGATAATTATCTGCTATGATATTATAAATGCAGTTAGTTTTTATGCTCTTCAAGTTGGATTAATAGATATATTAAAATATAATTTTGAGAAAAGACGAACATATTACTACAGCTAATAAGAAATGATAATTAATGGTTGTAACTTAAGTGAGCATATGGACATATATGCTCTACTAGGATGAGCTCTTAGATGATTCACAGTAGGTATGAAATATGAGATATAACATTTAAGAGAGAAGTTATACTTGATTTAGTTGTAGTCTACGATCATGCCGCAAATGTTTTAGGAGAGTTTAGGGCCTGTTTGGCTAAACTGTGGCGGTGCGGGAAGCAGTGGTGGGAAACAGTGGTGCAGGAATCAGCTGTTTTACAGTGGTGGAAAAATTCATGAAATTGTTTGGAAAATTATATTTGCAGTGCTGTGTGAAACATTGGTGCAGAACTAAACAGTAATGAAAATTAAACAGTAATGAAAATTAAACAGTAATGAAAATTAAACAGTAATGAAAATTAAACAGTAAAATTTTTTCTTTGGCCCAATTATCGATTAGAAGATTTAGCTTGTATGAATCGCTATTGGTTTGATACTAATAACAGCAGTCGTTTCAGTATGTCAAGAATACATATGTATTCACAATTCAGAATAAATTCAATTCCAATGAAAATTAAAAATTTATGAAAATTAAACTTGAATAAAATTAAGTAGTTTGCATAATTTATGATGCTTAACTTAGAATTAAACAATTTGTTCGACATAAATATTTGCGATAAATATTTATGAATTGATGACGGTCTCTTTTCTCGAACGCAAACAAATATCATCTGCAAAAGAGAATTACGCTAGATTAGATAAATTTAATATAAAATAAGTAATTTATTTGCTAAAGTACATTTGTTTGAATCGTACCCGCGAACATTTTCTAATTGGTCGGCAATGAATTCTCTCAAAGCAGACATCTCAGGTGCACCGACCCCCTCATGTGTAACTGGCTCTACGCTCGGAGCTGTGACCCCGTCGGTTCGTCGATGTTGTGCCCTATGTTCGTATGCCTCTGGATGCACAAAGGTTTCATCAAGATCGCATGCTCTGAACTCTGGATCAATCCTAGACGGATGTCTTCTTATGTAATTATGGAGGGACATTGTAGCCACCATAATTATGCATTGCTTTGAAAATGAGTTTTGTGACATCTTCCTAAGGATGCGCCATTTATTTTTACATACGCCAAAGCTGCGTTCAATAACAGAACGCAGAGATGAGTGCGCTTGATTAAATATTTCACGGCGACCTTCAGTTGACCGATTGCCTCGAGTAAAGTCCGCCAAGTGATATCTTGTTTCTGGAAATGGTTTCAGAAGGTTTATTTTTAACGGATATCCAGCATCAACCAAATAATATTTTCCTGCATTGAAATAATTTATTATGACGAAATTTTAAATATTAGGTGATAAATACTAAACATTCATTATAAATACGGTGAGAAATTTACGTGGAGGCGCATATGAAAATTTACACCTTCTATCTCGCACAACTCGGTGATAAATGCGACTATCATGAGCTGAACCCTCTCAGCCAGGTACAACATATGTGAAACACATTGAAATCGCACACTGCCATTACATTTTGAGTTGGTGATCCATGTCGTGTAACACCCCTTCCCAGTATTTCTGAAATCAGCCGTCCGGCCGGGTCAGCGATATAAAGAAAACTAGGAAACAGTATTAAAACTAGTAGCAGCAGGTAATAAACTCTATACTAAACAATTTAAGTCTTACAGCGGAAGTTTAAAAAGTAAACTAAGGGTAACCACATACCTGATATCTGGATTCACAGAGCCACTAAACAGGAAATAGAACTGAATTAACTGAAAATCTGGTTTACCATAAATAGTCTGATACAAATTAGATAAAAACATTAATCTGTTACAGTGTTCTCATCTACAAGTACATGCTGAAATAGAGTAAACTGAAAAAAGATAAATAATACAAACTGACGCCACCATAATGATCATCCTAGACGTAGTTTCCCACCTGGGTCACCTGAAAAAAACAGTGCCAACGAAGGGTCAGAGTAAGGAAAAATAACTTCTCCTAGTGACACTAAAACAAACAGTTTTACTTATGAATGTATGCATGCCTTTAAAAATAGTCTCGTGCACTGAAAACATTTTATGTTACATGTTATGCATGCTTTTCCTATACTTTCTGGTCAACACATCTATTAGTTCTATTTTCACAACTTTTTGTTCTTTTACCCAAGTCCTGAAGTTGACTAACTAGTGTACTGACTCACGACAGGTCTATACTTGAGTTCTATGTGATTTCTAACCTGCTCATCTACTAGGAAGGCTCTAGGCAGAGTAGCTCCTAACGCGCAACTGAAACTGACGACCCGAGACCATCTTACGAACTCAATTGTTCTAGTGTCACGCGGACACGGTCTCGAATCTACTAGCTGGCTCAAGGGAAGACACTTCCCAAGTCTGTACTACTCATAAGGTTCCATGTGCCTTATGAGAACGGTAGTGCGCCTCTACCTAGCACGGAAGAAACTCTGTGTGCTGGCTGACCTTTTCGGTCTGACGCTACTCTGCAAGGGATATCTTTTCTGGTGTACTACTAAGCGGCCCTTGACTTTCTGGCGGTCGACTTGAAGGGACATTTACGCCCTTGATCGGAACAAATTTCAAACCTACGAACACGGTTAACGCTTTCGTACTCTACGTTACTGTTCATGATCCGACGACTTGGGTCCTAGGGAAATTTACCCTACACGTTTTTCGTAACCGTTTGCCTATCACCACACCTTTCTATGCATGGACATGGTACTTGAAATAAATCTATTTATGTGTATAAAAATACAATACTTGATATATCTAACTAAAAGGAATTTAAATTTCCTTACAGTGGTGGTGCGGTGCTCGTAGACTCGGCGCGGCGACATCTTCTATTTCAAAGGTAAACCTACTGCTGGGGACCTTCAAAGTGCTGCCCCGACCCCACCGAAGTCCTGCAAGGAAGGGCAACCCTAATTTCATCATTTTCCCCTAAGGGTTTCCGGTGGAAAAATTCCAAAAGAACTAGGTTTACCAAATTTAGAAGCTAAACTTTACTAATTTACCTTTACGCAGAGCGATTGAGGTTCCTAAAGCGCCCAACCCAAACTCCGCGGAGAAACACGCACTCCAAAACCTATTTAGGGCAAAAGGAAATGAAAAACCTAAGTTACTTTACTTCCAAATCCAAGAATATCCACAAAGGAAATGAGATGAGAGAGGAATCGACTCACCGGAACCAAAACGAAAACTAACACTTCCGGCTAGGGTTGAAAACGGCTCTTCCACGACCAAGGAAGGAAAAGGAATGCTTGCTGGCGCCTTCAGAGGAGGGAGGAGGAGTCGAATCTGCGTTCCGGAGGAGGATCGGGCGGAGGTAAGCCCTGCGGAAGGCGTCGGCTGCAGAAACGGGAGTCGTCGGGCTCGCCCTTTGCGGGAGACGGAACAGGATCGGGAGAGGGTTTGCGGTTTTCCTTCCGTAAGAAAGTGTGCGGGTTTTCATAATAGAGGGGGGGGGGGTTTATTCTTATTAACTGTAATAAGAGAGGGGGAGAATTACTATTGGCACCTCACTCCACCCAAAAACAAACTAAAACACGGCTAACGACACACCCAATCTCAAGTAAACGGTCGCGATTTAAAATCATAGAACAACGTACCTCGACGACGCGCTGTCCCGGTCAAAATCCGTCGCGACTCGACCCTATAATTTACGATAAAAATTCGTGTCAGATTTACGGATGTTACATGTCGACCAATATATGCGACTTACTCATGTACCGGAATGCAAGGATCCATATGAGTCCCATCAATTGCTCCAATGCAGTCCTTGAAATAAGGCATGTATCTGTCATCATTTTCAATATGCGCGAGAGTATATCTGAACCGTGGATCAGTATGAGCTATGGTATCCATTGAAAGGCGTGTCAGTGCACGTAACCCTTTCTCGAAATATCGACTAGCTGTTTCAATTGAATGTTGGAAGCATTCTGACGTCTTCCATAGAGTTTCATGATGGCCAAGAATGTACAATGTCATTTCCAAGACCTCCTGGGTTGCAGTCCTTCTAGATCCTTTTAAACCATATGATTTTTCTAATAAAATCAATAAGTCAAAATATTTGTTTGGACATGCGAAAATTATCGAAAAACCTTCCTGGATGCCCTTCTAATAACTTTGCCACCCATTTCTCCCCAGTTTGTTTTGAGGTCATGCAAGGTATCTTATTCGTAGATGGGAAGATGTATTCACTTATTGCAAAAGATGTCATTGTAATAAGGTTCTGGTAATTAATAAATCAGCGTTGGCGGTTCTTTTGTTGAATTAACATGAACTCTTCGTCATCAATCATAACATCGTTATCTATGTTTTCTTCTTCCATAGTGATAACCTAAGCAAAATATGAGCATGAATGTAAACAAAGTACAGATATTACAAAACATGAGTTCCATAACATGTCAACAATAAAAATTGTAAACCACAACATGCCAACTATAAAACTGTAAATCAAAAATGAGTTTCAAAACTGTAAACAAAGTGCAGATATTACAAAATACGAGCTCCATATAAACCAGATATTACATAGCATGAGTTCCAAAATATACCAATCAAACCCTGTAATACAGAACATGAGCTCACAAAAGGTGTCACAATAATACTATAAATCATATGATCCCCAACTATAAAGCCTTCACTTCAGAGATTCCATGTAACGTTTCTTCAACCACGAGACCTTCCCATCGTCTGAGAGATTCAAGAAAATTACATATTATTGAGATTTATGAAGTACATCGTGGCAAAATCGTACATGTCTGCATCATCAAACAACTATGGAAATTTCTCTAGTTCGTGTACGACCTCGCTCAACTTATATATGCTAAGAGGAACAATCACTGCTACAACTGTAAGACCCACAGATCGTGTTACGTCCAGTAACCCATCAACTCGTGTCATCATGACATCTTTTATGTCTGCTTCTTTTATGTTACATTTACAGAATCTTTTTATGTCTGACCTCATTTTAGAAGTCGAACTAACATCATTTCCTTTACTTTCACTCGTGGCACCATCACATTGTGTGTGCCCACTATCATTCATGTTAGTAGTTGGGGTAGCAATACTTTCTACTACTTGATCGTCATCATCAGAAATAAGCTCGGGTTCAGAAACATAGGGTGCATTTCTCTCATGGATGAGATCCATGATTTCTCACCCGTAGCAACTACCAAACTAAACATCTTGTCCATTTTTTCTTCGAGCTCGGGTGATATGCCTGTATATCGAAATTTCTTGGCGGCTGGTAACATATAGAATGAGGAAACTGTTAACAGGAATATACATAATTGTATATAAGGAAAATAACTAAAAATGCAGAAATCCTAACCTTAGTGTGCTCTTCCCACCATTCATCGGAAGCATCAATTGTTCTTTTGGTTGGGTTCCAACCCAAACCAGTCTCCCCTCTTTTGAGATCCCTCCATAGCTTCCACTCATGCTTCAACTGATCCCATTTATTCTTCAATTGTACGCGAGTGTAATTAAATGTTGTATATTCTTTGAAGTTTTTAATCAGGTTAAGCCATCTATCTCTACTGAAATGATTGTTTGGTCTATTGCCTAATTCAATCTCTTGTATACACAAGTCGCAGAATTTGTGTACGTGCGCAGACTCTCATTGTGCAAAAACGACACCTTCTTTTGGTTTACCCATCACTCCCCCAAAATTGCTTCCAAACTCCCGAGCCTAAAAAAAAAATGAATGAAACATAAAAAAAGCATTGCTTCACTTGAACAGCAACAATTTCATACTATGAAATTTGCACAGTATGAAACACGGAAAAAATTTACTTGCAAATTGCATAGCAAATTTTGTCTGGAACTATACTGTTTGTTTGGTGAAACAGTATAGTTTGCTATGAAACAACATAGCAAATTTCATTTGAAGTTAACACAATAGTTTCATACTTTACAAATTACACGGCAAATTTCATTGCTTCACTGGAACAGCAATGTTCCAGTTTTAATAATAAACACAGAAAAAAAAAATTCATAGCTTCATTGGAAAAAATTACTCCCCAAACATATGCACCGGAACACGGGACAAAAATTCGGATGCATCACTAGAAAAAAATTTCGGAGCAGGGGAGCTTCACTGGAACATCAATGTCACGAAGGATCTTACCACCGGGGAAGATGCACAGGAGCTGGCGGCGTCCCGGGAGGCGAGATTTACGTCGGTAGAGGCCTGCAAGTGTGTCGGGAAAGAATTAGAAGGAGAGATTGGCCGGAGATCGAGCAGAAAAATCGAGCAAATGATTAGCCATTTGAGAACATACCTTACGGAGGAGAAGAGCGCCGGCGTTGGCCGACGAGCGGGCGTGAATGCCAGAGAAGAACGCACTGCGGCTAGGGCATGGCAGAAAAATCGGGGAAGAGGAAATTGTGGAAATCAGCCCTGTCGTTGTTTTTAATGAAACGCCATCCCGCCGTTGTTTTAATATTTTTGTTTGGCGCCGCTTCTTTTGCCGCAACGGTGTGCATCACCTCTGTTGCTTTACCAAACAGAGCCTTAGAAATATATCATGTATTAATAAGAATACTTGTTGATGGGGTGATGAGATTTAAGAAGTTAACAAGAAAAAAAAAGTGTTTTTAAAGAGTGAAAAAGTTAATATTATTAAGGTTTATATTGATTATAAGAAAACTGAAGGTTTATTAAGGTTTTATTGAGCAAAACAAATGCTACATCTTTAATAATTTGTGTATAGATTTGGTTCTAAAAATGAAAAATATGCGATATATAGAATGACGGGGATCATCGTTTTGTAGCAGGCACCGTCAGTTGAGGCCCTTACATGTCTATTCACACTGTTGAAGAAGAAAATGTAAAAGCCTGTAAAGCCCAGTATTGGAGCCCATGTAGATTCTCTTTAGTCCCACATCTTAGGATTGAGATTCTCTCCTCTCTCCCTTCCTGTATAAATGTATACATACTAGTTTTTTGAGAATAAATAAAGATTTGAGTTTTTATTCTCTATCCTGCGTTTCTCTACATGGTATCAGAGGGGAACATGGTCCTTGCGGTTTTCCTCTTTCTAGCCGCCGGGCTTGCTTCTCTCTTGCTATCCGCACAAGGCTGTGGCCTCCTTTCTTTCTAACCGCTAGCCTTGCTTCTCTCTTGCTATCCGCACAAGGTTGCGGTCTCTTTTTTTCTACCCGCCTCCCCTCATCCCGTGGATCCACCCCTCCCTCCTTTCTCCCCCTCTTGATTTTAGAGCTTCTTCTTGGGCCCCACACACCTCGCTGCTCTCTGCGGACTACTGCTAGCCGTGTGTTGCTGCCTGCCGCTGACTGTTTTTCTGCCCGCTGCAAGCTCTTTTGGCCTCGTCTTCCCTGCTCAATGTTGTCCTCATCTCGCCACGGTCTGTCTTTCTTAACCGCCGCTTGTTGTAGTCTGCCACCTTCGTTGCTTGTTGTTTACGCCTTGCGGTCTGCTCGCCGTTTGCTTGGGTGGGCCGTCTGATTCTCTTACCCACCGCGGTCTGACTCTCTAACCTGTCGCGGTCACCTTCTCTTACCCATGGTCTTACCCGCCGCGATCTGCCTTTCTTATCCACCGCGGTCTGCTTCTCTTACCCGTGGTCTTACTCGCCGCGGTCTTCCTTTCTTAACCGCCGTGATCTGTTACTCTTACCCGCCGCGGTTACTGAGGCTGCCTTCTTCTCTGACTGCACTGCTGCTTGAGCGGACTGACCTTGCTATCCACGCGGTTACTGTGGCTGCCGTCTTCTACTCGCGGACTGCATCTTGGCCTGGTTTTTTGTCGCTGCTTCAGCCCGCTGCGGTCTCTTCTCAACCTGTTGTGGTCTCCTCTCTACTCGCCAGCCCACTCTCTTCTATTCGCCAGGCCGCTCGTGACCATCTTTCTTCTTGCTTGTTGCACCTTATCTTCTTGTCGCCATGGACTCAACAACTGCTTCTTCTCTTCCCGCTCGTGCCGCTGCTCATTCTCCTGAAGTTCGTGATGAACTTAGAATCACCACCATTTCTCTCAGTGGGAAATAAAATTGTGTAATGGGTGCACTCTGTTCGATGAGTTCTCCAGACCAAAGGTCTTCTTCACCATCTTACTCGGGATGCTCCCACTGTCCCTACTGACGAATGACTATGTGATGATGGTCGGGTCCAATCCTGTATTCTCAATTCCATAGACCCCGAGCCATACCGCATGGCCATGCATCATGGGACGACCAAGGCGATGTGGGAGGAGCTTTACTCTCTCTACTATGGCAAAGACAGCTTACTGCATTTGTTTGATATCATCTTTGCGCTTCAAACACTGGATCCTGTCACAACGGGCGATTTGACCTTTTTCGTTGCCAAAGCCAAAACTCTGGTGGAGGCCTGGATCCAACATTAGCCTCGTTCAACAGATCTCGCTACACGAGCACAAAAGTAAGCTGTTGGGATTGCTATGATGATGACCCGTGTTCCTCCCCATCTTCAGAGTGTCAGGACTCAAATTCTTTCCACTTCTGCAACACCCTCTCTCTCTGATGTCTGTTCTATGATGCTCAAGGTTACCCCACCACCCGAAGTTTCTGGGAATTTCTCTCCGGCTCTCCTTTAACAGTCCCTCTTACCTACTCTTGCTCTTACAAATCGTAGCTCTTCAGCTCAAGGAGGTTACCTCACATTTCGGGGATGAGGACGTGTTGGGCTCTCTACCCTTAAATGTGCTTACTGTGGTCGCGAGAGTCATCTTGAAGCCACCTGCTACCACAAGCATGGGCTGCCTCCACGTCTTACTGCTTTAATTATAGCTGCTCCTCATCCCACTGCCTCTACTCCACCAAATTCTCATTCTTCTACCTGACAATATATTGATGCTCTCTGCACCCAGCTTTAGCAACTCAAAGGAGTTATTAGTCATTTTTCTGGCTTTGTTACATATTTCTCCACTGAAGGTATATCTTGTCTATCCCATAACCCTCACTGGATTGTGGATTCGAGTGCTACTCACCACATTACCTCCCAGAAACCACCTTAGTACATACACTCTGCCTATCCCAAGTTCATCACTGTAGCTAATGACGACAGCACTCCGGTTTCTGGCGCTACTGATCCATGGCTTACACCAACTCTCTCTCTCTCCTCAGTCCTTCATGTTCCGGATCACCTTTTAATCTGTTATCAGTTAGACGTCTTACTCAAGATCTTGATTGTTGTATAGCATTCTCCCCTTTCTCCTTTGTTGTCCAGGATCTACAAATGCATAATACCATTGGTAAATGACGGATATCTAATGGGCTCTACATCTTGGATCTCCCACCTACCGTTCTCTCTACAGTCTCCTTTGTTGATTGACATCGTCGCCTTGGGCATACTCCCCTCTCGATTTTCAAGAAGGCTCTCCCTGATGTTTCATTGCAAGTGTTTACTTGTGAATATTGTATCTATGACAAACAACATCGTACTTCTTTCTCTCCTAAATGTACTCGGAGTGATACTCCATTTTCTTTAGTGCATTCTGATATCTGGGGACCCTACAAAGTTCCCAGTGTGTTTGGTTATCATTATTTTGTAACCTTTATTGATGATTACTCGCGTCTCACCTGGTTATATCTACTTCATGATCACACTGAACTTACCTCTGCATTTCGTGCTTTTATTACTGAGATGCGTACGCAGTTTTCGGCTACCTTAAAAATAATTCGCACTAACAATGCCCGTGAATATACTAGTCACACCTTCTCAAATTTATGTACCGAGTTTTGAATTATACTTCAAACCTCGTATACCTATACTCCACAGTAAAATGGTGTGGCGAGCGAAAAAAAGTCACCTCCTTGTTGTCGTCCGATCACTTATGTTTCAAATGCAGGTGCCCACACAATATTGAAATTTCGTTGTTTTTATTGTCTCTCATCTCATCAACCACATGCCCTCCTCCGTGATCGACTGTGTCTCCATTTGCTCTCCTTTTTCCTTCCACGTCTTCGTTCTTCCCCTCCCCCGCCTCGTGTCTTTGGTTGTACATGTTATGTTCACACTCTCGGTCTTCCCACTGACAAGCTCGCTCCTCTCACAAGTGCATGTTCGTTGGCTACTCCCGGACTCAAAAGAGGTATGTCTGCTACTCTCCTATTGATGGCAAGATGATCGTCTCGGCTAATGTCACCTTCCTTGAGGATCAACTATTCTATTCCTCTCATTCTACACTTTCCACACCGTCTCCACCTTTCTCTGCCCCTGTTGCTCGTCCTGTTGTTCCTTCCATAACTCCGCCTCTCCCTCTTCCTCCTCCATTGTTGCCAGAGCCCGAACTCCCTTGCCCACATCTTCGTGTCTATTCTCGTCGTCGTTCATCCAAGAATGATGCCCTACAACAGCTCCCTACCACCAGCGATATCCCGCGGCCCATCGATTCAGCATCAGCCTCTACGACTCATCCGTTGGCGAATTATGTATTATTCCATCGCCTCTCTCCGCTACTTCTCAAATTCGTTACATCATCCGGGATGGCGTGCGGCCATGGATGAAGAAATGATTGCCCTATGGGCTAACCAAACCTGGGATCTCGTTCCTCTTCCTCCCAACCAATCTTATGTCAGTTGCAAGTGGGTCTTCGCTATCAAACATACTCCGGATGGGACTGTTGAACGCCTGAAAGCTCGCCTCGTGGCCCCGGGCTTCACTCAACAACAAGATCTTTATTATGAAGGAACCTTCTCCCCGGTTGCTAAGTTAATTACTTTTCGGGTCCTGATCTCCTTAGCTGTGCACCGACAGTGGCCTTTGCATCAACTAGATATTAAAAATGTCTTTTTCAATGACGATCTACTGGAAACTGTTTATATGCATCAGTCTCCCGGGTTTGAGACCTCGGGGGAGTCTCGTGTATGTCATCTCAGAAAATCTATATATGGTCTTATACAGTCTCCTCGAGCTTGGTTTGACAAGTTCAGCAAGGTTGTGTGTGAAGTGAGATTTATATGAAGCTCGGCTGATTTTTCCCATTTCACTCATCATTAATCAACAGGCATCGTGATACTCCTTATTTATGTTGATATTCTAATCACAGGTGACGACTCCATGGGGATACAAGTATACAACAAATAATGCAACATTTGAACTCAGCATTTCAGACAAAAGACCTGAAAAATCTTCGGTACTTACTGGGACTTGAGGTTGCACGGCGTCCTGATGGCCTTGTCCTATCCCAACGTAAGTACTGCATTGATCTTCTTTAAGATGTCGGCTACCTGGGGTGTAAACCGGCGGACACCCCTATGGATGTCAATCACAAGTTGTCTGCACAAGAATCAGACTCAGATCTGCTGCTTACAAATCCAGAGTACTATCGACGCATGGTGGGGAAGCTAATTTATCTTACGGTTACACGACCCAATATTTCGTTTGTTTTTGGGGTTGTGAGTCGATTCATGCATGCTCCTCAGACATCTCATTTCCAAGCCGTCGATCGCATTCTCAGATATTTAAAGACTGCTCCAGGACAAGGACTCAACCCATCTTCCTCTCTGTCTCTTGTTGCGTACTCTGATGCTGACTATGCGGGGTCTCTTGATGATAGACGTTCCACAACTGATTTTTGTACTTACTTCGGTGGAAACCTTATAACCTGGCATAGCAAGAAGCAGACTGTTGTTGGTCACTCGTTTGCTGAGGCTGAATACCGTGCTATGGCAGCGGTTGTCTCTGAGCTCACCTGGCTTGAGAGTCTCCTTAATGATTTGAGAATCAAACTCTCCTTTCCGGCGACCTTGTTTTGTGACAGTCAAACAACTATACATATTGCCAAGAATCCAGTATTTCATGAGCGAACCAAGCATATTGAAGTTGATTGTCACTTCATTTGGGAAAAAGTTCAATCAAAGAAGTTGAAAATGGAGCATGTCCCTGCGGCAGAGCAAGTTGCTGACATCCTCACCAAAGCCCTTTCTCGACCACTATATCATCAGTTCCTATCCAAGCTTGGTGCCTACGACTTATATGCTCCAGCTTGCGGGGGAGTGTTAAAGAAGAAAATGTAAAAGCCCATTTGTAAAGCCTACTATTGGAGTCCATGTAGATTCTCTTTAGTCCACATCTTAGGATTGAGTTTCTCTCCTCTCTCCCTTCCTATATAAATGTATACATACTAGTTTTTTGAGAATTAATAAAGATTGGAGTTTTTATTCTCTGTCACGTGTTTCTCTACACACACCATACCAGATTTAGGATTGTCGTTTGGACGAGATGGTTTGTAGTCGTGTCTTGAGTGTGTCTTGAGTGACGTTTTGATATTTCTACCTATTTTCTTTTAGTTTTTTGGATTTGTATTTTAGAGTTAGGTAAATATCCTGATTGGTCAAGTAGAGTCGATCATGTTGTTTTCCGTATCTTCTTCTATATTTATATGAGTATAGGGATTCATTTGAGGGGATCAAAGGCTTGAAGCCAATGCCTTCCCACCTCCAACCCCCTTCCACTCTGCTGACCACCACCAGACGACCTCCGCCCCTATTTACTTTCTATTCCTACTCGCGACACCCTCACAGGCTCTCTTTGCCATCGCCATTCATCTTCCATCACTTCCTTATTACTAGACGACCCCCACTATTACACCCACACAACCCTGCCTATCTCCAGTGACCCCCAATACCCGTCAACCTTAATTTTCCTCTTCCCGTCATTGAGATGTAGCCACCCACTTCACCATCTTATCACCACCATCCAAACCAGTCTCCTAAACTGTTTCTATGGCCTTACTCCTCCTTCACTGCTAACATTCATCTCGGATTCCCTTATGCCTATGTGAGTTTTTTATTTGAAGTCTTCCATTTTCTCCATCGTACCCGTGGATCTTATATTGTTTAGTAATACTTGTTCTGGATCTTATATTGTTAGTAATACTTGTTCTTAGTTTGCTTCATTGAATTATCTCGATTTAGGGCGCATTAAATTAAAGCGTTCTTTCAACGCACAAATTTAAGTTGAAGTATCGCTATTGATTGTGATCGTCTTGTGTGAGTTGAATAACTTTATTCCAATTTGCAATCTAGTGTTAGATATTCACATTGTTCCCCTCATTACACACTGCATTAATTTAGATGGATTAATCGTGTGCCACACCCATCACATCACTCATTACATCATAAATATACACACTTGTTTTATGTATTTTCCCAAGATAATGTTATTAGAAATATAATTAGGATTTTCACTATCAAATATTCCAATGACTTCAACATACATGATTTGTTGATTTATGATTGGGTTTTCATGATCAAATTCTTCCATTGATCTATTTTATTTTAAAATTCCAGGGTAATTTTAATCTCATGCATAAATTTATTTTCCAAATTTAAGTTTTAACTCATTTTTAGATTCATATGTGACCCCATGATCATTTTTAAATTCAATCTTCAAATCATGCTCCAACTAACTTTTTGTAAATCAAATATATGGTCAGATGCATCAAAATTAAATGTAGGTTCAAGAGCATGTTTGAAGGTAGGTTCAAATTCAGATTCATCAAATTCAGATATAAAATCTTCTTGTGAATATATGTCTTCTAAATGATGCACTACATCTAATTCATTAATATGATATCCATTATCGAACACATCTTATTTCAAAATAATATTTGTTTCATTACATTCACTTACTATTGTTTCAACAATTCTCACAGGAGAATAATTGTAATGTTTCTCATTATGTAAAGTTATGTGTAAGTGTCGTATAATATTTTTGATGACTTGCAGAATATTTTATGTTTAAATTCTTGCCTAAGAACACTAATGAAATTGCTAATTATGAAAATAAATATTTAGTAAAATACTTTTAGTTCTTGTCTAAGACCTGTAATAATATAGCTAATGATGACAGATAATATTTAGGAAAATACTGTTGTCTTTTTTGATGCATTAATAAAAAAAATTATTTTATCTTTAACTTATATTGCCTGAATATAATAGTGTCCTGCGACAGCTTGTCCTTTAGTTATCTAAGATCGTCGGTTTCTTTTTTTACATTCGTGTTATTCACGCCGTTCAAGTCATTTTGTACCCATCAAATTGCTCTTCCCCACATTCTCCCCTCTCTCTGTATATGTATATATTGCTCTCCTAAATTTTCACTTCAAGACATCTCTAAACACTGCCATTTTTGGCCATCTTCACCTCTCTTAAACAATAAATCATTTACCTCTCTCGCTCTCTTTCTAGTAGAATACTTTCTGTTTCTAAATCATTTCCCTGCAAGACTGCAACTGGAGCCTACCTGCCTACGTTCTTCGACGACGCCAGCTAGATCAGGTATTTTTCTTTTTGACATTTCATTTGCTTGCGTCTGGTAGATCTACACCTGTTCAAAGAAATTGTGGAGTAAGAAAACTGATATTTGCTGAAAGAAAACTTTCACTTCAAAGAAAGCTTTCACTTCAATTGCCAATTCAACAAAAAAAGACTTAGTTGCTTAATATCTAAACTATACTTGTTACACAGAGAGTATGCATAGTTTATTATTAGCAATTATGTTCAAGAAGGTTTTGAAATAAGTAGAAATAAATCATAAATTTCAATTCGTACCTGAGCCATTAGTGGTCGTTTTATTAATTTAATCCTTGTAGATTTATTCCTATAACCTGCCCCATTAAACTCAACATTTCTAATCCAGGATGGATTGGCAATGACATTCTGTTCATATCTGCACCAACTGAATCTAGTAGAACAAAATGGGATGGAGCTTGTTAATCACATTTACCTCTCCTATGTTGTGTCCAAGCTGGAGGTTTCCCCTTCAGCTTGAGGGGAAGTGTTAAAGTTATTAATATTTGGGTATTTAGTATGCTCGGGGTTTAGTCTCACATCGTGGGTTAAGTTTCTTAGTCTTGTTGTAATCCTATTAATGTCCCCTTTGTGGATGAATTAAATCGCACCTTTTATTTCCTTTGCCTATATTTTAACATGGTATCAAAGCTGAAGTCGACTATGGAAAATTTTTCATTGTCCTAATTTTTTTGGCGACCTAAAGTTCTCAGCCTTCCTCTCGGTTTCCGCTTCTTTCTCTCTCTCGTTCCCGTCCTGTGCTGCTAGGGCTCACGTCGAGCGGTTTTCCCCTTGCTCCCGTCGACGAATTCCTCGTTTATTCCAAAGACAGGAAGCAAGCCATTCTCACCTCGACGAGGGTTCCACTCGACAGGCTGTTGATCGATTTGTATGCTTTCGCCTGCGCTGCTGATCCCGTTAACCGCTGCTCTTCTTCTGCAATTCCGTTTCGTCCGATTGCTGCCAGCGGGAGCGGTATTTGTTTTTTTCACTCAAACACGTCTGCCTCTCGTCTCGCAGATCCCGTCGACGTCCTGTCTTCGTCGTTGCCGGCTGATCCACTTCTTCGATCCTAGTTCATGTCTTCTGGTCAAGCCCGTGCTACTGCTGCTACACCTAAGCCTATTCTTCCTCCTGGTCGAGCTTTTGGATGCTCCCAGTGCTCCCATTTCTGGTCTAGTTCCTCTGCCGCTGATGTTCTCCTGCAGCAGGTCATCTTGTAGCTCAGTCTCTCTGCTCACTAGGGATATGAATCCTGCTGGCTGCTTCTCTCGCTGCTGATGGTGCTGATGTAGTATTTTTTGTTGTTTTTAATGGTTTTTGTTGTTGTGTTGTTGTCTTCGTTTGTGTTTCAATGCAATCTATGTATATATGCACCTGTTCTACGCGAGGCGGAGTGTACGTCACAATCTCCAGGTGTTGTCTATGCCTTTATGCATGTATTCCATGTGAGGGGGAGTATTTGTGATAACGATGGCTCAGATGCTTCTTTCCCGACTTCTGCCTTAGTCACACATGGCCTTCAGGCGCTGCCTATGCCTTCATGCACATGATCCGCGTGATGTGGAGTGTTTGTGATAACGACGATTCTGATGCCTCTTTCCCAACTCCTGCCTTAGTCAAACATGGCCTTCAGACATATTTCGTCTATTGTTTGTCTCCTCATATTTTTCTTCGATTTGAGGTAGGATTGATTTGGCCTTTGCTAGTTGACCCAGTTTTAGTTCCAGGAGCCTTCATCGCGATCATAATCGGTTTGTGGATCAATGTCGTGTGGCTTATGCTCGGTTGGAGTATCCCTGGTGACACGCGGTTGGGCCTTGGTGGCTGCAGTTTTTGACCCACGTTGCCAACCTCCTTTACGTCTCCTTCTATGTTGTGTCCAAGCTGGAGATTTCCCCTCCAGCTTGAGAGGGAGTGCTGGAGTTATTAATATTTGGGTATTTAGTATGCTCGAGGTTTAGTCCTACATTGTGGGTTAGGTTTCTGAGTCTTGTTGTAATCCTATAAATTTCTCCTTTGTGGATGAATGCAATCACACCTTTTATTTCATTTTCCTATATTCTAACAAATACGTTATTTTGGCTGATAAAATCAAATTTGATTTAATTATAGAGTTTCGTAAAAAGAGATCATTTTTATCTAAAATCTGACATGTCATCCGACATTTAAAACACTGCTAATGATAGTTCTCATTAATAAACTCTCGCCAAACAAACACATACCCATCTTACGAATGCTAAAAGTGCCGCGATCGCAAGAGATACCGAATATGAGCGGATTTAAAAATAACTCAATCTATATATGATCTTAATCCGATCCTGCTGAGTATAAACTTATGGCTATAATGTGAGACCTCCTTTACGGGATTCTCATATTCTTTCTTCTCAAATTATTGGCTTCCATATTCTCTCATCTTCGGTCATTTTTGAACTTTTGAGGTTTTTTCTATTGCCGAGTAGAATTTTTCTATCATTTTCCTTAGATAAATATCCATATTACACGGAGACGGAGATGTGATTCGAGAATCGAGATATGATCTATGATGGGTTCCCCCTTTTTATGGAAAGTCATGGGTGGGCCCCACCCCCCCATGATCTCTCATGGAGATGATGGGGGCGGACCCCCACTCCCTCCCCTCATGGGGAAACCGCCGCCATAGGAACCGCCGCCGGCAAGAGGCCGAGCCACCACCGGCGGCCGGCCCTCCCACGGCCACCACGACCGTGGCCGGCCTCGGCCATGGCCACCCCAGCCATGGCCGACCGGGGCCATGACCGCCCCGGCCATGGCCGCCCCGGCCATGGCCGGCCGGGGCCATGGCCGCCCCGGCCATGGCCGCCCGGCCATGGCCGGCCGGGGCCATGGCCACCCCGGCCATGGCCCCCGGCCATGGCCGCCCCGGCCATGGCCGCCCGGCCATGGCCGGCCGGGGCCATGGCCGCCCCGGCCATGGCCGCCCCGGCCATGGCCGCCCGGCCATGGCCGGCCGTGGCCATGGCCGCCCCGGCCATGGCCGCCCCGGCCATGGCCGCCCCGGCCATGGCCGCCCGGCCATGGCCGGCCGTGGCCATGGCCGCCGTGGCCATGGCCGGCCGTGGCCATGGCCGCCCCGGCCATGGCCGCCCCGGCCATGGCCGCCCCGGCCATGGCCGCCCCGGCCATGGCCGCCCCGGCCATGGCCGACCGGGGCCATGGCCGCCCCGGCCATGGCCGGCCGTGGCCATGGCCGGCCGTGACCTTGGCCGCCGCCGGCCTCCCTCAACGGCCGCCCGGCTGCCGCCGCCGTCATGACGGCCCGCCATCATGGGAAGCCCCCCCCGGCCGTCCGATCAAGGGGAGAGCCCTCCCTGCCGTCCGATTAAGGGGGTAACCACCCATTTCCCCACCACTTTAGTGGTGGGGCCCGCCATAACCAACCCCTGGGGGCTATAAAAGGACCCCCAGGGGTCTCTTATGAGGGATCGATCTAATCTTCTTCCCCTACGCTTCCCCCTTCTTCTTCTTCCTCAGGTGGGAGCTCTCCCGTTTTCTCCGCCGGCGGCCACCCCTCGTCGCCAACAACCAGCGGCCACCTCTCGCCGCCAACCACCGGCAGCCACCCGGGACCTCCAGCGGCCACCAACGGATATCAGCACCCGCCAACAGCTATCAGCACTCGTCATAGGCCACCAGCACCTGTCATCGGCTATTGGCACCCCACCAGAGCTCAGTTACAAAGGGAGCACTCCAAGGACTGAGAAAGACGAACAAAGGGAAGCAGTGACAAGCCTTGGATGCGCGTCGCCCCTGAGTGCACGCGCCTAAAGTATCCCGCGCATTCCACCGTTCAAGTCCCGTTGGCGAGGCAGTCTGTTGCTCACCAACGGTTGCGTACACTCTCTCTCTCTTCAAGATTGTAACGGGAGCGGCCTGTCGCCCCGATTCCCCCATCAAATTGTAACCTCCAGCAATCTAGTGGATTTTGACCGGCACCGACCCGGTCACGTGGTTTTTCACCCGGTTGAAGGGTTTTCCACGCTAAAACTCCTCGTGTTCATTTCCCCTCTTCAACTGACTGTGTGCGCGCTCGACCGCTCCGCGAGCTAAGGCGGTCCAAGTTAGTCCGGATCAACCGGAGCGCCGAGTTAGTCCGCAACAGTTTGGCGCCGTCTGTGGGAAACGAGATTTCCCCAACATCCTTCGAAGGACAAGATCGCAAGCATCACTTTTCCCGAGTTCAGCCCCAATGGCAAAGAGAAACACTCGTACCGCTGAAGGTTCCGCCCTTGGTGGACACCCCGAGCCCGCACGTTCACACTCTCTGGTGGACGTGCCACTGACCGCTGAAGCCGCATTTGCTCCTGTCGCCGCCATGGAGGAACGCGTTTGCCAAATGGAAGAACATCAAACTGAAATGCTCACCCTGCTGCGGAACCTTGGAGCGCCTCCAGCTCCCCCACTGCAACCAGCTCGTGTGGATCCACTACCACAACCAAATCAGGGCGGAGCCCAAGAGGTTCCTCCAAGACATGAAATGTCCGAGGAATATTCTGAGACTGCAAGCTCGGCTCATCTCATCCCAAGGAGGACAAGAGCGGATCATCAGCATGAGCCCGCAAATGAAGCACGCCTACCCCCGCCAGAAAGGTTTACTCGAGAAGAAATTCGAGAAGTTATCGCCGAAGAATATCGCCAGGTTGGAGCAAGAGATGTTCGTGCCCTCCGACCGTTGTGCCAAGGTTCCCCTCTGATACCGCAGATTCTGGAACACCCGATTCCAAACGGATTTAAACTCCCAAGCATCGAAACATTTGATGGAACCGATGATCCCCTGGAGCATGTCAACCATTTCACTACCATCATGAGAATTTACAATGCTCCAGACCAACTCCTCTGTCAGGTGTTCCCAGCTACTCTTAAAGGACAAGCTCGAACATGGTTCCATTCGCTAAGAGCTAGTACCATCGCTAGCTTTGCAGAGCTAGCAAGGCAGTTTGTCGATCAGTTCATAGCAAATCGGAGGATCGTCCGCGACCGTTCCCACTTATCAGGAATCCGCCAGAATGAAGGGGAGTCTTTGAAGGACTTCTTCCGCAGGTTCTCCGCAGAAGCCCGCCAAATCCCAGGGGTCGACCAAGAACTGTTAAGAGGAGTGTTCCTTGGGGTTCTCCGTCCTGGTGGCTTCTATTCAGCATTAATGAGGGAGACCGTCGCTAGCTACCCCGACCTCGTGTACCGCGTAGAGGCGCAGATCGCAGCCGACGAGGCTATTGAAGCTCATCGTCAACAGTTTGACGACAACCAGAAGCGAAAAAGGGAAAAAGAACCGTCCCCTCAACACCAAGAAGGAAGATCCCGACAAGAACATCAGAACGAAAAACACCGACGTGACCATCAGAGGGATCAGCCGCCCCGGGATTACACACCCTTAAACACCTCCATGACAAACGTGTTTCATGCGATCCAAGGCAACGAGGCGCTCCGCAGGCCCAGACCTCTCGCTAAAAATACTGGGGACCAGACAAAGTACTGCGAGTTTCACCGTGGACAAGGACACGACACAGAAGATTGCTCAAAGCTCAAGAAGGAGATTGAGTATCTCGTCAAACAAGGCCTCCTGGGGAGATTCTTACGAGGATAGGCACACAAGTCCACGGAAAGGAACGCGGCCCACCGTTTGCTAGACCGGACTGGGGGGCAACCCCTTAGACGACCAACCCAAGAGAGGGCTTCGCACCTTAGAAAGGCTCTATCTATTATGACGTTTATTAATTTTACTTTCCTACGAATTATGTATTCCCGCAAGAACAGTCTCACGACTGAAACTCTAGAAAAGTTAACATTTTCTCATTTTAGGCATGTTGGTGGCGAGCGTCATCCATGCAGTTTGAAATGCGTACTCACCTCGCCCAAGTGCAAAGACGTCCATTTACCCTTACAGTAACTGCCTCCGTGCAGCGCGCTCCTCACAGCAACTGCCTCCGTGCAGCGCGCTCCTCACAGCAACTGCCTCCGTGCAGCGCGCTCCTCACAGCAACTGCCTCCGTGCAGCGCGCTCCTCACAGCAACTGCCTCCGTGCAGCGCGCTCCTCACAGAAACTGCCTCCGTGCAGCGCGCTCCTCACAGCAACTGCCTCCGTGCAGCGCGCTCCTTACAGCAACTGCCTCCGTGCAGCGCGCTCCTTACAGCAACTGCCTCCGTGCAGCGCGCTCCTAACAGCAACTGCCTCCGTGCAGCGCGCTCCTCACAGCAACTGCCTCCGTGCAGCGCGCTCCTCACAGCAACTGCCTCCGTGCAGCGCGCTCCTCACAGCAACTGCCTCCGTGCAGCGCGCTCCTCACAGCAACTGCCTCCGTGCAGCGCGCTCCTCACAGCAACTGCCTCCGTGCAGCGCGCTCCTCACAGCAACTGCCTCCGTGCAGCGCGCTCCTCACAACAACTGCCTCCGTGCAGCGCGCTCCTCACAACATCTGCCTCCGTGCAGCACGCTCCTTACAGCAACTGCCTCCGTGCAGCGCGCTCCTTACAGCAACTGCCTCCGTGCAGCGCGCTCCTTACAGCAACTGCCTCCGTGCAGCGCGCTCCTAACAGCAACTGCCTCCGTGCAGCGCGCTCCTAACAGCAACTGCCTCCGTGCAGCGCGCTCCTCACAGCAACTGCCTCCGTGCAGCGCGCTCCTCACAGCAACTGCCTCCGTGCAGCGCGCTCCTCACAGCAACTGCCTCCGTGCAGCGCGCTCCTCACAGCAACTGCCTCCGTGCAGCGCGCTCCTCACAGCAACTGCCTCCGTGCAGCGCGCTCCTCACAGCAACTGCCTCCGTGCAGCGCGCTCCTCACAGCAACTGCCTCCGTGCAGCGCGCTCCTCACAGCAACTGCCTCCGTGCAGCGCGCTCCTCACAGCAACTGCCTCCGTGCAGCGTGCTCCTCACAGCAACTGCCTCCGTGCAGCGCGCTCCTCACAGCAACTGCCTCCGTGCAGCGCGCTCCTCACAGCAACTGCCTCCGTGCAGCGCGCTCCTCGCAGCAACTGCCTCCGTGCAGCGCGCTCCTCGCAGCAACTGCCTCCGTGCAGCGTGCTCCTCGCAGCAACTGCCTCCGTGCAGCGTGCTCCTCACAGCAACTGCCTCCGTGCAGCGCGCTCCTCACAGCAACTGCCTCCGTGCAGCGCGCTCCTCACAGCAACTGCCTCCGTGCAGCGTGCTCCTCACGGCAACTGTCTCCGTGCAGCGTGCTCCTCACAGCAACTGCCTCCGTGCAGCGTGCTCCTCACAGCAACTGCCTCCGTGCAGCGTGCTCCTCACAGCAACTGCCTCCGTGCAGCGCGCTCCTCACGGCAACTGCCTCCGTGCAGCGTGCTCCTCACGGCAATTGTCTCTGTGCAGCGTGCTCCTGACAGCAACTGCCTCCGTGCAGCGCGCTCCTTACAGCAACTGCCTCCGTGCAGCGCGCTCCTAACAGCAACTGCCTCCGTGCAGCGCGCTCCTCACAGCAACTGCCTCCGTGCAGCGCGCTCCTCACAGCAACTGCCTCCGTGCAGCGCGCTCCTCACAGCAACTGCCTCCGTGCAGCGCGCTCCTCACAGCAACTGCCTCCGTGCAGCGCGCTCCTCACAACAACTGCCTCCGTGCAGCGCGCTCCTCACAGCAACTGCCTCCGTGCAGCGCGCTCCTCACAGCAACTGCCTCCGTGCAGCGCGCTCCTCACAGCAACTGCCTCCGTGCAGCGCGCTCCTCACAGCAACTGCCTCCGTGCAGCGCGCTCCTCACAGCAACTGCCTCCGTGCAGCGCGCTCCTCACAGCAACTGCCTCCGTGCAGCGCGCTCCTCACAGCAACTGCCTCCGTGCAGCGCGCTCCTCACAGCAACTGCCTCCGTGCAGCGCGCTCCTCACAGCAACTGCCTCCGTGCAGCGCGCTCCTCCGCCGCGCTCCTCACAGCAACTGCCTCCGTGCAGCGCGCTCCTCACAGCAACTGCCTCCGTGCAGCGCGCTCCTCACAGCAACTGCCTCCGTGCAGCGCGCTCCTCACAGCAACTGCCTCCGTGCAGCGCGCTCCTCACAGCAACTGCCTCCGTGCAGCGCGCTCCTCACAGCAACTGCCTCCGTGCAGCGCGCTCCTCACAGCAACTGCCTCCGTGCAGCGCGCTCCTCACAGCAACTGCCTCCGTGCAGCGCGCTCCTCACAGCAACTGCCTCCGTGCAGGGCGCTCCTCACAGCAACTGCCTCCGTGCAGGGCGCTCCTCACAGCAACTGCCTCCGTGCAGCGCGCTCCTCACAACAACTGCCTCCGTGCAGCGCGCTCCTCACAGCAACTGCCTCCGTGCAACGCGCTCCTCACGGCAACTGCCTCCGTGCAGCGCGCTCCTCACGGCAACTGCCTCCGTGCAGCGCGCTCCTCACAGCAACTGCCTCCGTGCAGCGCGCTCCTCACCGCAACTGCCTCCGTGCAGCGCGCTCCTCACAGCAACTGCCTCCGTGCAGCGCGCTCCTCACAGCAACTGCCTCCATGCAGCGCGCTCCTCACAGCAACTGCCTCCGTGCAGCGCGCTCCTCACAGCAACTGCCTCCGTGCAGCGCGCTCCTCACAGCAACTGCCTCCGTGCAGCGCGCTCCTTACAGCAACTCCCTCCGTGCAGCACGCTCCTTACAACAACTGCCTTCATGCAGCGCGCTCTTTACAACCCTCACACAATCTAAACCGCGTACAATTCTCACGCAAACTAATCCGCGGTCTCAAACCGCGCAAATGAAGTCGGAAGCCAGCCCCGTGCAAGCGAAGCCGCGAGCCAGCCTCGTGCAAGCTAAGACGCGGTCCCAAACCGCGCAAGGCAAATTCAAAAGCAAGTCTTGTGCAAGCAATAGTCGCGAATCGGTCTCGCGCAAAGCAACGTTACGCGTCAAACTCACGCGAAACAACATGAACTTTGCCAACTGAGGTTCCATTCTGAAAGCACCGTCTTCACATCCGGGAACCTTGTCGGAGCAAGTTTCCCCGTCCAACCTTGTATAAGAAGTACTCGATGGTATACTCGGGGGGCAAGTGAAACTCCGCCTCATTAATCTCTTCCCTTGGGTGCTTAGTTCGCCAGGCATGTTACACCTTGCGCGCATCGCGTATGCAGCATGCATCACGCACACGTCACTCACTATCCATCGTACACATACAGTACGCATCGTACCTCGTGAACACGCCGCACACCTTGCGCATATCGCGCACAAGCTGCACGCAAAGCTTGCGCGTGCGGCCAGCACGAACGCGCGCGGCCTGCGTGCCCGCGGCCTGCCCACGCGCGCGGCCTGCGCGCGCGACCTGCGCGCGCGGCCAGCGCATGCGACCGGCCCGTGCGCGCACGGCCTGCGCGCGCGCGGCCTGCCCGCGCGGCCAGAGCATGCGACCGGCCCGCGCGCGCGGCCAGCGCATGCGACTGGCCCGCGCGCGCGGCCTACCTGCGCGCGCGCGGCCTGCGCGCGCGCGGCCTGCGCACAAGCGGTTTGCGCGCACGCAAGGCCTGCACGCGCGGCCTGCCTACGCGCACGCAAGTCCTACGCGCGCGACCAGCCCACGCGCTGCCTGCGCGCGCGGCCAACACCTGCCCCTTCAGCCAATCCTCGCGTGCGCTGTTTTGACACTCGTGTACCGCACCGGCCCCCGTCCGCAGGCATCCAGGCGCCCGTTCGCCAAGCCTCCACGCGACATAATACCACAATCCATCGCCGCCGCCTCGGATCTCTCGCCGGCACCCACCATGACAACAAGGAATTCCAGAAATCTCTCCTCACGCTCGCTTCGTTCCCGACCAAGTAGAGATTTGGGGCGCATTTGATGGGTTCCCCCTTTTTATGGAAAGTCATGGGTGGGCCCCCCCCCCATGATCTCTCATGGAGATGATGGGGGCGGACCCCCACTCCCTCCCCTCATGGGGAAACCGCCGCCATAGGAACCGCCGTCGGCAAGAGGCCGAGCCACCACCGCGGCCGGCCCTCCCACGGCCACCACGACCGTGGCCGGCCTCGGCCATGGCCACCCCAGCCATGGCCGACTGGGGCCATGACCGCCTCGGCCATGGCCGCCCCGGCCATGGCCGGCCGGGGCCATGGCCGCCCCGGCCATGGCCGCCCGGCCATGGCCGGCCGGGGCCATGGCCGCCCCGGCCATGGCCGCCCGGCCGTGGCCATGGCCGGCCGTGGCCATGGCCGCCCCGGCCATGGCCGCCCCGGCCATGGCCGACCGGGGCCATGGCCGCCCCGGCCATGGCCGGCCGTGGCCATGGCCGGCCGTGACCTTGGCCGCCGCCGGCCTCCCTCGACGGCCGCCCGGCTGCCGCCGCCGTCATGACGGCCCGCCATCATGGGAAGCCCCCCCGGCCGTCCGATCAAGGGGAGAGCCCTCCCTGCCGTCCGATTAAGGGGGTAACCACCCATTTCCCCACCACTTTAGTGGTGGGGCCCGCCATAACCAACCCCTGGGGGCTATAAAAGGACCCCCAGGGGTCTCTTATGAGGGATCGATCTAATCTTCTTCCCCTACGCTTCCCCCTTCTTCTTCTTCCTCAGGTGGGAGCTCTCCCGTTTTCTCCCGCGGCGGCCACCCCTCGTCGCCAACAACCAGCGGCCACCTCTCGCCGCCAACCACCGGCAGCCACTCGGGACCTCCAGCGGCCACCAACGGATATCAGCACCCGCCAACAACTATCAGCACTCGTCATAGGCCACCAACACCTGTCATCGGCTATTGGCACCCCACCAGAGCTCAGTTACAAAGGGAGCACTCCAAGGACTGAGAAAGACGAACAATGGGAAGCAGTGACAACCCTTGGATGCACGTCGCCTCTGAGTGCACGCGCCTAAAGTATCCCGCGCATTCCACCGTCCAAGTCCCGTTGGCGAGGCAGTCTGTTGCTCACCAACGGTTGCATACACTCTCTCTCTCTTCAAGATTGTAACGGGAGTGGCCTGTCGCCCCGATTCCCCCATCAAATTGTAACCTCCAGCAATCTAGTGGATTTTGACCGGCACCGACCCGGTCACGTGGTTTTTCACCCGGTTGAAAGGTTTTCCACGCTAAAACTCCTCGTGTTCATTTCCCCTCTTCAACTGACTGTGTGCGCGCTCGACCGCTCCGCGAGCTAAGGCGGTCCAAGTTAGTCCGGATCAACCGGAGCGCCGAGTTAGTCCGCAACAATCTAGATACGTGATTCATGTTGTTCAAAAAAAATGACACGTGATACATTTTCAAATTTAATTATATAAATATAAATTCAAATTAATATAGAGGCACGCTTGACATTCCCATCCTCTTTATTTTTTTCAATTATTATATCTCTCTTATCATATATTTTATGAAGAGAATGTTTATCGTGTCACAAAATCATATCATATTATAGGTATGAGCCTTGAAAGAAACTATGTAATTAATTGATTTTCACCACTTACCATCCAAATACATGTCTATCTCCGTATCATTGCCACAACATAGACAATTTTCGAGCATTTTCGAACATTTTTGAGCATACTCAAGTGAGGGTATCCCAAACTTATTTTATTTTAGGGAAGGATTTTCGAGAGTTTTTGAGAGTTTCCCAACTTCTAAACATTTCTGATGCGGTAAGCAAGATCGTTGTAATGATCAGTGCTTCCTAATACATCATGCTAACCTTTGTATGTCTCTTAGGCTCTGTTTGGCGCAGCTCTGGCGGCTGGAAAATCTCTATTTCGGCCGCCAGAGCTGATTTTAGGTTGTTGGGCAGGCAGCTTTTTGAAAATCGCGGATGGAAAAAAGCCATTTTAACAGATTTTTGGAGCGCTGCCACACCTCTGCGTCCAACTCCCGTAAAAACACTTTTTGCGGTTTGGATTTCCCATCCCGTCGTCTTCCCCCAGCCCGATCATCCCGTAAAAGCCTTGTTATCGCGACGACAGAGGAAGAAACTGCCGACGACCGAGCTCCTCCATCCGACGGGTCTTCTTCGCCGACAATAGATCTCCTTTGGGAGGGCAGAGCCGACGCTAGGGCAAGGTCATTAGGGCATGCCGACGCTGTTATCCGGCGATCTCCTTAGCCGACGCTGTTATCCAGCGATCTCCCGTAGACCTGCCTTCGATCCCGCCCCCTCCTGCTCTCGTCGGAGCCCGGTACACTCGCCAGAGTCTCCTCCTCCAATTCTTCTCTTCCAGGGCCGCCGCTGCTCGATCCCGCCTCCTCCATCTCTCACGTCGGCGGCCCTTCAGATCTGCTATCATGGATCACCCTTTATCTGTACTGCTCGTTGGAGTGGAGAAGAATCTGGGACAGCTTTTCAAAATAGCTTCCAAACAGGCTACAACTTTTCAAAAATAACTTTTCAAAGGGCTCTGTACAATGAGCTCTACACGATCAGCAGATTTCCAATCCGCAACAACTCTCCCAAAGAGAGCCTTAATTTAAGCTATACAATTTCTTTCCTCTCCAGGAGCAGCAAATTGAGTTTCGCCATCAGAAAAAAATAGAACTTCCAGGGCTTACTCATACACAGTTTGCTTTATAATTTAGGCCTAACAAATTGTGAGATATTCTTGCAGATGTATAGAAGAAACTTCCTTAATTTCTTCTGTACTAGAAATATCTGTAGACCAATTTTAAAATCACTTTAACCGCCCACTTGCATAAAAAAAGCATGGTTTCTAATAATACTTCGTTGCTCAGTAAGAATTCTTTTAGACATTTTGTTGCTGAGCAAGACTGTTTTTTATAAACATTTGGTTTTGTTTAAGATTAAAAAGGTGTTGTGCTTCCATTATGTGTTTACAAGTTTTCGCGCATTATACTCTGTTATTCACTTGGTTGTCAGATGGCTATCCCCATCGTCCCTACAATTCGAGTTGTCATCACATTCACGAAGTTCGAAGATTTGAATCCATCCTCGGATGAGTTCGCCACCCCGCTTTCTAGTCCAACCCATTTCCAGGATAACAACAACAACAAGGCTAAAGCCACAGAATCATCGGGTTCATGGTACTCGTGGGTAAGAGGCAGTCGGGCCGGCCAATCGAGCGAAGAAAGCGAAAGCAAAAATTGGAGAGACGAGGCCGACCCCTTCAGCATCCCGCCGAACTACACCTGGGTCGACGCCAACGAAAAGAAGCGGAGGATGAAGGCCAAGAAGGCCAGGAACAAGCGGCTCTCCGGCAGGAAGCCGACATCGTCGAGAAGCGGGATGGTCATCAACTCGCCGACGGATTCGAGGATTAGGCGAGTCGAACTCCGCGATCGATCAGAAACGCGAGGATGCTTACCGCATGTTTTTAGTATTATGTGTATTGTAGCTGCTTGGATGCCGTTTTGCTGCTTCAAAATGGCCGGCAGGTGAAGGAGATAATATGAGCTCGTGCTTTTGATCTGTTTTGTTTCTTTCCCCTCTCATCTTTTTAGCTCTTTCACCTGCTATCCTGTGTATGTTAAATTCGACCGCCAACGGCTTTATTTCTGCCTTATTGTAATGATTTTTTTGGCCAAGTGTAATATTTTTGTTTTCTCATAATTATATTATGTGATAATACGTTATCTTGTTAGTTAACTTTATAAAATCACAATTAGTCGGATGATGTTGCTGTTTAGGGTCCGTTTGGCATTGCGGTGGCATTTGTGTTTTTGTCAGAAACTCAAACACAGCACCAAAAGGATCCTTATTGTGGGACAGAGGTCCACTAGCAAATTGTGAACTATAGTAAGGCCAAGGAGAATGCCCGAAGGGACGCAAGAACAATGTAGAAATAGACTGCTCGAACCTTGTTTGGAAGCTCCCTCACCGAGGTTCACTAAAGTCGGGTTTTGGGTTGATGGGGGCGGTTTCACTTACCTGGGTTTGGTCAAGGATACCATAAGGATGAAAGGACTAGCGTCGTTCTTGGGCTAGAATGATTGAGTCGGTGCCTTAGACTTCATTTGGTTTTGCAGTTGCGGTTGTAAATGAAGTTGTAAATGAAGGTCTGTACATGGAGTTGTTGGAAATTGGTTGGTGGTAATTGAGATTCTTTGGTAGTCTGTGTTTGCAGAATTGTAGGAAAGAGGAAACTGTTTGATAATATAGCGGTGACGTTTTATAAAAAAAAATATTAATATTTTAATATATATTTACTTAATTAATTTAATATTATAAATGTTTTTGTTTCCCTTAAGCCTTTAACCTTTTTCTTATAATATTTTCATAATTTTCTATTCAAATTTGTTATACATATAAATTTTTTTTTTATTTTTTTTACTTTTCTACAAAATATAAAATGCCTCCGCCATGCCAAACCCACCCTAAACAGCAACCTCGCCCCGCCTAATTGTGATACCTACAAAGTTAACTAACCAGAT